>CM059201.1:14499890-14593758 GCA_030323885.1 Branchipolynoe longqiensis
GGCGGGGTTCTACCTACCTTATTTTAGTATTATATTATTATTTATTCCTATTGTCTGATATATTCACTCCGTAGCTGCGATTGCTGCGCTGCTACTGCTTCCCTGCCGCTTTCAGTCATTCGCGCTGCCGCTCCGTTTGCTACTACACTTATTTTTAGCTTTGTATAGGTAGGGCTATTGCTTTTGCCCGGCCATGGGCCTTCTTTGCAAAAATAAAACTGGAGGGTCACACCCAACTACTCGCTTCGGCTCTGCATTCTTTCCACCATAGCCAGTTTTATATAGAGAATCATTCACTAAATATACATATATAAATGACGTCGATATCCATACTGTCCAACGTCAACTAAACATGGCTGCCGCCGCCGTTGCCGCCGTATCGGCAGCAATATATTAGGCCCAAATCTATTAAATGCTGTCATATTTAACAGAATTACATACGCCATAAGTGAAATTTAATCAAATTAACCCTAAATTCGAACCGATATTAACACTCACGCCGCATTGGCGTCCTTATTCATATTGTCAAATTGAGGGAATTCCCAAATCTATAAATAATTTCACGGTTAGCTATCCGCCCCGGCTTGGAGATTGGCGCATACGCCTTGACCTAATTAACCAAGGCCCTCCTAGCCATGGATAGCTACCCCAGAGCTAGCGTGTAGCACCGGCTAAGCCTAACTCCGATTCATGCATACGGGCCCTGGGCCCGTATTCATGTGCTGGTGCCAGGGCCTTAACTGCGGCTAGGGTAGCTCCACCCGGCTAATGGTGGAAAATTCTCATTCATGTGCCGGTGCCAGCGCTAACCGCCTACCATAGCCTAGGCTAAGCTACCCTGGTTTCAAATCTAGTTTAACTGCTAGCTGCATCGGTTACTGTGCCGGCCGCCTATATATTAGAGCCAAATCTATTCAATGCTATCATAGTTAACAGATTTACATATGCAATAAGTGAAATTTAATCAAATTAACCCTAAAATCGAACCGTTATTAACGCATAACGCTGCATTGGCGGCGTTATGCATATTGTCGAATCCACAAATGTAAAGTAAACAAATCGCCGCTGCTGCAGCGACGTCGATATCTATACTGTCCAACGTCAACAAAACATGGCCGCCGCCGTATCGCCGGCAATATATTAGGCCCAAATCTATTAAATGCTGTCATATTTAACAGAATTACATACGCCATAAGTGAAATTTAATCAAATTAACCCTAAATTCGAACCGATATTAACACTTCCGCCGCATTGGCGACCTTATTCATATTGTCAAATCGAGGGAATTCCCAAATCTATAAATAATTTCACGGTTAGCTATCCGCCCCGGCTTGGACATTGGTGCATACGCCTTGACCTAATTAACCAAGGCCCTCCTAGCCGCGGATAGCTACCCCAGAGCTTGCGTGTAGCACCGGCTAAGCCTAACTCCAATTCATGCATACGGGCCCAGAGGGCTTGACTCTCTCTCTTCCTTTACACTTTATACTCTTCCTTTCTCTTTGGCTGTATTGATTTCACTGCAGCCTGCCGACACAACCACAGATTCAAGTCCCAGTCTTTACATAATTGGTGACCATGACGAGTGGTAAATCTATTAGTTGAGTAGTGGATTCAACTTTACAAAGTGATTGATTTTTTTCAGCTAGCTACAAGAATATTGGTATTCCTCTAATGCATTGAAATTTTGGTGAGAGCTGTTAGCGACTTGTTTGTAAATATCTCCCCTCACACTCTAACCTTGGCGTTGAAAAGGCTCCAGTTCAAAGCTGGGGCTCACAGGTCCCCGATTTACTAACAACGCACCAACCTCAGTCCGCAAAAAAATAGAAGAGAGAAAATTATACTTTGGACACACACAAAAAAAACCAACACAAGCCCTGGGAGGAGAATAGCCCATACTTAGCCTCATATTGTGTGAAGCATTTATGAATATCATGGCTGTAATGAATCTAAAGATATGTTGATATTTGAATATGTGAATATGTGAATATGTGTCTATGAAAATATGTAAATATATGAATATACCACATACTGGTATTTAGATAAATATATAAGGATATGGGATATGTAGTGGTCTGCACTGAATTATCAGGCAAGTAACCACATACACAGGTAGGCGTGGGTAGTGTGGTATATCAGGGAGCCTAGCTGGTGATAATGGTTAGCACACTGGCCCGGAATGCAAAAGGATATGGATTCGAGTCCCGCTCTAGGCACAATATTTCCCATTTTCATCACCCACACGACACATATATAGATATACAGGTTATGGATATATGAATATATTGACCAAGTGGGATGGCCGAATGAGTTGGGTCTCCGTCTCTATCAGGGTTCGAACCCTGGTTGAGTCAAACGACTGGCTTAATAATTGATACTTGTCTCTTCCTAGGCAGGTGTTCGGCATTATTATGATCGGGCAAGGACTGGTTGGCTCAGTGTCAGGATAGTGTGACTGAGTGAGATATCAGGTCATGGTGCTGGCAGTCTGGTTTCCCAGTGGGGCAGCACCATAACATCACCATGAGTGTGCACTGCGACAAGTCGGTACCTGTTACCAGGACATAAACTCCAACAACCAGCCACCTAGATAAAAGATTCACCCCGTACTTACAGTACAGGGGTGAATTACACCGTAGTCTAAACACAGACGAAAATAGCTTTAGTTTGAAACAGGAAGTAGAATGCCTGGCACCAGTGTCAAATGGTTACTCATATCAACACAGAGTTGGTGAAATGGGAGAGAATGCAAAAAGACAAGATGGCGGCCAGAGGACGCCATCAATTTCACTTTTAAATTGCATTAAAGTATATGTTTTATTATATTTTCTAACTCAAAAGTAGCGGGTAAATATGAAGACGTGCATAAAGAATATATTGTGCTTCTTAAATTAAGAATTTACCAGCTCAGTTAATTAACCCAGCATGTCGAAATTCTTCGCCAGCTTTTCTAATGGGTTGGTTTTCACCCCTGTACGAGGTGAATCTTTAATCTACCAGCCACTCTTCATGAATGTTGGTGAATTTTCTATTTTTGGCAATCGTTGGTGTGTTTACATACCAGTGCTTGTTAGCACTCGCGGGTCGGTAGATAGGGATGTGGACGTGGGTGGACGTGGGTGTATGTGTGTGGGTGTGTGAGGGGGCAGGCAGAAGGCTAAGAGCCATTTTAATTTTAGGTAAGTCCTTAGCAGGGTTGAAGCACCTAATGGGATCTCCCATGGCGCTGATTGAAGCCGAAGGCTGAGAGGTCGCCAGGGAGGGATAGTCGCAGTGAGCCATGCCTCAGGCAGCGGCAATCTCGGCGGGTAGGTTGGTTGGTTGTTGGAGTTTTACTTCCTGCCAACATCTACAGTCATATCAGGATGGGTCCCGACTTGTGACAGTGCACACTCATGGCAACTTTATAATGCTTCCCCACTGGGAAACCAGGCCACTGGCATATTGATCTGATGTCCCACTCAGTCACATTATCCTGACACTGAGCCAACCGGTCCTTGCCCTGTGCTAATAATGCCGGGCGCCTGGCTTGTAAGTGACAATTATCAATTTTATAAGTCATTGGTTTGACTCGACCGGGAATTTAACTCCCGACCTTCCGCACTGGATGCCTGTGCTCTACCGATTCGGCCAGTGTCCGGTGCCTCTGCGGGTAGTTGTGCGGGTGTGTGTGCGGGTGTGTGTGCGGGTAGGTGTGCGGGTATGTGTGCGTGGTGGTGTGCGGGTGTGTGTGCGGGTGTGTGTGCGGGTATGTGTGCGGGTGTGTGTGCGGGTGTGTGTGCGGGTAGGTGTGCGGGTATGTGTGCGTGGTGGTGTGCGGGTGTGTGTGCGGGTGTGTGTGCGGGTAGGTCTGCGGGTAGGTCTGCGGGTGTGTGCGTGTGTGTGCGGGTGTGTGGGTGTGTGGGCGGGTAGGTGTGCGGGTGTGTGCGGGTGTGTGTGCGTGGTGGTGTGCGGGTGTGTGTGCCGGTGTGTGTGCGGGTAGGTCTGCGGGTTGGTGTGCGGGTAGATGCGCAGGTAGGTGTGCGGGTATGTGTGCGGGTATGTGTGCGGGTGTATGTTCGGGTAGGTGTGTGAGTAGGTGAGCAGGTAGGTGTGCAAGTAGGTGTGCGGGTAGGTGTGCGGGTAGGCGAGCGGGTAGGTGTGCGGGTAGGCGAGCAGGTAAATGTGTGGGTAGGTGTGCCGGTATGTGTTGGGTAGGTGTGCGGGTAGGTGTGGCGTGCGGGTAAGTGTGCGGGTGTGTGGGCTGGTAGGTGTGCGGGTAGATGTGCAGGTAAGTGTGCGGGTAGGTGTGCGGGTATGTGTGCGGGTAGGTGTGCGGGTAGGTGTGTGAGTAGGTGTGCGGGTAGGTGTGCGGGTAGGTGTGCGGGTAGGCGAGCGGGTAAGTGTGTGGGTAGGTGTGCGGGTACGTGTGCGGGTACGTGTGTGGGTAGGTGTGCGGGTAGGCGAGCAGATAGGTGTGCGGGTAGGTGTGCGGGTAGGTATGCAGGTGTGCAGGTATGTGTGCGGGTGTGTGTGTGGGTAGGTGTGCGGGTAGGTGTGCAGGTAGGTGTGCGTGTGCGGGTGTGCGCGGGTGTGTGCGCGGGTAGGTGTGCGGGTAGGTGTGCGGGTAGGTGTGCGGGTAGGTGTGCGGGTGTGTGTGCGCGGGTAGGTGTGCGGGTAGGTGTGCGGGTACGTGTGCGGGTAGGTGTGCGGGGAGATGTGCCGGTCTGTATGCAGGTATGTGTGCAGGTATGTTTGCAGGTATGTGTGTGGGTAGGTGTGCGGGTAGGTGTGGGGTAGGTGTGCTGGTAGGTGTGCTGGTAGGTGTGCGGGTAGGTGTGCGGGTATGTGTGGGATAGGTGTGTGGGGAGGTGTGTGGGTAGGTGTGCGGGTAGTTGTGGGGTAGGTGTGCCGGTATGTGTGGGGTAGGTGTGTGGGTATGTGTGGGGTAGGTGTGTGTGTGTGTATGTATAGGGTAGGTGTGTGGGTATGTGTGAGGGTAGGTGTGTGGGTAGGTGTGCCGGTCTGTGTGCAGGTATGTATGCGGGTAGGTGTCTGGGTATGTGTGCGGGTAGGTGAGTGTGCGGGTAGGTGAGTGTGCGGGTAAGGCTAACGGGTGGCAGAGTGCATGGCCCTGTGCTTGCCCGTGTAGGAGTTTAAGTGTGTAAGTGTGTAGGCGAGGTGAGCATATATGCAAGTCATTGATTTGACTCGGCCAGGATTCAAACCCTAGACCGTCAGCATGGGAAGCCATCGCTCTTACCGATCCGGCTACCGCGATAAGAAAGAATGACAAAAATATGCATTCAAAATAATCCCGGTTAGGTTTAACTTAATGCTCAATTTAAAAGGAAGCTACACAAAATTTGGCCTTTCTAACTGATTGTTTGTTTGTTGTTGTTTTACGTCCTAGCAACATCTAAAGTCATATCATGACAGGTACGAACTTGTGAAAGTGCGCACTTATGGCAACTTTATAGTGCTGCCCCATTGGGATACCAGGTTACCAGCACCATGACCTGATATCCCACTCAGTCACATTATCCTGACACTGAGCCAAACAGTACTTGCCCTATCCTAATAATGCCGAGTGCCAGGCTAGGAAGCGAACAAGTATCAATTTTTAAGTCATTGGTTTGACTTGACCAGGGTTCGATCCCCTGATCCCCGAAAACAGGAGACGGACACTCAACTCATTCGGCCATCCCGTCTGGTGTTTTGTAACTGATAATAAATATATTAGGCAGGTGTATTAATTAATTAACATGGTCTTTCCACTATTACAGTTACATGACTTACCTTTCACAATGCTAAATCAAACTAGACTAGACTTCTTTTTGTGTTTCTTGTGTTGGTTCTTGGATCAGTCCCTGGGTGTTATGGATGTAAACAATTTAGAACACTTACAATTCCATTTTCACCTCCCCCCTGACACTGATTGCCATAACCTGGATTCTGTAAAAGCTATGCACTGTATGGTAGATACACCTACCCTGTGTATGCATAGTAAAGTGTGTTGCCTGTATTTGTGTAATTCACTAATTGTAAGCATTAAAATGACTTAAGAACATAAACCATCTAAATACCTTAGAATTTCAGAAGGGCAGATATTGTTGTCTGCACTTACCTCTCAGGTAAGGAGCCACATAGATAGGATTGTAAAATATTCTGATAACACGCATTGGTGGGGGAATGCAAATGGTCTATAATGGTAAATAGTATATAGTGCCAGGTGTATGAATGTATTTATGTAGTTGCTGGTGATCCTTTACTTATGGTCAATAGTCATTATGTATTAGGTAGATAATGTGAAAGAGGCCCTAGAGATAGTGTGTAAGGGGCACTTGGAGCTCTACTCACTACCTCTTCCCCGCTCCGTTAGTCACGTATCACCACACACTCAACTCAGGCAGGTGGTGGCCAAGCAGACACACCGCATGGTAGTGGTGGGCAGATCACGGTAGCCATGGTGACACAGGAATGCTTGATGTTCATTGGTGGAACTGTAAATACTTGATTCTCATTGG
The DNA here is from genome assembly GCA_030323885.1 of Branchipolynoe longqiensis. Taxonomy (NCBI): domain Eukaryota; kingdom Metazoa; phylum Annelida; class Polychaeta; order Phyllodocida; family Polynoidae; genus Branchipolynoe; species Branchipolynoe longqiensis. Next base: position 14,506,400 of record CM059201.1, read on the forward strand.
AGAACACGGTCACGTGGTGTGCCATACCAGATCCATGTACCACTATATAATAATAAACCTGAGGGCATTGTCTCTCTCTCTACTTTCATTCTGTGTACTCTTCCTTTCTCTTCTTGCCTGTATTGATTTCATTATAGCCTGCCTACACAACCACAACCATTAATGAAAAGCTTGTTTGCCACTATACAGACAAAGAAACTTATTTATTTTGGCCACATCATTCGTCAGAGTTCAATATACCGTACATTGTTGGAAGGGAAGGTGAATGGCAGCAGAGGGAGAGGGAGACAAAGAACATCATGGTTTACAAATATTTCACAGTGGACAGGCTTGAATTATTCACAGTCTATCAGAACAGCACACCATCGGGACAAGTGGAGAACCATTGCATCCAACCCTCGACTAGAGGACGGAACTATTGATTGATTGACACAACCACAGATTCCAGGCGAGGACTTTACAGGATGATTGCTTCAGGGAGCCTAGGTAGCGATGATTGCTTCAGGGAGCCTAGGTAGCGTAATGGTTAGCACACTAGCTCCAGAACAGCCAAGAAGTGTGGCTTCTAGGCGCAACATTTCTCACTTGCACAAACACCCTTGCAGGACCCAAGTAAGAATTCCAAACCTAGAATAGTCACTAGGAATAGTAGGTGCTAGGACGTAAAACAACAACAAACAAACAGGAATAGTAGGATAGGACAGACGAGAAGAGACAGGAGAAATAAAGAAAAGGTCTAAGAACATATCAGTAGATCTAGATAAGGGCATACTAGCCATGGGAGTGAATGTATTATCGGAAAAGTTGGTACATAGACAAACCCAGGTTACTAATGAGAATACTCGCAATAGGATCAGATCATCTGAAAATCCCCCTGTCCTCCCCCATGAACCCCCACTCTGATAGTGGTCAAGAAACATGAACTTGAGTAGTAAAGCTGCATAGTCCGATGGAAGCATCAAATTGTCAAAACCAAGACATTTATCTAGATTTTATTCAATGTATCCAACTTAGATACTGATGCGCATTTTATCACTGGGACACAAAGCCAATCTAATAGAACCTGTTATTACTGAAGCCTCGGTTGTCAGAATTTCTACGTTCTTGCCTAAATTAATTTGGCGTGATTTCACTTCAAATATCTCCAAAGTTAAGCTAGGATTCCTTACATGCGGTATGCGGCATGCGGCATGCGGCATACGGTTTACAAACGGTTTGGGTCCTTTCACCCACACCCACACCCACACACACACATAGTGTCAGGTTTCTCTAACACTGTTGTCTATGGGCATTCGCATTCGCATGCCGCACCGATTGCTACATGGACTGATTCAGTATTCGCATGCCACATGCCGCATGCTGCATACCGCGTGTAAGGAATCACCCCCATTGACTTAGATGCTTTTTGATTTTTTGCCGCATTCGCATTCGCATACCGCATACCACGTGTAAGGAATGCGCCCTTTAGCCTTTTAAAATAAAAGTTACTTTAAACTAAACTAAAGTTGATTAGATAGATCAACCAAAGGGATTTATCTCAGAAAATGGCAGAAACTCAAAACCTTTTTATTTGTGTTTGGTAAATATGTTTATTCTGCTGAATAAGTTTTTTGTCATTGGCGAAGCGGTGGTCTTCCAGCCATTTTTCAATTCAGAGTTATTTACACAAAAAGTATATAGAATAAGGTATGCAATCACTGTTGAATACATACTTTTCAGCACATAACACAATGAAATTCTGTAACCCAAATGTTCCATAGGAATATAGTAACACTAGTGTCATATAACTATATCAATATTGGTTAGATCAATGTGAGCATTTACATGGTAAACCATTGGACGATGCAACTTTACGTCTAAATCTCACAATCATCTGCCCTTGCGAAGATCATCACGCAGGACGAATGGCGTAGAACTTAGAAGAGGAGATAAACAGAAGAAGGCGTGGGATGATAACATCAACGCGTCAAGTGCACAGGAGTTAACCGCCTCCCTGAGGGCTTCGGAGAAAAAAGAGCAATGCGGACAGCGCTGGTTAAAAAGTCATCGGTGGTGCCCCTAAGGCCCTAATGGGTTATGGGACAGTGGAGTGTGGGGTGGGGGGGGGGGGTGTAGGCTTGTGTGGGTGAGTTAGGTATGTCTGTGTGCAGGGGTCACTATGACACCGCTGAGACTGAACAGTACCGATTCTAACCCTGTAGAAAATGGGCTGCATTTGTCAGGTCATAGAACCCAGTTCCCTGTCTATGCAGCTCCTTGCCTGAGCGGTCAGTGCAAAGTACCCCTGGAATTGTAAGAAATTTAATGCTTACAATTACATGCATACAGCCAATGCACTTACATACACATACACAGGGTAGGTTCAACAACTGTACAATGCATAGCTTGTACAGGATCATGGTCGTGGCGACCAGTATTGTGTGTGTGTGTGGGGGGAGGTGGTGATGAAAATGGGAAATATTGCGCCTAGAGCAGGACTCAAACCCACATTTCTTTGCATTCCAGGCCAGTCTGATAACCATTTTCACCACCTAGGCTCCCTGATGTCACCACACTACTCATGCCTACTTGTATATGCGGCTCCTTGTGTGAGAGGTCAGTGTAGACTATTACACTACATTGATGTATTTTTCATGATCTCAATAGACAACGATAATAGTGAAACTAAGAGAAACTTGATTGACAAATTAACAAAGAAAAACAACTGAGGAAGAAATGATGAAAAAAAGCTTGAAAATAAATTAAAATACAATTTAAGTGCCAATTTATTTCTGTCATATTTATAGCATAGCTTTGATAATTTAGAGTATGAAGAGTGTGAAGAGCATGAAGGGCATGAAGAGCATGAGGGACGTGAAGGGTATGAAGGGTGTGAAGAGTGTGAAGAGTATGAAGACTGTGAAGAGTGTGGAAAGTGTGAAGAGTGTGAAGAGAATGAGGAGAATGAAGTATATGAGGAGAGTATAAGGAGAATGACGAGTATGCAAAGTGTAAAGGCCCTGTCACACTACGATGTAACGACATCAGCATAGGGAGAACGTGAAAAACGTCGAACTTCTCGGCGTAGTTTGCAAATTTGGGCACAAGTTGAACGTGGATGCAGCATAGTTGACGAGAGTGTAACGTCAGTAAAGCCTAGTGATAGCGTCATTCAACGAGAGAGGACAACGTAATTACGCTCACGGAACGTTATGTACGTTATTCCATCACCAGAACTACGTTGTGTTACGCTACGTGACATACATATGTCATGACACGGTGGCGAAATGCCGAACGAACGTCCAACATACATTCGGCATACGTTCACCTGATGTTCCCATTATGCTGCATGGACGTTTCCACCGGCTTTAATGTGGGTCAACGTAGTGGAACATAGTGGAACGTAGTGAGCAGCATTTGACTAATGTCCGTCTGACGTCATTGACGTTCGCCGAACATGTACAGAACGTACAGCGAATGTAAACCCTTATGTTGCAGTTACGTCAACAGTTTTGAACAGGTTCAAAACCTTGACACATGCTGATGCATCATGACGTAACATGACATAGCTCGACGTCACTCTAACATCAGTCTGACATCATCATAATGTAACCCAACGTACGTCAACATAATGACGAAACGTAAGCACGTCAGACTTACGTTGGCTCGTTATGTCGTAGTGTGACAGGGGTATAAAGAGTGTGAAGAGTATGAAGAGGATGAAGAGGACGAAGAATATGAAGAGCAAGAGTAAGTTATTTTCAGAGTAATATGATTATGACAACAGGAAGAGTAGCTATGGGAGGATAACTAGAGTAAAGCTAAAATTCCATAAACACGGTCTGCGAATGCGCATGAGAATGCGAATGCGACAAAAAATGGAAAAGCATGTAAAGGCACAGTAGCGCTTCCATATGTCCGAATGCCATTGCAAATACGATTGCAAATGTGAATGCGGCAAATGGATCGACCCATGGACTGATCGCAGTGAATGCGAATGCTGCTGCGTTTGCCATAGAAAACAAAAATAACCTTGACTTTCCTTCACAAATTTGGAGCCAAACAAAAAAAAAAGACATGGGTATCTATGCCACATACCACATTCACATTTGCATGTCGCATACCGCATACTGCGTATATGGAATATTGGCTTAAAACCAGTAAAAAGCACTAAGACCAATAGGAACAGTGGGAACTGTAGGGAGTGCGTAGACCTGGAAGCCTAGGAAATGGGTATGGACTACGCGTATAGTGGGTGCCGACAATGCAAAGCGCAGGGACAAATAGGACATAACGGACCCAGACCTGTGGCGGTTATATAAATGCACTCCCACACACTCAGACCGATTTACCTGCTCCAGCGACCAATATTCCCGCCCTAAACTCCACGTTCCCTTCATGCCCAGCATTGAGCTAAATATCACCTCCCACACCCACACCTACCCACACCCACCTACACACTCACCCACACACCTACATCCACACTCCACCGACCCACCTACACCCCACTTACACCGCCCCCCACGTACCAACACCCCACACCCACCAACACCCACCTACACACCCACCCCCACACCTACACCCCACTTACACCCACCCCCACCCCCACCCACCTACACCCACATCCACCCCCCAGACACACATACCCCACACACACCTACATCCACCTCCACCGTCCCACCCCGACCCACACCCATCCACCAACCTACACCCACATCCACCACCACCCACCCCCACCCGCATCCACCCACACCCACCACCACCTACCACACCCATCCACCCACACCCAACACACGCCCATCCACACCCACCCACACACACCCGCACACACCCACACACACCCGCACACACCCACACTCACCCCCACCCACCCCACCCACACATCCAACACCGACCCCACATCCCCCCACCCACTCTGACTCAACCCCACCTTTCCCACAACACCCACCCACACTCACCCACACTCACCCACCCAGACCCACCTCTACACCCACCCGCATCCATACCCCACCCAGCCCCACCTACACCCACACCCACCCGCACCCACTCACACTCACCTGACCCCATCCACACCCACCAGCGCATACCACACCCACCCGCCCCACACTCACTCATCCACACCCACACTCATCCACACCCATGGGACTAAATATACACCCCCCCCCCCCCCCCCCACACACACAACCACCACCACCACCACACCCACAATCACCCAAACCGCACCCCTGTCCAGCTCACACCCTGCCACACCTCAAGTCAAACAACTATTCCCGTCCAAATGGACCCATTTTATCCCCCCTACAAAACACAAACCCCACCCTCCCCACACCTCCCCCACCCCACCCCTACACCCCCACCCCAACCCCCAGCATCACCCTCCACCCTCCTGCTCACGGCGATCTAAACCCGCTGTTAACATGTCCATTTACAGGGCCCCTTCCGGAGCGCATGTCAAGTGGCGGTTTGCGCATACACAGCCACATGCGCATGCACGAAGATTAATGCGTCACTCCGCCTTTATTAGTCAAAAGACTGGTTTGTTTGGCATCAGGATAATGTGACTGAGTGGGATATTGTGTCATGGTGTCAGTGGCCTGGTCTCCCAGTCGCGCAGCACTATAAAGATCGGCATGCGTGCGCACTGTCACAAGTCTATACCCGTCCTGATATGACCTGACATTTTGCTAGGACATAAACAAAGAAACAAACGTTTCCCCAAACTCGTCGCCTGTGGTGATGAGACTGCCGGCAGATTGTTAGTCACGGGGGGCCGTGTGGTTTCCATGGTTCCATTGCACGCAGGCAAATTGCCAATCCCCAATGTGGCACAACCCAACCACAACACAGAGACCCTGGATACCTCAACGATACAAACCCACATACAACAGATTGTATTGGGGTTTTATGTTCTAATAACCTCCATCATCATATCAGGACGGGTGCTGACTTGTGACAGTACACACTCATGGCGATTTAATAGTGCTGCCCAACTGGAAAATCAGGCTGCTGGCACCATGAGCTGATATCCCACTCAGTCACATTAACCAAATACAAATGTAAAATTTAAGACCTAAATGAATGGGGATTGGTCCCACTGCTTCACTGGTCCCAGCTGGTCCAGTGTATTATTAACAACCCCACCCCAACAACATAATTCATAAACCCACATAACTAACTACACTAGAATTACACTAGAATATTTCTAACAAACTGACATTTATATACTGCTTGCCTAACTGCAACTGAACATTATAAATTACTACAACTTTACCAAGTGAATACAGAAGATAACTTCTGTTTACATTCTAAATACTATGTAAATACTCACATTGATCTGACTAATATTGATCTAGTTATATGACACTACTGTTACCATATTGCTATGGAACTGTTGGGTTACATAATATCATTGTACTAAATGCTGAAAATTGTGTATTCAACAGTTATTGTATACCTTATTCATTATGTTATGTATAAACTAAAAACACAAAAACCAACCCCACCCCCCCAACCCACAACAAAACAACCCCACAACCCCAACACCCACCCCCCCCCCCCACCCCCCCCCCCCCCCCTGAATTGAAAAATGGCTGGAAGACCAGTGTTTCGGCACTGACAAAAGACTTATTCAGCAGAATAAACATATTTACTAAAAAAACACAAGTCCTTGCCCTATCCTAGTATTGCTGGGCGACAGCCTAGGTTGTGACAAGTATCAATTTGGTAAGTCGTTGGTTTCATTGGGCCGGGATTCTAACTCCCGACCTTCTGCATGTGAAGCCTGCGCTCTTAAGCCCAAGTCACACCTACCCGGACGAGCCCCAGATTTTTAGCCGGACCACCCCCATACCACTCCCCCAGACTGTCCCGGACAGCCACGGATAACATCGTTATTTTGGACATTTTGCGGCTTGCGGTCACACCTACCCGGACGAGCCACGGTCTAGCCCCCAGTCTAGCCCCCGGTCTAGCCCCTGGTCTAGCCAGACCAACCCCAGACTCCCAGGTTTATCCACGGAGTAGTCACGGATCAGTCCTGGACTTGAAGTGGACTTGCTCGTGCTATATATATACAAAAACGGGGCTCATCCTGGACTGATCCATGGTAAACCAGGCTATCAGTGGCTAATCCCTGCTCATCCAGCTTGTCCGGGCCTTATCCAGGCAGTCCGGGAGTGGTCCGTGGCTATGTTGGGGCTATTCCGGGTTAGTCTGGGGCTGGTCCGGGTTAAACCGTGGCTAAAATGTGGCTCATCCGGTTTAAAAAACACCTGGACAGCCCCGGACGGTGCACGGACTACCCCGGAGCACCCCAGGACTACCCGGACCACACCCGGATTACACCCGGATGATGCCGGATCAAGCCCGGATTGCAATATTCCCCGGATCACCCGGATGTTTTAAACATTTTAAAACATCTGGGGCCGACCCAGGACGAGGCCGGACCAGCCAAGGATTACCAATACTCACCAAGCATCACCAAGGACCAACCACGGATGAGCCACGGATCACGCTGGATCGCCACGGACCACGCCGGACCACGGGCCGGGCCTCATCCGGCCCATGATCCGGGTAGGTGTGACCTAGACTTTACCAAATGGGCCACTGCGTTCGGTGCCCCGCATTGCGTTTGAATCGGCTTGGGGCTTGCTGTAATCCACCTATTCACTATCAATGTCACATTGTTCGTGATGCTCAGCAACACGGTTAATTTGGCATTCGATCGCCGCCATAGCCTCATAGCGTTAAGAATAATACTTATGCTGCCACCTGTCTACTTGCGGCAATACTTTTGACTTCTGTGTCAGCGCTGTCTGGTTATTCATACTTTGATACGAAATACTTCGAGATGCTAACTCTGTCTTACTGACCTGCCATCTGCGGTCGCCCGCTCGAACTACTGGCCCAAGCGCCTATATAAGGCCCGTCTTAGCGGCGGTGAGCTCACTTTGACACGGCAACATGAGGACACTAGCTGGCTTTGAACTGCCATCCCACCCACCCCTGCTAAAGACTACATAGGGCTAAGGGTTAAAGCTTATTGACCTCTTTGTGCATAACTCATTGGCTTATCTCACTGTGTTTATTCTGTTGAACTTAATATGTGCTTACTAAAATTGAGATGTGCTTACTACAGACTCATCATTGAAAAAGAAATAAATCCAACTTTAAACTCATATGCGGTGTCGGTGTCAAATTGTGAAGTATAATCTCATTATGCGCGCATTGTTTTGAGTGAGTTTTCCCACTGTTCGCTGGTTACCTACTGGTGGGTAATGTAGTCATAATGTGTGTTCTATTTATGACAGCTCTTACCCCAAACAGGGGTGTTACCTGTACGCAAAGCAATATACCTTTTTCACAGAGCATACTGCGCATTGAACCGATGCCTACATTTATTCATTCTACACTGCAGACAGTATGCATGACCTTTTTACTAAGGTAAAACAGGAAACTATTTTAGCCTTTTTGAGGGCAGCTGGACTGTACCACCTCATATAGTTTACTAAATAGATTCTATCAATTATTAATAAAACTTTTCTTTTTCTATGGGAATTTGTTTCCCTTGACCACAAATATATGATTGTGAGCTTTCTAATTTAATGAGTGTCTATTGGCACATACTTGATTGTCTGCTTTTACATGTAAAAGCGAACGTTTGAACAAAAACCAAACATTTCTCGCCGTGAATATGGCCTATGCTGCCGACACGGCGTAAAGCAACCACCAATCAATCAATCAATCACATTTGTTCTTGTCACGGACATCACAGAGCAAATCGGTGGTGGAAATCATCTATACAACAATTTTCACACAGCATACTCTACAGTGAGCTTAGTTCTTACCACTACAATCAGAGGGCGGTTTGGTGGTGAAAATCTCCTATAGCACATTTCCCACAAATCCCACAGCATCATTCAACTGAGACCAGACGGGATGCCTGAATGAGCTGAGCATCCGTCTCCTGTTATGGGAGATCGGGGGATCGGAACTCATGGGTTCGTGGGTTCGAACCCTGATCGAGTCAAACCAATGACTTCAAAATTGATACTTGTCTCTTCCTAGCCAGGCGCTAGGCATTATTAGGATAGGGCAAGGACTGGTTTGGCTCAGCGTCAGGATAATGTGACTGAGTGGGATATCAGGTCATGGTGCTTGCAGCCTGATCTCCCAGTGGGGCAGCACTATAAAGTCGCCATGAGTGCGCACTGTCACAAGTCAGTTCCTGTCCTGATATGACCTTAGATGTTGCTAGGACGTACAACAACAAACAAACAAATCATTCAACTGAACAGACAGTAGTACCTCTTCATCTAAGTAGCACATGGGTAGTAATACAGTACAACCCCGTTAAACCAAGCCCGGTTAAACCAAACAATCGGTTAATCCTAACTTTTTTCGGCGGCCTGGCAAAATACTACCGTTTATCATATAAAAAAGTTGGTTAAACCAAAGTCAGTTAATCCAAAGTATCGGTTAATCCAAACAAAATTGTCGGCCCCAGGCCACTTCCGGTACAGTTAAACCAAACTTTCATGTAGTTTTAAGGTCAGCTGAGACTTTTTTATATGTTAAATGGATCTATTTTTCCAGGTTGCCTAATTAAAGTTTGGATTAACCGATTATTTGATTTAACCGAGGTTGGTTTAATGCGGTTAAACTGTATATACATAACAAACAATAATCAAAGTGCCCACATACATTGTACATTCATAATGCACCCCGTTTTTGCCAAAGCCAAGTCAAAGTCAAAGCTCGGTTAAACCAATGATCGGTTAATCCAAACAAATTTCTAGGGTCCCTTCAAGTTTGGTTTAACAGGGTTATACTGCACAAATAAAGTCCAGCCTGTGCAACCCTTCCACATCTAGACCTCTCCTGGTACCTTTTCAATTCGAGTGAAGCAGGCGGCAACAATGCCTAATGAACACAGTTTTCTAAGTAACAAGCAGAATGGCACATGGTAGCCTGTTCTATCTCAGTGAAAGCTTAGTGAGCTTCTTCAAAACCTTATGGTGCTGTCACATTACGATGCTTCTCGCCGGCGCGTCATCAACATGCAAAATCACTTTTAATCGTCGAGACACGTCAAACTTGTTGGCGTCAGCGCAAAGTATTGGTAGCGTGCGGCCGATGTTGTGAGAAAAAAATGAAAAAAGTTTGGTGCACCGTCCTGATATGACCTAATATGTTGCTAGGGCATAAAACAACAACAGACAAACAAAGCAACAGTTTGGCGCAACGTGTGGGAATGACCCTCACATGCGCGCGGCGTGTGCCTACCATTTGCACAATGTTATACCAGCGTGTGTAACGTATGTATCTCGACGTCCCCTTAACGTCGCCATAATGTTGGCACCCTCGCGTCGTCGCACGTTGAAAGTTTTGCGCAAGCGTTCAGGTGCAAAACCTGAAGCGTTCAGGTGCAAAACCCAGAAAACGCCAATCCAAACATGCAATTAAAATATAACATTTTGACCTGAAAGTAATTTTAGTTCTGACTAATTCCACTTTTGTTGTGATGATATGATAATGAAGCAATGACCAAAAAAGTAGGAATGTAAAAAAACTAAATTGTTGCAGGTTTGATTCCAATGTTTTTCCCAATTTTTGGATTGGCATTTAAGTTAGTAAAATATTCCGATATTTGTCATAGGGGGGAATTCAAATCTTCTATTATTGATCGGTGTACGGGACGAGGAGCATTTAAGTATATATATATGTATGTATGGACTGGTGGTACCTGAGTGGGATGTAAATAGACATAGTGGTGCTGGCAGGTCTGGGTGCGATTGCACTCAGGGCCTACCCCCTCTGCTGGGATAGGAATCACCACACTCAAAAGGTCAAGGTTGGTGGTGGCCATGGGGGCCATCAGCTTGTGGTGGTGGGCAGACCACTGGTATCTATGGGGACCAGGAATGCTGGATCCCTATTGGTAGGGCCAAGAATGCTTGTTTCCCATTGGGGGAAAGGGGTGGGGTGATACGCTACAATGGACCCATGTAACCATATAAATAATAAACCAGAGGGCTGGACTCTCTCTTCTTCTTTACACTTTATACTCTTCCTTTCTCTTTGTCTGTATTGATTTCACCATAGCCTGCCTACACAACCACAGATTCGAGCATTGGACTTTACAAAAATGGTGACCACAACTGTTATTGACACAAAGGTTAGTGACCACATTGGTTTTTGACACAACTGTTAGTGACCACGTTGGTTATTGACACAACTGTTAGTGACCACGTTGGTTATTGACACGTGGTGTTGATTTAAACGGATAGAAATTTGGTGGCCAATGCTTGTTTGGTGTGTTGTGTAGGTAGTGTTTTTTCTGCTATTTTTCGACTCTGTGGGGGTTTGAAATTCATTCGGAATTTGGTTTGTTGACGATTATTTCCGGCAATGCTATTATTTTGGAAGGTCCGCTAGACTTTATTGATGGAATGTCTGTGACATGCCATCATTGAAGCCTCGCGTCGCTGCTGAAATATTTTGTTTACTGGACTACTTTTGGCTTTTCTTTAACCTTGACACAGAGGGGGGAGCGTAGTAATACACTACATCTTTTTTTACTATTTCTTCTACTTGGATTCAATTCTGGTAAATCTTTTCTACTACCACATACAACAGCAGCTTGAAGATGTCGCTCACACACACAAAGGAGGAATTGCTACTTGATGAGTTTCAACATTGGTTTCAAGGTCAGTGTACACTGGGAAATTATTCTGCTGAAACGGGAACATTAGAAGCATGCTCTAAATGTATGGCACTTAGGCTAGACATTCTTAAAGAAGAAAATCAGGAGTGTTTCTCTGATCTTAGGGACAGGACAGAATTATGGGAGGATAGAGAAGAACATAGAGAGGCACATGAACTATTACAGGTTGAGCATAGACAGAGAGAGGTACAAAATAAATCATTAAAACCATACGGTAAGTCTGTTCCCCTACTAGATGGGTCAGACAGAAGGGCGTTACGTAATTGGATTGATTTGATCGAACGTATCGGGACTCTTCCAGCGTTTTGCACCTGAAGTCTTCATTTGTTTCCAAGCGAACACATATGTCTTGTGGATGTTCTATCTAGCACCTATCTGGTGTTATCAGCTGGTTAACCCCGTCCTGATATGACCTTAGATGTTGCTAGGACATAAAACAACAACAAACAAACATCAGCTGGTTATCAGGGTGATGTGGAGGTGTGGTGGGTGGAAGGTGGAAGAATGCTGGGCACCTGAGAAGAGATAACACAATCAAAGGGGTGGAACTGGCGCGATAAGGAAGTAACAGGCATGCGAGACAGCGGCTTTGAAGGTGGAGGGTTGGGTAGGAGAGAGGGAGACAGGGAAAGAAACATGGAAGGATGGAGAGAGAGATGGAAGGAGGGAGGAATGCAGAGAAGAGGGGGAGGAAGGAGGGGGTGGGAGGGAGACGAGGGAGGAAGGAGCAGGGAAGGAAGGAGGGAAGGAGGATGGGACGCGAGAGAGAGAGGGAGAGAGGGAAGAAGGGAGGAGGAAAAAAGGAGGGAGAGATGGAGGACAGAGGGAGGCACGGGGAGGAGAGAGAGGGGGGAGGGAAAGTGGGAGGGGGGCAAAGGAGGGGAAAAAACAGTGGGGAAGAGAGGGAGGAGAGGGAGGAGAGGGAGGACAGGGAGGAAGGGAGGAAGAGGGGGAGAGGAAGGGAAAGGGAGGAAGACGGAGGGTGGGAACAGAGGGAGGAGATGGGGGGAGCGGGAGGAGAGGAGGAGAGGGAGGAGAGGAGGAGAGGAGTAGAGGGAGGAAGAGGGAGGAGCGTGACTACAGAGAAGGAGGAGCTGGGGCGAGCGGGGAAAAGGCGAGGGGAGAGGTAGAGGGAGAGGGAGAAGAGGGAGGAGAGGGAGGACAGGGAGGAGAGGGAGGAGAGGGCGGAGAGGGAAGGAGAGGGAGGACAGGGAGAAGGGGAGGAGAGTGAGGAGAGGAGGAAGTGGAAGAGTGGGGGAAGAGGGAGGAGAGGGAGGAGCGGGAAGGAGAGGGAGGAGAGGGAATGGAGGGGGAGGAGAGGGAGAGGAGAAGGAGTAGAGGGCTAGAGGAGGAGAGGAGGAGGAGAGGGGGAGAGGGAGGAGAGGGAGGAGAGAGGACTAGAGGGAGGAGGGGGAGGAGAGGCGGGAGAGGGGGGAGAGGGGAGGAGAGGGAGGAGAGGGACTAGAGGGAGGAGGTGGAGGAGAGGCGGGAGAGGCGGGAGAGGGGGGAGAGGGAGGAGAGGGAGGATAGGAAGAATAAGGAGGATAGGCAGGATAGGGTGGATAGGGAGCAAAGGAAGGACAGGTAGGAGCGGGAGGAAAGGGAGGAGAGAGAGGAGAGGGAGGAGATGGAGGAGAGTGAAGAGAGGGAGGAGAGTGAGGAGAGGGAGAAAAGGGAGGAGAGGGAGGAGAGGGAGGAGAGGGAGGAGAGGGAGGAGAGTGAGGAGAATGAGGAGAGGGAGGAGAGGGAGGAGAGGGAGGGGAGGGAGGGAGGGGAGGGAGGATAGGGAAGAGAGGGAGGAGAGGGAGGAGAGGGAGGAGAGGAGGAGATGGAGGAGAGGGAGGAGAGTGAGGAGAGGGAGGAGAGGGAGGAGAGGGAGGAGAGGGAGGAGAGGACTTGGAAGCTGGAAGCAAGGGAGGTGGAAGCAGAGTGTCAGGGGCGGGAGGAGGCTGCGCAAGAAGGAGGAACAGGAGAGAGCAGGGAAGGAGAGCGGAAAAGGAGATGGTAAGGTACTGATGGGTAGGGGTAGGAGTAGGGATGGGGAGGTGGGGATGAGATAGGTGGTGAGGGAGGTGGAGGGGGGGGTGGAGGTGGATGGGAGGGAAGGGGACAGGAGAGGGACGGGATAGAGGGGCGAGAGGGTGTGACTGAGGAAGGGATTGCCCTACTTCTCAGTCAACTTCAATTCCACGCATGCTTTTCCTTCTTGCCTGTAGTTTAACTGTTTGCAGGCCGCTCAAGCGTTACTATAAAATGCGCCTAATGCCACTTTGCTACTTTTAATAGTGCAAGTAACGGCGGCGTTTGGTCAGACTCGAGATGGGGGGAGACACTTCTAAATGAGGCTTTCCACTGCTCGCCATTCTCCTGCATATTTTGTGAACATATCCTAAAAGAAAAAAAGAACATCAATTAAGAAATTGCTTGGTCCTTCATCGGTGATGAATGAAACACCTCAATAACTAATCCGCCAGAGGTCACTGAAATGCAATTTGGGACGTCGATTAATGGATGGATGGGACAGCATTTGTATAGTGGGAGCATATGTAAAGACAGTCTAGTCTGTACGAGCAGAGGTGGGCACCGATAACAGGGTGAGACACAGTCGTTGGTTTGCCAATATATGGATCAGGCACAGGACAGAGCAAATAAGATACCAAAGCTGGTGACGTAATGAAGATACGTAAGTAAGAAATATCAACAATTGGTTCCCGACGGTGGCGTCATCTAGTGTGTGTGACACCACCTACCTATATGTAGTCGAGTATAGAAAGGCCTGAATTGTGTATCAGCGCCACCTGGTAACGACTTGTGACAGTGCACACTCATGGTGACTTTACAGGGCTGCCCCAATGGAAGAGCAGACCACTAGCACCCTGACTTGATATCCCACTCAGTCACATTATCCTGACGCTAAGCCAATCGGTCCTTGCTCTATCTTAATAATGCCGAGTGCCTGGCTAGGAAGCGACAAATATCAATTGGTTTGACTCGACCAGGGTTCAAACCCGTGGGTTCGAATCCAATGATCTACCAAAACAGGATACATACGATCAACTCATTCGGCCATCCCGTCTGGTCAGGAACTTAGAACACACGTATTGCAGACAGCCATGGCAATGCGTGGGGTGTGCTGGATTTAGACAGACACAACAAGGTTAGGTCTGACCGAGTCAGTCGTTTGGCTGCCATAACTACCCCCCCTCAAAGTAGGCAGCGGGCCAATAAAGTATATCCAGTTGTGAAATGGTTGCCTATTTTTATTAATCTGGCTTGTTACTACAAGTTCTATATGAACCTAGATGTAGTGGACCAAATATACCCAGCTTCACTGTGAATGTGAATTCTTCCTTCTATAGCACCGGCAGTGGTGGATGAATTGGTAAGAAGGCAGACTTCCTGTGTGGAACGTCGGGAGTTCAAATCCTGGGCCAATCAAATCAATGACTAACGACATTGATACTTGTCACAACCGAGCCTGGCACCTGGCATTAATAGAATAGAATACAAACTGGTTAGCTCAATGTCAGGATATTGTGACCATATACGATGACAGAGACAGTCCAGGTAAAAATGTAAAATTTAAGACCTAAGTGCACTGGGATTGGTCCCACTGCTTCACTGGTCATAGCTGGTCCATTGTATTATTAACAACCCCACCCCAACAACAGAATTCATAAACTCACATAACTAACTACATTAGAGTTACACTAGAATTGTCCTAACAAACTGACATTTATATACCGCTTGCCTAACTGCAACTGAACATTAAAACTTACTACAAGTTTACCAACTGAATACAGAAGATAAGTTCTGCTTACATTCTAAATACTATATAAATACTCACATTGATCTGACTAATATTGATCTGGTTATATGACACTACTGTACCAGATTGTTATGGAACTTTTGTGTTTCAGAATTTCATTGTGTTACATGGTGCAAATTGTGTATTCAACAGGTATTGTACACCTTATTCTATATACCTTTTGTGTAAATAACCCTGAATTGAGAAATGGCTGGAAGACCAGTGCTTCGGCACTGACAAAAGACTTATTCAGCAGAATAAACATATTTACCAACAAAAAGAAATGGGAAGACAGGTTGTGGTGCTGGTGGTCTGTTCTCCCAGTGAGGCAGCACTATAATTATGCACTATCACAAGTCAGTACCCATCCCGATATGACCTTAGAGGTTGTCAGGGCATAAAACCCCAAATAAACAAATTCTCCTCTAGTGACCCCTTGAATTTGTGTGGACTAAACAAAGATGTCACCTCATAGGTTGTCTTTAGTGATGTCATCAGTTAGAGTGTAAATGTTCAACATTTTCTTTTGTTTTTTAGTAAAGTATTTATTCATCTCAATATGACATTTGTCAGCGCCGGTGCACTGGTCTTCCGGGCCATCTTACTATTGGAATTGACAGTCTAAATAATCTAAGTTTGATCAGTGCTGTATTAGTTACAGCACCGATCCTGTTAAATTAAGGCAGTGGCTTCTGCTGTATCATTTGCTGGAGCTCACAACTGTGGGTTTAGTGCATTCTCACCCAGATCATCAACTCTATGCCAATGTCAATTAAGACTTACCAGCTGTAACCAGCACCTCCACAGCTGGTTTATAGTTGATTCATACCGAAGCAGTTTTTGCTCAGTTAGACATCATTGTCATTCACGCTTACTGTGTAGGCCCTATGCATGAATATTTCATCTGGCCAAATTGGCAAAAATCAACAAACTCACTGAATCTTAACCCCCCATTACTGCCCATTACCCAGGTTACATTGCGCAACGCCATTTTAGAACCCAAGCTTTACTGACGGGTGGTTTTGTTTCTCCCTTTGAAATTGCCAAAGACATATATACAAGAAAGTAAATCACTTATTAAATAAACATGTGTTGGATTTTAAATAACACTTCTTCACGTTTATATATGAGGAGTGCAGGCGCAAAACCCCATAAATACCAATCCAGAAATTCAGATACAGATTGAAATCAAATTTAGAAAAGGTTCATTTTGTTACGTTCATACTTTTTTTAATTCATTGATCCATAGCCATTTCATTGGAAGAAAAATGGAATTAGTGAGAATTAAAATTACCTTCCTTCAGGTACAGGTCTTTCATTTTATTTGAATTGTTGGATTGGTGTTTATGGATTTTGCACCTGAACCCTTCATATTTTATGTTATGACTGCCATGTCTAGAATTTATCCAGATCGGAAACGGTACGTTTTCCACAGGGTGGTCAAATTTTAGTTACTCATGCAGCTCTATCTCCAGGACAGGGCTGCTAAACAACCTTAAGGAAGCAATTTCAGAAGAAAATAACCACATGAATTTGCAATCTAATATGCTAAATATATTGTTTAAATATTTATATATCATATT
This sequence comes from Branchipolynoe longqiensis, assembly GCA_030323885.1. NCBI lineage: Eukaryota > Metazoa > Annelida > Polychaeta > Phyllodocida > Polynoidae > Branchipolynoe > Branchipolynoe longqiensis. The sequence continues at coordinate 14,523,495 of CM059201.1, forward strand.
CCACTATTTTTGGAGTAAACGAATTATTGAAAACATGCAGTCTAATTATAAACATTAAGTCAAAAGGAGAGCATCAAATGGCCACGATTTTGGGTTTACTGCATTCTCACCCAGTTCATCAACTCTATGCCAATGTCAATTAAGACTACCTGCTGGAACCAGCTCCTCCACAGCTGGTTAATAGTTGATTCATACCGAAGCAGTTTTTGCTCAGATTTAGAAATAGTCGTCGTTCACCCTTACTGTGTATATGGATGAATATTTCATCTGGACAAATTGGCAAAAATCAGCAAACTCACTGAATCTTAACTCCCTGCATTTTTCTCAGAAGGTGTGCCTTGACCATATCCCCAAACGTTCTGACGCAATTTGGGATGTTGATTAATGTGTGGATTAAATAGGATCTGTATAGTGTATTGTGTGCAGGTATTGCAGGTATAGCAATACCTCAGGGAGTTTAACGCCCCTGCCATACAGAGTTGTAAACCACTGCCTTGTGGTACAGGTTCTTGACAGAACCGAAGCCTAAGGGAGCAAATCCTAAACAGAAAACCATGTCACTGTGGCAGCATTAAGGGTGGTTGATGTATGGAACTCCCAACATCTCCCGACCAGCCACTGCAGGGACAAATAGTTTTGCGCCTGTCTTGACATGTTCTTGCCAGTGTGAAACCTCTATTTGCTCCCCGAGAGAGTGCCGCTGGTAACTTGCAAAAGCCAGCAGCACTTCAACACTTTTGCAGGCAGCTTTCATGAAATGAAATGGAGAGCGGCAGTCAAGTAATGAAAGCAGTCTTTGTCGAATCGCGACCGACTACATGATGATGATGATAGTGGGAGCATAGGTAAATACAGTCTGTACAAGCAAGATGAGAGACGGTAGGAGGTTTCTCAATATATAGACAGCAAGGAGGAAATAAGATACAGCAGCAAGTTACATAATAATACAGAGACCAACTACTACACAAAATAGGAAGTAAAGAAACAGTGATTAAGGGAACATTTGGGCAATAAGGCCATAACTGGTTGGGTTTCAAAATGGTGGACGTACCCATAGTGCATTGCAGGGTGTGTACACATGTGAAAATATGACTTTGAAGCTATTTCAAGGCTTTTCAAGGCTTTTTTTGATAGGAATTCAGGACTACTTTCATTTGGATTTCAGGAGAAAAAAAACAATGGTGAATGGCGATTTCAGACTAATTTAGATCAGTGGGGACAGTTTAATGGAATTCAATGCTATTCATGACTAATTACCCAAAATAGGTTAAATTCAAGGTTATTCAAGGCCTTGAAATAGGGCAAATGAAGTTAAAAAATGTTCAAGAATTCCCAGGCGGGGGGAGGGTGGATGGTGGATGTGCTTGAGGCGGGGCTACGTGGGTGTCTACCAGTCTACACCCTTCACACAACAACATTCGTTTTATGCGGCAACATGAAAGGGACGCCGGGATGGGCGACCAGAATATCACAATGGATGAGAGTCGATGCAGTCAGTAGTTGCTGCAGTCACGCCCACGCATCTGCTGTAGGATAGTGGGAATCTGGGGCGCTGTCAGCTTGTGTCAGCGCTGACAACACCCTACAAGCCACTCCTACAGCCTTCACATCAATATAAAGCCGCCACGAGTATGCACTGTCACAAGTCGGTACCCCTCCTGATATGCCCTTAGATGTTGCCAGGACGTAAAGCTTCAACAACCAACCAACCATCCCCCAATCAACGCCCATCTCTGATTATGTGAGAACTCCAGAGAGAGGTTAGCTAGCGGTCATGAATCATCTCAGGTGATATTAAAGTTGGGTAATCCCCTCAGGCACTTCAAGCCAGCCAGTGACGACAATAAATACTACAGTAGGATCCGTCTTCGACAGACAACTGTACACACAGGCCAATGTTGTTTTGAGATATCAGGTGTCCTGTCAGCGGAGCGACAGTCAAATTAGAGACAAAAACAGTTTTACACATGGAAACATTGGTCACAAATGGCAGGGGTTCGCTGATCATAATGTTCGCTGAAGAGAGAGACTACTGTACTAATAATCCCGCTAGCCGTATAACTTATAATAACAAGGTGACCGGACGCGATGGCCGAATCGATAGAGCCGAGGCTTCCCTTGCGGAAGGTTGGGAGTTAGAATCCCAACGGATTCAAACCAATGACTAACAAAATTGATACTTGTCACTACCTAGCCTGGCGTTCGGTATTATTAGGATAGGGAAGGGAGTGGTTAGCTTGGTGTCAAGATAATGTTACTGAGTGGGATATTAAGTCATGGTGCGAGTGGCCTGGTCTCCCAGTGGGCAAGCACTATAAACTATACAGTTGCCATGAGTGCACACTGTCACACATCAGTACCCGTCCTGATATGACCTTAGATGTTGTTAGGACAACTCCAAGAAGGAAACACACAAACAATACGAACAAAGTGAAATTTATTATTCTCCATTACCTTCTCGCTGTTGTATATTCTTTCCATCCTGGCAACATACAGTACAACCCAGTTAAACCAAGCTCAGTTAATCGAAACGATCGGTTAATCAAAACTTTTGTCGGTGGCCCAGCAAAATACTACCATTTATCATATCAAAAACTTGGTTAAACCAAAGTGGGTTAATCCAAAATAACGGTTAATCCAAACAAAATTGTCGGGCCCAGGCCACTTCTGGTATGGTTAAACCAAACTTTCATGTGGTTATAAGGTCATCTGAGACTTTGTTATATGATAAATGGTAGTATTTTGCCAGGCCGCTGAAAAAAGTTTGGATTAACCGATCATTTGGTTTAACCAAGCTTGGTTTAATGTGGTTACACTGTATATACATAAAAAACAATCATTGAAGTGTCCACATACATTGTATATTACATTCTTAATCCACTCGCGTTTTTGCCAAAGCCAGGTCAAAGTCGAAGCCAAAGCTCGGTTAAACCAATGATCGGTGAATCCAAACAAATTTATAGGGTCCCTTCAAGTTTGATTTAACAGAATTATGAATCGATATGGTTAAATCAGGAGGGGTACCGACTTGTGACAGTGCGCATGCATAACAGACTTTATAGTGCTGCCCTATGGGTAGACCAGACCACCGACACCAATACCTGTTATCCCACCCAGTACCATTGTCCTGATACTGAGCTAGCCAGTCCTTGCTTTATCCTAGTAATGATAAACACCAGGCTAGGTAGCGGGAAGTATCAATTTTGTAAGTCATTGGTTTGACTCGGCTTGTGCTCGAATCCACAAACTCACGCTTGGGAATCCAGTCAGTGCTCTTATGGATGCATCCAGTTGATTTCCTTCTATCAATAAATAACTGTCCTGATATGACCTTTTTTTTTTTTTTGTGACAAGTTTTTTATTCTGCCCATAACGTATAAGCTCCCGTGAGGGTGCTTGTTTTCAACGCTGGACAGCTATGATACTGGATTGGTCTGGTCCCGCATTCAGGAGTCTTTACCTGATCTTTCTCGGGCCAACCTTTGCGGTTTTGGGTGTTAGTAGTTTCTATATTATACCTTCCTTGCATAGATCAAACAAAGTTATTGCCTTTCTACAGTAGTGCTCGAAATGTGGTTATAGCGATATTGCTAGGACGATGTTGCTAGGACGTAAAACAACAACAAACAAACAATAAATAATTAAACATCTTTCCAAAACAAACCCATAATCAGTGATAATCACGTCGGTATGGCCATCCCCTTCAATTCTGCTATTGTTCCTCAATTTGAATTGGGTGTCATATGTTAATTTTATTCCTTTTATATCGCCGGTAGTATGTCAGTACATCAGACTACAGTCAGGGGACAGGACTACACCATCAGTATGTCAGTATGCAGGATTGGTCAGTACAGACTACCATAGCATCAGACCCACTACTTCAGTGGCGACGCCAACGGCAATTGTTTGAACCACAACATAACAACGTCCTCCATTCGGGCATTGATACACGCTTCATTGCATTTGTAGCAACCCGTATTACTATTGGCTGAGTCCTGGGAAAGCCCCACCCCCCTACCCCCACTCCCACCCTCAACCCCCACCCTCAACCCTCACCACTCCTACTACACCTCACCCCAACCCTCTATCCCCACCCCACCCCCACCCTCTACTCCCACCCAGACCCCTTACCGCCTTCCCCCATCCCCGACCGGTTAGCTCAGTGCCAGGATAATATGACTGAGTGGGATATCAGGTCATGGTGCTGGCGGCCTGGTCCCCCAGTATGGCAGCACTATAAAATCGCCATAAGTGCGTACTGTCAGAATTCGGTACCCATCCTGATATGACCTTAAATGTTGCTAGGACGTAAAACAACAACAAACAAACAAACCCCCCATCCCGAACCCCCGACCTCCTAACCCCCCTACCGTTGCCCCTTAACAACCCAACCCCCAAAATACCCTTAACCAAGGGTCCTGATATGACCTTTGATGCTACCAAGACGTAAAACTAACCATAACTGAGTGTCCTGATATTACCTAACATGACCAGACGGGATGGCCGAATGAGTTAGAGCGTCCGTCTCCCGTGTTGGTAGATCGTGAGGTCGTGGGTTCGAACCCTGGTCGAGTCAAACCAATGACTTAACAATTTATACTTGTTGCTTCCTAGCCTGGTGCTCGGCATTATTAGGATATGGCAAGGAATGGTTGACTCAGTGTCAGGATAATGTGACTGAGTGGGATATCTGGTCATGGTGCTGGCGGCCTGGTCTTCCAGTGGGGCAGCACTATAAAGTCGCCATAAGTGCGCATTGTCACAAGTCGGTACCCGTCCTGATGACCTTAGATGTTGCCAGCCCGTAAAACCCCAACAAACAAACTATCCCTGGGTTAGGTCATGAGATGACCCTAAATGTTGCCAAGACATAAAACCCCAAACTAACAAAGTACCCCTGACTGAGGGTCCTGATGTGAACTTTGATGATGCCAAGACGTAAAACCCCAAACAAACAAACTACCCCTAATGCCTCGGTCACAAATGCGTTACGGCATGCTTGCGGTGACCGTAACTTGCCGCATTGGCCAGACCGTACGGTGGCCGAACGGCGAGTTACGGTCGCCATACAGTGACCGTACCTTTTTTTGGTTAGCCGCATGGTGTTGTGTTTTTTGAAAGTCAGAGTTATCTTAACTTTGAAAAATCGCAATGCTGCAGGCCGCAATCCTGGCAATCCAGACTCCACAACACAGTATGATCACATTTGTTGAAATCAATAACAAGGTTGTAAAATGAATATCATTATGGAACAAAAATTCATGTTTGTGTGATCAATATTAAGAAAGTTATGACTTTTTTTGTATATTAAATATGTGTGTATAATCAAGACAAACAGTATGATTTGTAAAGAGATAAACCGCAGACCGCAACGCCATAACATTAGCATAAACCGCAAGACACACCGCAGACCGCAGCACCCTACGGCGCCCGCAGCATTTGTGACCTAAGCATTACTTAGGGTCCTGATATGACCTTACAAATTGTCAGCCCATAAAACCCCCAAAAACAAACTATCGCTAACTGAGGACCATGATATGACCTCAGATGTTGGTGGAACGTACAACCCCAACAAACAAACTATTCCTAATTGAGGAGGTCAACTTCTAGTTTCAAATGGCCAATCTCGCAGCCAGATTACCCAACGGGCCGTGAGGCTAATACAGCTCACCAGGACTAACCAGCCGAGTACATCACTGCCATCAGCTGCATACAGATGCAGCGTGGCAGGGGAAGCCAAGGAACAGGGATGTCGGGGTCTATGGTAAACTGAGGAAGTCTATTTTGTTGGTTTTGATTTGAGTTTTACATCCTGGCCACAATTAAGGTCATATAAGGACAGATAGCGACTTGTGACAGTTCAAACTAATGGGTACTTTATAGCACTGCCCCACAGGGAGACTAGGCCACCGGCACCATCACCCAATTTCCTTTGGGTCTGTGGTGTTCTCTGTGGCGGAGTGGTTAGAGTGTCTGACTTTTTTCTAGGTCAGACTCCTAATCTGAAGGTCGGTGGTTCGATTCCGTGTGCCCCCACCTCTGTCAATTTGGATTTCCACCGCTGTGTATTACTTACAGCATCATCAAAGGCCAGTTGCTCTCATACCATGTCTATGAGTTGTGGAAGGTTAAAAATCCCTTGGGTCGGTAAAATTGTAGGTCTCTGGCTTTTTATCGACAAACTGTATAATGGTGAAAACAAGTCTATTCAGACTTATCCATGATAGGCAGTATAAATCTTCAAGAAAAAAAAAGAAAGAAAGGATTTCCCACTCAATCAATTGATTGATTGATTGGTGGTTTCTTTACGCCGTGTCGGCAGCATAGGCCATATTCATGGTGAGAATTGTTTGTTTTTATTCAACCATCGCCTTTACATATTATGTAAAAGCATACAATCAGTTATGTGCCAATAGACACTTATGAATTTTTTAAAGTTCAAAATCATATAATAAAATAAAATAGATGAAAGAATTAATTAATACAAATTGTTGTAATGAAACATATGAGGTGGTACAGACCAGCTGCCCTAAAAAAGTCTAAAATGTCATCTTGTTTTACTTTAGTTAAAAGGTCATGCATGCTGGTTGCAGTGTAAAATTGTTGGTGCAGTGCCATAAAATCAACACAGTTTAGTAAAATGTGCTTCCCACTCAATCAGATTATCCTGATATTGAACTAGCCAGTCCTTGCCATATCCTGGTAATGCCGAGTGCCTGGCTAGGTAGCGACAAGTATCACTTTTATAAGTCACTAGTTTCACTCGACTGGGATTCAAACACCCAACGTTTTGCACTAAATAAACTAGTCATGAGTGCGCACTGTCACAAGTCGGACCATGTCCTGATATGACGTTAAATGGTGCTAGGACGTAAAACAACAAATGAACAAAACATGCTGGCTTCTCACGTGTTGGTCTTTGGTCCTATTTCTACTGTCAAATTTCACGCCCTTTCCTCACCCCACCCTTACTTTTCTTTACACACCTGACTGGGACCTTCTTTATCGCCCACGTGGTGATCGTCCCTTTGAAAGAAAAATTAGGGTCGGGTGGTGGTTTTTATTTTTATTTTTTATTTTTTATTTTTGAGGTAATAAATAACCCGCTGCCCATGCCCCAAGCTCTGCCAATTTGGATTTCCACCGCTGTGTATAACTTACAGCGTCATCAAAGGCCGGTTGCTCTCATACCATGTCTATGTGGTGTGGGAGGTTAAAAATCCCTTGGGTCGGTAAAAGTGTAGGCTCAGGCTTTCTATCGACCAGCTGTGGAGAGGGGAAGGAAGACCAGTCGTCTGTGACTGGGATTTCCCCTGCTTGGGACAACTAATGTACACAAAAAAAAGAGAGACAAATAAGTGTTCACACTTCCTGTCTACCATTCGCTATATCGCTATATCGATGCGATTGCCGGATCAGTTGAGCGTCCACCTCCCGTCCTCAGTTCGAACCCTGGCCGAGTCAAACCAATGACATAAAATTTGATACAAAAGTTTAATTGCTGCTAGCATGATACATTTTTAACAGTTGAACAAAACTAAATTCAGGGGCAGGCGATTTCTGATGCACGGGCGGGCGGTGGGGGGGATCACCATTTCACAAATATTTGGCCTAAGTGTGAATATTCATGTTTCCCTGGGAAAATATTAATGTGTTTTAATACCGTTAATGTTAAGCTTTATATACTTATGCAAGCAAATGCACCTGTTCATTGGATTTGAAATATGCACAACACAAAACTGTAATACACTAACAGATTTCAGAGCTGCACTCAACGCTTGTAAAATGGACTTATTATTGAGCACATGTGCTTTGCCTGGGTTTGCTTTGCTTTTGCACATCCCACAATGCACTGTCCTGCTGGGATTAGGAACTCTCTTATTGCAGAGAGAGAAAAAGGAGAATTTGTGGCATGGGTGATAATACAGTCGCAACAAGGACAGTGGAATGCTCTCCAAGGCATAAACATATTCAGTGCTATACGGAGCGACCCAACCAGCCATGGTGTGACCCAACCAGCCATGGCTGTGACCCAACCAGCCACGGTTGAACTCGTCGGGGTCAGCGATTGGTTAATAATATATCAAAACAAATGCTCGTTGCCATAGAATTTTTACTCAAAATTAAAAGAAATAAAGAACAATTTGGCATAAACATGGTGCACAAATGCAATATTATTACTTTATTATTACTTTATTCCACCGAAACGACGGTCGTATAACATATTGCAAATGGTGGCACCCATAAGGGGCGGCCATTTGCAATCGAAAAGAACAGCTCTGATAGGCTCAAATTATGGAAAGATCCCATTATTCTTTTAGTAGTTTCTTGTTCAGACATAGTTACACATATATATGTATCTTTTGCACAGATTAAAGTGCTTGAAGTATATTTTTAATTTATCTACATCAACTTCTCTTTAAATCACACAATATCAGGACTTAAAGAATGGGAAACTATTCCTGCAAGGGTATGCTCAATATGACCCAGTGGTCACCAGTTTTTGCTCCTTTCGTCGCTGACTCCAAGGGGAGTCTGTCCTGACGGGTTAGTGGAATAGAGCTAGGATAGTGCTTGGAGATTTGAAAATTTGAAGGAAATACCCAATCTAAAAATAAACATGGCAAGAATCAGGCTGTCGGCAGCATGACTCGATATCCCACTCAGTCACGTTATCCTGATACTGAGTAGCAGTAGGTATTGATTTTGAAAGTTATCGCTTTGACTTGGCCAGTATTCAAACTCCCAACCTTCCGCATGGGTAGCCAGTGCTCTATCGATCCTGCTCAGTGGATCCATTTGTAGTTTGAGCTATTTTCTGTTCCAACCAGTGGTCCACAACAGGTTCATCAAAGGTTTTGGTATGTGCTGTCTTGTCTGTGGGAAAGTGCATATAAAAGACCCCTGGCTACTTATCGGAAAGAGTAGCCTATATGGCGGCAATGGGTTTCCTCCAAAGAAGACAGATGTCAGAATGACCATATGCTTGATGTCCAATAGTTGATGATACAGAAATCAATGTGCTCTAGACGCGTCTTTAAATAAAAGAAGCTTTACTTTGGGGAGCCAGTGCTCTTACAGATCCAGCCAACACCTTCGCTTTGTGGATAATCTCAACAATGTCAGTAAACCATCTTCTATGTGAAGCATAGATTCATCAATGCGCTTTTTATGTGGAACATGGTTGCAAACCTTTAGTGAACCACACAGCAGGCCTTAGGGCTGGCCTTGTGGATGGTGTGGAATTGTAATGGTGTTGTTGTCCCAGCACACACCAATGTACTGTTTGTTGGCAGCGCTTCTTTGTCGCTATCACCACTGACCTAGTTAGTCTGTACGCACGCGCTGTTTTTACACTGGCTCTATTTAGTATGTGTGATAGCGACAAATGATGATTGGAATTCCAGTGCATTCATTGAGATGGTGATCGCTGAATGGCTTAGCAATTCAATATGGCACTTAATAACACACTTATAACCAGCAGCAGTGACACCAGCTGAAAACCAGCATTGTTCAGTTCAATATAGATCCTTCATCCCACAACACACCCTTAACAAAACTCCCACCTGAAACAGGCTGGGAACAGAGCTGTGTTGGCCTAGATACTGGGAACGTGGGTAATTCATAGTGTGAGTAAAGATTATAATACACCAAGCACGCCACCTATCGGGAAACATCACTCTCAAACTTGCCTACTGTGGAGCTCAACCCATACTATATAAACTCTATACAGGTGTAGTTGGTTGGTTGGTTATTGGGGTTTTACGTCCATGTAACATCGAAGGTGATATCAGATGGGTACCGACTTGTGACAGCGTGCACTAATGGCGACTTTATAGTGCTGCCCCACTTGGAGACCAGGCCACCAGCACCATGACCTAATATCCCACGCAGTCACATTATCTGGACACTGAGCCAACCAGTCCTCGCCATATCATAATAATGCCGAGCACCTGGCTAGGACGTGACAACTATCAATTTTTAAGTCATTGGTTTGACCTGAGCAGGGTTCGAATCCGATGATCTACCAAAACGGGAGACGGACGCTCAACTCATTCGGCCATCCCATCTGGTCACAGGTGTCCACACATGAGCTACACCACCACGTGATGGCCGCATGGACTGCACTGACCTCTGTTGACCTTCTGAGGCATCAGGTGGCAGCAGGCTAGCCAGAGGCAGTCCATGGGTGGACTGCCCCTCTGGGTCTGACGAGCAGCCAGCGACCCCTAACCATGAGAGGTTAGCCGCTGGCTGGCTGTTCAAGGGGTGGGTCACTTTGACACTTGACGGGGGACCGTGCTGAAGCAGATGAATAATAAAGCTGAGAAGCCTACGTGATCGCCTCTGTCGTTCCTTCTGCATTGCTGTCACCATCCTCAGAAGTTCCGGCCACACGATGCAACAGAGCCTATCACACAGGTGAGGTTAAAGTGGAATTCTACTGGAGGCATTGTACCATCTGTATTATCATATGACCCTGGGTGCTTGAGGCTCTGCTTGACTTGGGATGTTGTGAATGACAATTTCAACAACTAAACAATGCATCAAATTATTCCCACTGTATACAAATCCCTCCCACTGTGTTGTGAATTACCAGAACGAGCAGTGACTGTCTATGTTTAGTGGAATAGAATAGCCCCAAGCAAATGTTGTCCCTTTTGTATAGCATTATGCTGTGAGAGTGGAGTGAGCGGTGACAGTGTTATATTCTAATTATACAAAAAAGATGGAGGCCAGTGCCACCCTGCAATCCCTGTAACAAGGAGCCTGTGATCATATTGGTCACTCTCCTGAAAACTTGTCAGAATGGGAGTTTAAAACATCAATAAAAAAAACCTTCTACTTATTTTTTCCTTATAGTTTTCATATTCATGTTCAGATTTGATGTAAGAAATAAGGGTGATAAAATAAATTGTGTGCAACTTTGGTCCTTTTAGTTAGGAAGTGTTTGTGTACACAAAAACACATTTTACAGTCAGCCATTTGTAACATGACATATGGGACATGGTTGAATCCTTAATAACATCTTGTATTGCATTGATATATCAAACAAAATAGTTCCCAAATTAAAAAGGAAGTATTTATTAACGTGTATGCATGCTTAAATTTAAAAGAAATTATTTGATGCCTTCAGAATTAACATTACAAATTTCCATCACCGATGTAACCAGTGGTGTCTGGATGCTACACAAATATTGTACACTAATTATTCAGTGAATAAAGCATGGCTGGGAATTACTTTCTTTTTATCAATATAAGCAGTACATATTTTTGTAAATTATGCCATGATTAATATGCTTCTAAGTATGAAATTATTTAATTCTGCTTAGATTTTTATTAAACAGACTGTGTGGTGTCCTAAACATGTGTTACATCTGAGCAACACATGTTATACTGCCATAAGACATAGCTTAATCATGGACTACACCTTTATGTTTTATCTCATCAATTTATATTTTACATAGATGTAAAGGGGAGATTTCCAACTTTCATTTGCAACCAACAATTTAATAAAATTCAAATATTAGATTTTAACTCTCCCTATGACACTTCTGGCCAGTTTTCAGGAGAGTGGCCCAAATACACAATTTCCGATAACAGATTCGACTGCAGAATATCAATAGTGAAAGATGTCTTGCGTTGTTGGATCTTGTCACTCTGCTATACATCAGTCTATTTATAAACTGATCAATGGTCCTCACACCCCAAATGTGAACCGGAAGTGATGCCTGATTGGACCCTGTTGTAAGTTCCCAAGAGCCATTAACAAAATTCAACTTATATCCATCTTACTCAGCATTACCGTGGTCAATAAGGGAATAGTGGAATAAGGAAGACCAGATTTTGTACCAAGAAAAAAATATAAAGTACATATCTTTATTGGTGGAGTAATTTTTTCAACACTAACAATATAAAAAGATATGTATTTTTATTGGTGGAAACATGCCACTTTGGATTTCCTCCGCTGTGTATAACTTACAGCGTCATCAAAGGCCGGTTGCTCTCATACCATGTCTATGTGCTGTGGGAGGTTAAAAACCCTTTGGATCGGTAAAAGTGTAGGCTCGGGCTTTCTATCGACAAACTGTCTAATGGTGAAAACAGGTCTATTCAGACTTATCCATGATATCCAGTAAAAATCTTCAAGAAAAAAACAACTGGACCAAATGAAAACTTCCAAGAAATATATGTACAACCCACATAACATAGCAAACTGAGCGATTATCTAATTATCTCCCCATCAATATCAATTCCCTGCCCGTCCTGTGTACACAACCCGACCCTGGATGCTGCACCAATCTGCTCAGCACAATCGATGCTTAATGATCGACAGCCGACCCTCGCCATCGTTAACCCTGGTCGACTGCACTGCTAATCGACCCATCCGTGATCACCAACCAACCAATAATGGGTCAATTATTCAATCTGACACACTGGCCCAATTGATTAGTACATCCGCCTGACACATTTAAGAATGACTTCTGTGATTCTTTTTTTTTTTTTGGGGGGGGGGGTTTTTTATTCCTTCTTCTTTTGATTTAAAAAAAAATTCTTTTACTTTGTCATATTTGTAGGTCTCTAGAAAAGAGTATTTGTGTATGTGTGTTATTGGGGTGTGTGTGTGTGTGATTACTTTGTTATTTTAGGGTGGGGTTGGTGATGCCTACCCATCTGTTGGCTTATAATTCAATCTGTCAAATTAGGGAAGTTACGTGGGTAGGCCGCGGCAGCTGAGGGTGGGGGTCTTACTTGGGGGGGTTCGAAACCTTCACGGTTACAGGCTGCAGCAATAGAAAACAACGGCCCCGACAAAACGGCCCTGACAAATCGGCCCGTTTTTTGGATGAAGAGTAAACTTCATCGGGGGGGGGGAGGGGGGGAGGGGCGTGGCAGTTGTAGAAGTGGGGGGTTCTTTACAACAATAGCAACAAGTCGTTGTGGCGGCACCGGTTCTCTCCGGTCCGATTGTAGCAGTGCCCTCGTGTCCAGTCGCTGATGGGTTACGAGAAAGGGAGGGGGAAAGGTGAGATCTGCAGCAAGAAGGAAAGCGATTTTTAGGTCCTGGCAACATCCAAGGTCATATCAGGACAGGTACCGACTTGTACCAGTGCACACTCATGGCGAATTTATAGTGGTGCTCCGCCGGGAGACAAGGCCGTCATGACCTGATATCCCACTCAGTCACATTATCCGGACAATGAGCCAACCAATCCTTGTCCTAGCCGAATAATGCCGAGCACCTGGCTAGGAAGTGACAAATATAAATCCTTAAGTCATTGGTTTGACTCGACCAGGATTCTAATCCGTGGGTTCGAATCACACGATCTACCAACGCCGGAGACCGAGGACGCTCAACTGTCTGTTCTTACTGAGTCGCTCTGCGAAATGACGACATCCATCAAGTCTGGTTTGTGAGCAGGGCTGGCCCGGCATTTATGATCCTCGCTCTTCCTGGGCCAATCAAATGCCGTCTGAGTGACCACGTGACCTTAGAACAGAACATTCCGTAGCAACCAGGCTTCCTTCCTTCCTCCCCTCCTCCCTTCCTCCCTCCCTTCCTCCTCCCCCTTCTTCCCTTCCTTCTTCCCTTCCTTTCTTCCTTCCTTCCACGATACCAGCAGAGACCAGCACTCCTCATATGTACACCGGACGCGGTGGCCGAACTGAATCAGTAGATCGCAGGCTTTCCGTGCGGAAGGTCAGGAGTTCGAAATCCATCTGAGTCAAACCAATGACTTATAAAAATTGATACGTGTCACTACCTCGTCTGGCGCTCGCCATTATTATGATAGGACAAGGACTGGTTAGCAGAGTATCAGGATAATGTGACTCTATGGGATATCGGGTCATGGTGGTGGCAGCGTGGTCTCCCAGTGGGGCAGCATTAGAAAGTCGCCATAAGTGCGCACTCTCACAAGTCAGCAAGCACCCGTCCTCATATGAGCTTAGATGTTGCTAGGATGTAAAACACCAATAACCAAACAACCAACCTCATTATGTGCTCAGCTCAGCGGCACCCACCATGTCATGGCTGTCCTGCTCTGCCAGCCTTTGCTGCTATCAGCACTAAAAGCATATCCTACCTACTGGAAGAGCAGGCCTGGTGTACAAAGAGCAGCCCACACACACTGCAGGCTATTGTCCTGTAAGTGATTTTCATTGGTCGACGGAATTTGGGTACACAGTCGCAAGGGAAGGGAAGCAGCATCTGCGCGTGTCCGCATCTTGCGCATGCGCGGTGGCGTCGTGAAAACAACGCGCAGGTGCTCATCGAATTGAGAGCAAAACAAATTTTGCCACAAAGGAGGAGTCTGTAGCCAGAATGAGTAGGGAACAGGAGCGGGGAAGTTAATGGTAATAGCATTACATTGCTGTAATCAGGTACATTTAACAGTGGAAACGTCATTCTGATGTGGTGGACAAGTATCGAATATCTACAACCTTGTTTGAAATGCTGAAAGATAGCAACATTTCATCGACCAGAAACATCAACCTGAAACAGGTGAGTTTTGAGAGTACATTACCTTTTTGTTTCTTTTCCAACATATGCAATATCTACACCCTTGTTTGAAATGTTGAAGGATTGCAACATTTCATCGACCAGAAAAATGAACCTAAAAAACGTGAGTTTTGATACTAAATTAACTCCCCACCGCCACCCACCCAAAACAGATGATGTTTTTCTAACCTCTGTTTGCATCATATTCGATCAAGTAGAACCTATAACACCGAAGGCAAATCGCTTCCTAGCCTGGTGCTCGGCATTATTAGGATAGGGCAAGGGCTGGTTAGCTTGGTGTCAGGATAATGTGAATGAGTGGGATATCGGGTCATGGTGCTGGTGACCTGATTTCCCAGTGGGGCAGCACTATAGAAATCGCCATGAGTGCGTACTGTCACAAGACCGTACCGTCCTGATATGACTTTAGATATTGCTAGGACATAAAACAACAACAAACAAACAAAACATCACTTTAGTCGAATATCAGGTCATGGTGCTGGTGACCTGGTCTCCAAGTGGGGCAGCACTATAAAGAACCATCAGTGTGCACTGTCCCAAACCCCGTCCTGATATGACCTTAGATGTTGCCAGGACATAACACTCCAACAAACGAAGACACTGTCACAAGTCGGTACCCGGACTGATATGCCCTTAGATGTTGCTAGGATGTAAAACAACAACAAACAAACAAACAAAACATCACTTTAGTCGAGACATAACATGTAGCAACATCTGATTGGATAATGTGATTGCATCAGAGAGCCTAGGTAGTTTAATGGTTAAGAATAGCAAGAAGTGTGGGTTCGAATCCAGCTCTAACCGCAATATTTCACACGACACAAGTAAGGACTGTCTCATTTTCAAAAACCTCCCCACATTTGAAAAACACACAAAAAAAACCACCTCATGACTAAACTGTCTATCCAAGGGATCTGAATATCTGTACTCTGCTGACTATAGGATAGGAATCCCAAACTAGATGCGGTGGCCCAATCCACCGTGTCGGGAGTTTGAATCACTGCCGAGTCAAACCAATTTGATACTTGTCACTACCTAGCCTGGTGTTCGACATTACTAGGATATGGCAAGGGCTGCTTTGCTCCGCATCAGGATAATGCGACTCAGTGGAATATCAGGTCATGCTGCTGGTGGCCTGGTCTCCAAGTGGGGCAGCACTATAAACAACCATCAGTGTGCACTGTCCCAAGCCCCGTCCTGATACGACCTTAGATGTTGCCAGGACATAAAACTCCGACAAACAAAGAAACTGTCACAAGTCAGTACGCGTCCTGATGTGATATTAGATTTTGCTAGTACCTAAAACTCCAACAAACGAGCAAACAATCCAGACCTGACCCACAATACGAGTTTCCGCTGAGTGCGCATGCCCCGCGGAAATCGATCTAACTTCTAAGGAGCTACAATGGCTAATGTGTAGTGTAGTGTGGTGAAGGTTTTAACTACTGTCACAAGGTGACACAAGGTGACAAAATACACAATACACACAATACACACAATGCATATGGTGACTAAGCAACACACTAATGTCCATATTCACTTCACGGTCATGTGACAACGACTTATTACTCGTTATTTCCCCATGTCAATAGACAAGATCACCATTCCGAGTGTGCATGCACTGAAAACGGCGTTGGCAGCAAAGCAAGGGCGTACGTTCATCGAGTTTGCCGATACGCATAGGGAAAAACTTCGATTTTATTCAAAATTGATAACAATTTGGCACAAACATGGATGGATGGATGCAATATAATAATATAATGAATATGTTTAAGACACAACTATCCATAATTAAGCATTTTGAGCTAAGAAACATACAATTTCAGCCACTTTACAGGCTGATATTTACATCACCATTGATCAACTTATATGGCTGGCTACTCTTTCTGATAAGCAGCAAGGGGTCACATTAAAAAGAGATATATAGGTAAAACCTTACCCATGATAGTACATTTTAAGAATGGCACGCATAGTGGTGGGGAGGGCTGGGAGGGGATGGCCCGCAACTGGGTGTGTACACACGCCCGGTCACAGCTTTAGTTGTTCTTCAGGGACCAACTCACTGTTGTTTGTTGGAGTTTTACATCCTGGCAACATCTAATGTCATTTCAGGACAGGTACCGAGTTGAGACAGCGCACACTCATGTCAACCTAACAGTGCTGCTCCACTTGGAGACCAGGGCCACCAGGGCCACCAGCACCATGACCTTATTTATCTCTCAGTCACATTATCCTAGTAATGCCAGCAGCCAGGCTAGGTAGCGACAGGTATAAACTTTGTAAGTCATTGGTTTGACACAACCGGAAATCAAACAACGCATGGAAATCCTGTGCTCTACGGATTTAGCCACCGTGGTTGGTAGCAATACCAACTAGGATGTGTTTGTTTGTTTGTTGATGTTTTACGCCCAAGCAACATCTAAGGTCATATCAGGACGGGTACCGACTTGTGACAGTACGCACTCATGGCGATTTTATAGTGCTGCCCCACTGGGAACTAGGAAGACTTGTATTATAAGGCGGGCATACCCCCCCCCCCCCCCCCCCCCCCAGCACCCCCTGGTGGCAGCGTTATAAACACCTACATGAAGAGCATGGCATTTTCTGTTTGTTTGCTTATTGTTGTTTTACGTCATAGCAACATCTAAGGTCATATCAGGATGGGTACCAACTTGTGACAGTGCGCACTTATGGCAACTTTATAGTGCTGTCCCACTGGGAGACCAGGCCACCAGTACCATGACCTGATATCCTACTCAGTCACATTATCCTCACACTGAGCCAACCAGTCCTTGCCCTATCCTAATCATGGCGAGTGCCTGACTAGGAAGCGACTGGTATAAATTACTAAGCCCTTAGTTTGACTCGACCATGGTTCGACCCCACAAACTCATGGGTTCGGAAGCTCCGATCTCCCAAAACAGGAGACGGATGCTCAACTCATTTGGCCATCCCGTCTCGTCTGCAAGTTTCTGCTTACCAGCCTAACTTTTACGCAGTCGCGTTCGGATTGATTAATTGTTGGTTGTTTTACCCCATGTCTGCAGCAAAGGACATATTCATCGAGAGAAGTGTTGGTCTGTCATATTATTAATATTTACCCACCGCTCTTTCTCAGAACGCCAAAATAAAATCTCACAATGATGTATCAAATGACACTCCCCATAAAGGCAGAAGCTGGCAATCATGAAAATAATGCGAAAGGAAAAGTAAATCATTGGTAAAATTCAACAATCTAATTTTAAAAAAAGTTTTAATTCGCTTAATAAGCTATATCAGGTAGCATTGTAAAATTCAATGGAATCAGCTATATGAGGTCCTCTTGTTTTGAAGAAGACTATCATTTCTTCCCGGTTTAAATTGGTACAAAGATCACACATCTTGTTTGCATTGTAAAATTGTTGTCGCACGGCCATAACATCAACACAGTATAAAAACTGTCAGGTATACACACACATGATTGCCAAGTAGGGTGATATAACAATGGAGCTTGAGACTGAGCACAGTGAGAAGAACATACAGGGTTTAGCCAGTACATCGCACTCGATAGGCTCATTTCCCCACATTACATTTATTGGTTATCATCCTCATCATCATCATCATCATCAGATGGGTCGTTGGGGCACCACAGATGCATTTGCAACCAGTTTTCTCCATTTCCCCCTGTTCTCCACTGCCCCCTGGGACTTGTTGAACTCCAGGCCTGTCCATTCCCTGATGGTGTCTTCCCATCTCTTCCTATATCTGCAGTGTCTCCTTTCCCCTTTCACAGTGCCTTGGAAGATGGTTCTGGAGAGACCTGATGACTGGTCACCACGTGTCAGGTGCAGGTCCCTCCCGGCATCCCCCCGCGGTAACCCCGGCTAGGCATCCCCTGCCACAGCTCCGGTAGGGCCCGGCGACCCAGCCGCCAACCCGCCCGTCCCCCCTCCCTCCTCCTCGTCAGCCACCTCCGATTTCTCCTCCTGCTTCTCCCAATTCCTACCTACTCTTCCCTCGACCGCCTCGATGCCCCTCCTGCTTCTCTTCCTCTTCCACTTCCCTGCTTCTCTTCCTCTTCCCCTTCCCCTCTTCTCCTTCTCATCTCTTTGCTCGTTGCCCACGCCTTCCCAGTTCCTCCCACACCCCCTGAACTCTACTTCTGCTTCTGTTCCTACTGCTCCTGCTGCTCCTACTCGGTATTCCTACACCTGCTCCTTCAGACTTTTACCACTCCTGTCCCCACCTCGCCTCAACCAACCGAACGGACAGACAGATATACAGACAGACAGACGAAACCACGACCACACACTAATCTACCACGACCACCCACGACCACCCACGACCGCCCTCCACCATACACTACAGCCTTCCATCATTCAGGGCGACGAGGGAGGGAGCCGTAGAGAGTGAGGAAGAGAGACCGAGAGACCGAGATACTGAGAGAGGGAGAGATAAGGAGAGATAGTGAGAGAGTGATAGGAAGGGAGAGAGAAAGCGAGAGAGAGGGGGACAGGAAGTGACAATGAGGGAAACCGAGGAAGAGGGAGACAGACAAAGACCGAGCGAGAGCGACCGGGAGAGGGGGAGAGAGGTAGAGATAGGGAGAGAGAGGGAGAGAGAGGGAGAGAGAGGAAGAGAGAGGGAGAGAGAGGAAGAGAGAGGGAGAGAGAGGGAGAGAGCGAGATCGAGGTAGAGAGAGGGAGAGAGAGGTAGAGAGAGAGGGAGAGAGAGGGAGAGAGAGGTAGACAGAGGGAGAGAGAGGGAGAGAGAGGGACAGAGGGATAGAGAGGGAGAGAGAGGGAGAGAGAGGGAAGAGAGAGGAGAGAGAGGGAGAGAGAGGGAGAGAGAGGGAGAGAGAGGGAGAGAGAGGTTGAGAGATGTCGAGAGAGAGAGAGAGGTAGAGAGAGGAAGAGAGAGGGAGAGAGAGGGAGAGAGAGGGAGAGAGAGGGGAGAGATGTAGAGAGAGGGAGAGAGAGGAGAGAGGGATAAATAAATGGGAGAGAGGGAAAGAGAGGGAAAGAGAGGGACAGAGAGGGAGAGAGAGGGAGAGAGAGGAGAGAGAGGGAGAGAGAGGGAGAGAGAGGAGAGAGGAAGAAAGAAATGGGAGGGAGGGAAAGAGAGGGAAAGAGAGGGGCAGAGGGAGATGGAAGGGGAACCCACGTCCAACAGTTGGACCCGGCCGGCTCCGGCATGTACAGGGATGCGGACAAGCTGGCTATGACGGCGGCTCTGTGGAGGGGTTGATACTGAGATTAGTGATCAATCACAGGCAGTGGGCGGCGGACGGCGGGCGGCGGACGGCGGGCGGCGGGCGGCGGGCGGCGGGCAGCGGGCGGCGGGCGGCGGGCAGCGGGCGGCGGGCGGCGGGCGGCGGGCGGCGAATGACAGTGAAAGCCAACGCTTGGCATACCACGCTCCCAGCATACCCACACACTCCTTCACACACACACACCCACACAACAAGAGTCGCTGTATACGCAGGGCTCTACCCTACCCTACCCTACCCTGCCCTGCCCTAGCCTGCACTGCTCTGCTCGCTTTGCCGTCAGTTTTTTTTTTTTTCATAACGTGTTGCGCAGATTGCGCAGCGACACACTCCTTGTTGATGGGGTGCAGTGTGCAGCTCCTACGGGCTGGTGCCGGGCGTGGGAACGGCGGGCCGACAGCGGGCGGTGTGCGGTGTGTGGCGGGCACGACAGGCGGGAACGTCGGACGGGCAGAGACGCGCCACACCGGAGCAGGGACGGACGGAATGACGGGGCGCATATGGTCCCGGAGTGATTTGATACACGAGTGAATGAACAGGGCGTATGGAGGCCCCCGCTACCACCCCTCCACCACCTGCCTACTAGTGACACCACGACGCGCCTGTCAACCTACCCGGAGCACGACCACCAGCACGACGTGTCTCCCCAGCCACACACACACACACACACACCACACATGTATGCGCTTTTGCCAGTGTAAGTAGTGCATAGGAAAGTGTGCTTTCGCTCAGGCTACAATTATTTAGCCACCAGCCTGTCCGGACTGAGGGATAGGAGGGACCCTGGCTAGAAACCTGCTACTTCTCTGAAGGGTTACTCAACAAAGGATACACCATGGCGCAGAATACCACCAATCATTTATACCGGTTCCCAGACTTCCGTGGTGAGTAGTATATACAAAGTCGGTCTGTACTCAGGGGACGCATACTGGAGTCACTGTGTTTGTTGTATGCTCTGTTTAGTGGTGTGAGTAGTATACGTAGAATTACCGTTGGCGCAGGTTACACATCCACAATTCTAATGCTGCCTATTATTATTATCATCATCACTATTATTGCTACCATCATCAATCTGCTACGCTAGGTAGTAGGGCAAGAGTCCAGCCTAATTCAGGATACCCACAGTTTCTGCTTACACGCTTGTCACTATGATGACTACACACATTCTCTCCTGGTGGTCTCCATTCTGCTGTGGTGCTAACTAGACAGGGGTGCTAGGCTTAACAACCCCTGGTTGACGGTAAATGCATTGCCCATCGCCACTCCAGTAATGAACCGCTCTGTATAATAAACCCAGTAGGAGACCGGCTGCCAGCTGAATCGCCTGCTCACCAGTAATCATCTCACCAGTAACCAGCTCACTGGTAACCAGTGCATGCGTAACCAGCTCAGTAGTAATCAGCTCATCAGTAACTAGTGCACTAGTAACCAACTCACTAGTAACCAGCTCACTAGTAACCAGCTCATCAGTAACTAGCTCACTAGTAACCAGCTCATCAGTAATCAGCTAACTAGTGTCCAGCTCACCAGTAACCATCACAACAGTAACCAGGTCACTAGTAACCAGCTCATTAGTAACCAGCTCATCAGTAATCATCTCACCAGTAACCAGCTCACTGGTAACCAGTGCACTAGTAACCACCTCACTAGTAACCAGCTCAGTAGTAACAAACTCATCAGTAACTAAATCACTAGTAACCAGCTCATTAGTAACCAGCTCACCAGTAACCAGCTGAGCAGTGACCCGCTCATCAGTAATCATCTCACCTGTAACCAGCTCACTGGTAATCATCTGACCAGTAACCAACATACCAGTAACCAGCTCACCAGTAACCAGCTCACCGGTAACCAACACACCAGTAACCAGCTCACCAGTAACCAGATCACTAGTAACCACCTCACCAGTAACCAGCTCACCAGTAACCAACTCACCAGTAACCAACTCACCAGCAACCAGCTCACTAGTAACCAACTCACCACTAACCAGCTCACCAGTAACCAGCTCACTAGTAACCAGCTCACCAGTAACCAGTTTAGCTCACCATTAACCAGTTCACTTCACTAATAACCAGCTCACTAGTAACCAGCTCACCAGTAACCAGCTCACTACTAACCGGCTCACTAGTAACCAGCTCACTAGTAACCGGCTCACCAGTAACCAGCTCACCAGCAACCATCTTACTAGTAACCGGCTCACTAGGAACTGGCTTACTAGTAACCAGCTCACCAATAACCAGCTTGCTAGTAACCAGCTCCCTAGTAACCAGCACACCAGTAACCAGCTCACAAGTAACCAACTCACAAGTAACCAGCACATCAGCAACCAGCCTACCAGGGACCACCAACACCCAGCTACCGACCTAACCAGCTCAACGGATCACCAGCTCATCGGATCACCAGCTCCCCAGCCCACCCGTAACCTGCTGAGCAGCTATCGAGCTCGCGAATATTCGGCTCACTAGCTACCGAGCTCACCAGCAACCGAGCTCACCAGTAACCAGCTCACAAATTTCACCAGCTACCAAGCTCACCAGCTACGAAGCTCATCAGCAACAAGCTCACCACCGGATCACTGGATACCCACCTCAGCAGTAACCAGCTCAGTAGTAACCAGCTCTGCAGTAACCAGCTCAGTAGTAACGAGCTCATCAGTAACGAGCTCATCAGTAACCAGCTCAGCAGGAACCAGCTCAGCAGTAACCATCTCACCAGTAACCAGATCACCAGTTACCAGATCACCAGCTAACCAACATACCAGCAACAAACTCACCACCAACCACCTAGCCAGCTCACCAGTAACCAGCTCACCACTTAACCAGCTCACCACCTAACCATCTCACCAGCAACGAGCTCACCAGCTGACTAGCTCATCAGGAAGGCGCCTATGACCACCAAGGGTGGTCCAGTTGACGCGCTAACCCTATAAGAAGACGGTTGCTATAGTTACAGCGGGCCTACTGGAGGAAGCCCAGGAATGGTGGAGGTAATGGATGTGGTTTCGATGATGATGATGATGACGGTGGTAATGAAGACGGTGATTAGACATACACGCGGGCTGAACCAGCTGGAGGAAGTGTTGGACGCTGGTCACGGGACACACACGGTAGTCTAGGACACAGGAGGACGAGTCCATGAGCCTCCCACGAGCTGAGAAGTCCACTCTCCTCCCACACACGTCGGGCCGGCGCCTGGAGGACACATTCTCCAAGCACATGAGGTAAGGCATCGCTAGTAGCTAGACTACTTACTGCATACACTTGCAAATCGCCCACAACACGCGTCTAGTCAGTCCACACCCAGTAGCATCTGGGATCCAGGACCATGTTGGTGGCATTCTATTACCGAATCAGTAGAGCGCAGGCTTCCCATGCGGAAGGTCACGAGTTCGAAACCGGACCGAGTCAGATCAATCACTTAAAATATTGATACTTGTCGGTGTGTAACCTGCTGTGAGAAATTGGGTCATGGTGCTGGCAGCCTGGTCTCCCAGTGACGCAACACTATGAATCTGGCACGAGTGCACACTGTCACAAATCGGTGCTAATCTTGATATGACTTTAGATGTAGCCAGGATGGAAAACCCTAACAAATAAAACCATGAATACAGCATTTGTTGCGAATGCGGTGTGAAATCATAAACATTTCCAAGTCACTATTTTGAATACACCAATTCTCCAGAACATGGCATCACATGATTTACTACTTCACTCAACCCCATTTATTTCTCTCTTTTTCAATAGGTTAAAAGTAACATAGTGTAAAATATTTGGGAATTTCGGGGTGATTTATATTTAGTGCTATGCAGCCAACAGGCTGCGTGGTACCAGCTAACTAGGTCACCTGACTGGTACCCGGCTGCATTGGTACTCTGTAGCCAATGTGCTGCCGGCTACAAGCTAAGGTCACCTGACTGATACCCAGATTAAAACCTATAAATACGGGTGCAGGTCACATGCTCTCTCTTTCACCATGGCCACCAGCCAGTCGAGACTATGTACATGTGCCTGCAGCAACTATGTTGAGATTAAAGAAACCATGTGAGTACAATGTAGTCTTCTTGTGGATGTTTCAGACATTGAGCCTGCCAGGATAGCAGAAGTAGATAAGGGATATATAAAAAGATACACAAACTTTTCAATAGGCTTCTCCTCTCCGCCCATACGGACAGCATCGAAATGACTATATTTAATTCAGTGTCAATTTCAGAATTCAGCCACACATTCGAATGCAATTGATCCATCAGAAACCGGAAATGAATACATTTGAAAACACATCGCATCTGAAAATGAGATGGTGTTTACTACTGACATTTCCAGGGGATATTCTAGCTTTAAATTTGAATAATCTCAACATCATTACACAGTTTTTGACCCCAATATTGGGCGTGACGTCGGAGAGTATTTGAGAATTTGGGCTTTTGTTGAGGCACATGTATATGCATCTTATAATCATTATTATTATGATTATTAAATGTAGTTTATTAATCGAACAATATATTTTGTCAGTGCCAGATAATTGTTTGTTTCTTGTTGTTTTACGTCCTAGCAACATCTAAGGTCATATCAGGACGGGTATCGACTTGTGACAATACGCACTCATGGCGACTTTATAGTGCTGCCCCACTGGAAGACCAGGCTGCCACAGAGCACTTGGCTTCCAGCCGGACAGTAACATTGATTGAAACTATTAGTTGTAAGAGTAATTGCATACAATTACAGTTGGATTATAAATTATTAAATGCAAGTTGAATATGCATTACCGGCAATGCAAAATTCTATAACTATTTCATGAGTAGATTACCTACAAAATACGATTAAAGCTCACTAATTCCACTTTTCAGTAGGAATATAAAAATATAAACGTTTTGAAGGTTTGATTGCAATTTTTCTCTCCATTTTTGGATGGGCCTTTACGTGGTTTTGCGCGTGAACATTTTGTAAGTCATTGGTTTGACTCAGTCGGGGTTCAAACTCACGACCTCTGACTATGGAAGCCCCACAGTCAGCGCTCTTGGTGATTCGTCCATCACGTCTACTCACAGCAACACAGAATACCTAGACATACTGCATTGGTTGGTTGGGTGTTGGAGTTTTACGTCCTGGCAACATCGAAGGTCATATCAGGATGGGCGCCGACTTTTGACAATGTGCACTCGTGGCGACTTTATAGTGCTGCCCCACTGGGAATTCAGGCCACCAGTACTGACACCCAATATCCCATTCAGTCATATTATCCTGGCACTGAGTCAACCAGTCCTTGCCATATCCAAGTAATGGCTAGCGCCAAGCTAGGAAGCGACAAGTATCAAATTTGTAAGTCATCGGTTTGATCCGACCAGGAATCGAACTCCCGATCTCCCGCACGGGAGAAGCCGGCGCTCTACAGATTCGGCCACCCAGTACGGTCATCAATCTGGGGAATTGTAGACTGGAGTGTTGTTGAGACGCGGTGTAATGGTTAAAGTTGCATGGTCCGATGAAATGTATTTTTTTTCAAAACCAAAACAATTGTCTAAATTTGGTTCTACATATCCAACTTAGAGATTAGAGCTTCAGCTAAGGATTGGGGAAAGCCTATGCAGAATAATCAGTGAATTTATTACCTCATCCCCTTGGACACCTACTTTGAGACAGGAACACTCATTAAGTAATTAGGTCAATCTCATGCCCTACTTAGCCATTACCTCATTCCAGATACCATATTTAATGTGGTCATCGCGAGATGTCAAAACGCATCATAGCTAGAGGACTTTTGGAAAGATCGTCAAAAGTATTTTGGATTCTTTCAGCTGAAATTGCTTCAAAACTAGCCATTTTTCATCAAAATTACTCCAGACTAATGATTACTTGGTTATAACGATCAATTTGGTATATTTATCTAAAAAATAAAATAAAAATAAAATTCGGACCATGCCACTTTAAGTTCAGACTGTATGTTCTCTATGATAGAGGTCAATTTAATTGACAACAAAATTAACCGAACCAGTCCGACATCAGATTAATAAGACTGCAAAAGGCATCCATTATTGCAACGTCCGACAATGGTTATGAAGATCATCCTGGCATTTAATAAAACAGAGTGTCATAATCTAAATCGCGGTTACAAAGAACTCTTTCCTGATAACTCTTTCCACTGTCAGTGACATTTCGCAATTACAATGCACCAGTGCCATATGTAATCTATGGGATAATCCCTTTTAAAAGGTGGTCGCAACATCTTTATAAATGGAAGTGAGCTATAATGAAATGCAAGTTAAATATATATAAAATACCATAAAGTACCAGAGGGTGTAGTATAGGAAATGGTGTGGTGTAGCTGAGTCCTATAGTTGCCTGTTTACAATAGTGAAGTGGCTACAGTGGGTATAACACAGAATATAGGATAGCCACAAAAGTACCTCCTGTCACATGAAAGGCCCGATGGAAGGCCCGAAGCTCTCCCAGGCTTTTAATCTCTCCTAACACTCCTACAGGCATGTCATTGAAGGTACATGGTATTGAAGGGACGTGATATTATTGAAGGTACATGATGTTGAAGATACATGATATTATTGAAGGTACATGATGTCATTGATCCACAGCATATTGTTATTTTACTCTTTATGGCAGCCATCTTGAGATTCCAGGACAGTAGAGATGGGTGCAGCTCAGGTGCACCCCTCATTCCCACATCCCAGCTACCACCAGGTCATGGCAACTTGATCCGACACCTCTATCATATCCAATGCACTCCATTTAAATTCAATCCGGATCCAATACACATTAAACATTAAGTACCAAACATGACTGTCTCCCACCCTATCAGTCTGGGTTCAGCAATGGGTTACACATTCGTCTATCTACTAACTAAAACAAATGGGTACTTTAAATGGAATCTATTTAATAATGTAACTATGTGTAGAAAGTCGAAATATTTTACACACAGGCCACGTGTCAGTTCTTTACTTTGTATGCTACCTCTTTATGGCTTTCATTTGTATTTTGAGCTTTGACTCATCTGAATACGACTTAGAAGCAGGTATTTTTGTTGGTTAGTTAGTCAAGTTGACTCAAGTGCTTGATTAACGCTATGTGGTGTTCTCTGTGGCAGAGTGGTTAGAGTGTCTGACTTCTTTCTAGGTCAGACTCCTAATCTGAAGGTCAGGGGTTCAATTGCCCGTGCTCCCCCCCCCCCCACCTCTGCCAATTTGGATTTCCACTGCTGTGTAAACTTACAGCGTCATCAAAGGCTCGTTGCTCTTATACCATGTCTATGTGGTGTGGGAGGTTAAAAATCCCTTGGGTCGGTAAAAGTGTAGGCTTGGGCTTTCTATCGACAAACTGTCTAATGGTGAAAACAAGTCTATTCAGACTTATCCATGAAAGGCAGTATAAATTTTCAAGAAAAAAAAGAATGTCGGTAGCAAATACCAAATTCTCAGCTTGGTTACAGCAAGGTCGTTACAGCCATACTTACATGCTTACACTAGATACATACTATATATAGGACCAGACGGGATGGCCAAATGAGTTGAGCGTCCTACTCCCGTTTCGGTAGATAGTGGGATTCGAACTCACGTGTTTGAACCCTGGTCATCTCAACCCAATGACTTACAAGTTTATCCTTGTGGCTTCCTAGCTAGGCGCTCGGCCTTATTAGGATAGGGCAGGGACTGGTTGGTTCAATGGCAGGATAATGTGACTGAGTGGGATATTAGGTCATGGTGGCAGCGGCGTGATTTCCCAGTGGAGCAGCACTATAAAGTCGGCATGAGTGTGTACTGTAACAAGTCGGTGCCAGTCCTGATATGACCTTAGATGTTGATAGGACGTAAAACAACAAAAACATAAATGGTCAAATCATGTGACCATATCCTTTCAGCACTTACTGAACAGTCATTTAAGGTCAAACTTCAATTTCCCCTGATCTCAAAGTCTAAGATACACAAAACAAGGTCACTGAATGAGTAGTCATGGCTGTGGGGCATAACAAGGCAATTAATGCATGATTTCCTAAAATGTTGAGGTCAAAGTCCACTGACTATGAATTTCACCAACTTAGAACTACAATAAAGAGGCTAAAGTTAAATTTCTAAGAACAAAGGCTGTGAGGTCGTCTGATGTAGTATGTGCACACTCACAACTGTCATTCAGGACCTAACTCCTAACAATTCTTCAAATGACCTCATACCCCGACCTCACAAAGTCACAGTGTAAACGGAGTATCCCTACCAACACTAGTGCAGGAGGTAGGTACATACCAAAATGTTGCACCAACAAAATTAAAAACCCACCGAAAACTAACATAACTACTAACACTTAAGATGACAAGGCTATTGCCAAATTGAGACTATTGCTGTTCAGTGATGAAAGTAAGCTGTGATGCGACTTACTCATTAAGGACAGGGACATAAAGCATCCTCCCCCCCAAAAGAAAAATTCAGGCGTCAGGTGCAGCCGGCTCCCTGAGGAAGGTGCAGTGTGGCGCGGATGACAGCTGCAGTGGTGCCACTCAAGACTTTAGCAAATCCCAGCTCGACTTGGCGCATGGAACTAACTTCCAGACACCGAACCCTGACCGGATTCTGCAGTGTCCGAAAAAAGAGCAATATACTTTAGTCCTTCGTTCATCTAATAGTAGCAGCATCGGCTTATTCCCCCCCCCCTACCCCCCCCCCCCCCCCCCCCCCCCCCCCCTATTTGTCTGGCATCAAGTTCGTACTAAATGTCGAATACCATCACCAAAAGGGTGGACATAGATTTAGTTTGTTTGGATTTTACATCCTATCAAAATATAAAGTCACATCAAGATGGGTACCGACTTCTGACAGTCCGCACTCGTGGCGATTTTATAGTGATGTTCCACTGATTTACCAGGCCACGACCCGATATCGGACTCAGTCACATTATCCTACGACTGTGCTAACCAGTCCTTGCCCTATTCTAGTAATGCCAAGCCCCAGGCTAGGTCGTAACAAGTATCGCCCTTCTAACTTGTGGTGTTCTCCGTGGTGGAGTGGTTAGAGTGTCCGACTTTTTTATAGGTCAGACTCCTAATCTGAAGGTTGGTGGTTTGATTCCCCATGCCCCCCACCTCTGCCAATTAGGATTTCCACCGCTGTGTATAACCTACAGTGTCAGCAAAGGCCAGTTCCTCTTATACCATGTCTATGTGGTGTGTGAGCTTAAAAATCCCTTGGGTCGGTAAAAGTGTAAGCTTGGGCTTTCTATCGACAAACTGTCTAATGGTGAAAACAAGTCTATTCAGACTTACCCATGATAGGCAGTATAAATCTTCAAGAAAAAAAGTGATTGGTTTGAGTCGGTAGGGTTTCGAACTCCCGACCTTCCGCACGAGAAGCCTGCACTCTAACTGATTCGGCCACCGCGTCCTGCTTAGATTGAAAGCTAGATCATACAGTATATAATAATCTCTGTGAAAAAGACAAGTCCACTTCCAGAGATACTGACATCCGGTGCGTAACATTTGATTGCCAGCCGACGACAATTACCCAGAGCAGACGACATTTCAACATTAGCAGTGATGGAATGGTACCAAGGGCAGCCTGGAAAAACGTTTTTTCTTTGTTTTCCTCTTTTTTATTTGAGGGGGCGGGGGATAAAATATCCCCTTTTGAATTGTTTTATTTCAACTTTTTGTTGTTGGTTTGGTTATTTCTTAAGCTGAAAGTGATGGGCTGCATTTCGTTTTACCACTCTATGTTCACTTCAGCGCGGGGTAGTGACCGGGATCTGTATGGGCGCATGTGTGAGGACCAGTGTAGGTGGGTGCTAATGGCTCAGCTGCGCTGGTGCCCGGCAGTCAGGTAGGGGATGGGAGGACACGCTGGTACCCCGAGGTGGTTGCGCCGAACGCTCGAACCTCGCCAGCCATTTCCGGCAAGGTTAGCAACTGAGAATACACGCATTACGATGACATCACATACTATCATTTTTCTTTGGAGAGTGGGGGAAGGGACAAAGCTAAAAGTGATGTGCTGCATTTCGTTTTACCACTCTATGTTCACTTCACTGGCAGAGTAGTGACCGGGGATATGTATGGGCACGTGCATGAGGACCAGTGTCGGTGAGTGCTAATAGCTCAGCTGCGCTGGTGCCCGGCAGTCAGGTAGGGAATGGGAGGACACACTGGTACCCCAAGGTGGTTGCGCCGAACGCTCAAACCTCGCCAGCCACTTCCGTCAAGGTTAGCAACTGAGAATACACACATTACGATGACGTCACATATTATCATTTTTCTTCGGAGAGTTTGAGGAAGGGACAATATTTGGATTCATCAGAACACATCATTTGTCAGCATCGAAGCACCTGTCTTCCAGCCATCTGTGTGTAAAATGGCTAAAGCTCGAATATGTGGTTGTGTAGGCAGGCTATAGTGAAATAAATACCGACAAAGAGAAAGGAAGAGTATAAAGTGTAAAGAAGAAGAGAGAATCAGGCCCTCTGGTTTATTATTTGTATGGTTACATGGGTTCATTGTAGAGTATCACCCCACCCCTTTCCCCCAATGGGAGACAGACATTCTTGGCCCTACCAATAGGGATCCAGCATTCCTGGTCCCCATGGCTACCAGTGGTCTGCCCACCACCACCAAGCTGTATGGCCCCATGGCCACCACCAACCTTGAAACTTGAGTGTTGTGATCAATGCCCTCACACCTAGACCTGCCAGCACCACTATGTATATTTACATCCCACTCAGGCACGACCAGCCCATATATATATATATATACATACATACATGCACCTGGTCACGTACACCGATCAGTAATAGAACATTTGCATTCCCCCTTTGCCATATATTGGAATATTTTACGTGTGGTTACAGTTATTTACACAATTTGGTGATAATGAATCTTAGTAATGGGACAGTGTATGAGCATGGGAACAGCGCTAGGATTTGTGTTATTTGCTTTCAGCCATTATATATATTTGTTTTGTTTATATACACTAGACCGGTGGTAATGCAACTGAGATACATATAGATCGTTCGTTCATTAATCCAGGTGCATAAATCATTATCATTTAAAGCTGTATAGTCTGATGAAATATCAAATTTTCAAACCCAACTTAGATACTGATGCACTTATTAAGCATTTGTTTCTGCATAGAAGGCAATACTGAGTCAATTTAACAGAACCTGTTACTGCAGAAGTCTATGGTGTCAGAGTTTTGGCAAGCATGCCAAAACTAATTTTCCATGTTTTCACTCAAAATATCTCAAAAGTTTACCATTTAAAATAAAAGTAACTTTGAACTAATGTAAAGTGGATACTAGTGATCAATCTAATATATTTATCTCTGAAAAAATACAGAAATTCAAAACCATCGGACTATGCAACTTCAAGTTCATGGGCAAAGTGGGGTAGAGATATTGGGAGGATTCTTTAGTTGGTTGGTTGTTGGAGCTTCACGTCCTGGCAACATCTAAGGTCATATCAGGATGTGAACCATCTTGCAACAGTGTGCACTCATGTTGACTTTATAGTGCTGCCCCATTGATACATCAGGCCACCAGCACCATGACGTGATATCCCACTTAGTTACATTATACTGACACTGAGCTAATCAGTCCTTACCCTATCCTAGTGATCCTGAGTGCCAAGCTAGAAAGCGATTAGTGTCAATCTTGTCCTAACCCAAAATTAGTACGTCTCTACCACATGTCGCCATTCATACAGACGTTAAAGTTGCATAGCTTGGTGCTTTTGAGTTCATGCCATATCGCTTAATACCCCTGTCACACTACGACGTAATGAGCCAACGTGAGCCTAACGTGGTGATATTTCGTCATTACGTTGATGTACGTTGGATTACCTTATGATGACGTCATAATGACGTTAGAGTGACGTCGAGCTACGTCACATTACGTCATGTTACGTCAAGTTACGTCGAGTTTTTTTACATGTTCAAAAGTTTCGACATAGGTCAAACGTAAGGGTTTACGTTCGCCGTACGTTCTGTTCACGTTCAGCGAACGTCAATGACGTTAAACGGACGTTATTCCAACGCTCCTCACTACGTTCAACTACGTTCCACTACATTGACCCCCATTAAACCAAGTGCAAATGCCCACGGTGCGTAATGGGAACGTCAGGACAACGTCAGGAGAACGTCAGGAGAACGTGCATTCAACGTACGTTCAACGTCTCATGACTTAGCTAACGTCACATAATGTTCTTCTGACGATGGAATAACGTTCATAACGTTCCATCAGCGTCATTACGTTGACCTCTCTCGTCGAACGACGGTATCACTACGCTTTACCACCGACGGTACTTACTCTCTCGTCCACGTAACGCTGCATCCACGTTCAACTTGTGCCCAAATTTGCATACTACGCCGAGAAGTTCAACGTTCTTCACGTTCTCCCTACGTTGACGTCATTACGTCGTAGTGTGACAGCCCCATTAGATAAATATATGAAGATGATCATTATAATATATGATCATTATAGTATAATATATATGATATGATATATAAACCCAAAAAAACACCCCCAAAACATACAGTTACAGTTATCCTCTTCTGCTTAAGAAATTAGGCATCAATGCCTGTTATCAGGTTTGGCCTGTCTAAGGGGGACCTAGTGAAATTATAGTTTTTGTGCGGCGAGCACTGACTGTAGCGGTAATTTACCCAGTACTTATCTAGGCGTCCTTTGAAAGAGTTTAAGCTGGGGGCGTTCACTACATCAGCTGGTAGTCTGTTCCAAGTGTTCCCAGCTCTTTCAGTTATCAGACTGTGTGTTGGCTCAAGTATGATGTACCGGTTTTTGACTGTATATGTTCCACTGAGGTGTTTGTAGATCTCAATGAGGTCTCTGCGGGCCCTTCTGTAGTATAGGCTTGGCTGGTTTGACGATCTTCTGATTATGCCCTTTGGTTATCAGACTGTGTGTTGGCTCAAGTATGATGTACCCGTTTTTGACTGTATATGTTCCGCTGAGGTGTTTGTAGATCTCAATGAGGTCTCTGCGGGCTCTTCTGTAGTATAGGCTTGGCAGGTTTAGTGCCTGTAGTACAACCATCCAGCCACACAAGGAAGCAACCATCCACCCACTCAACCAACCAATGTTGCAAAGAAAGGAAACCCCACAAAAAACTAACACATCTACTAACAGCTAAGATGACAAGGCAACTACCGACTTGAAATTATTCCTGTTCAGCGATGAAAACAAGCCGTCATGCAGCTTACTCATTATGAACAGGGTAAATAAACCATCACAAACAAACAAAAATCTATTTCATGAGTCTGAAATAATTGTTATCAGTTAATTTTGGATATACAGTGTATTTAAAGTGAAACAAATTGTAGTGCGCTTATACTCTACACTCACTTTGCACTGATAACAGCATGCCTCCTGATGACCAATATTGGTAGAATTATTGCCATAGATTTGTTTCAATGTCAATTTCAGTAAAATCATCCTGGCAAATATCTTGCATGAGCTACAATAACACTTCCTGTATTTTGGTGTATGCGTATTCACCACATCCCCCCTGCGACCTTCCACCGCGTAAGTTGTATCTGTGACGCGGCATGCTGGGTCAGAGCCTCAGGCATTACTGAGGGACCAGCATAACTCACAATGCCCATTGGTTCTGGTCTCATGTAGGTGACTATACTTGTCATGCTCATTGATCTTTTTCATTTATCCTCGCCCTGATTCCATAATCCACCTCTTCCACAACCCCGTCTCCCAGTTCACACACCACCATAGTCCTTCACTAACAAACCCAACATGGTGGCCCAAACTCCTCACTAGCAACCACCATGCCCCAGCATCACCCACCATCCTTATTAGCCACCAAGCCCTCACTACCAAAGCCCCCACCTCTACCCCTAGCACCACACCGCGCCATAGGACCTCCAGCCCCTCACCACCAAACAGCAAGACACACTACCTAGTACCATAGTACTCCAAGTCTTTCACTAACAACCACGCCTCTATGCCCAAAGCACACAACCACACTGGCCACAGCCCCTCACTCATCATCATCATCATCATCATGCTGTCGGTCACAATGCGACAAAGACTGCTTTCATTACTTGACTGCCGCTCTCCATTTAGCTCTCTGCTGTGAGAGTTGCATCCATGAGTTGGTCTTAATGTCTCTTAGCTTCAGGTTTCTCTTGATGGTATCCTTTACCTGGAGACGAGGGCGCCCTCTCTTTCTGTAACCAGAAGACAGTTGGGAATAGAGGATCTGCTTTGGTAGCCTGTCTGATGAGTTTGTGCGGTTGTACATTTCATGAAAGCTGCCTGCAAAAGTGTTGAAGTGCTGCTGGCTTTTGTAAGTTACCAGCGGCACTCTCTTGGGGAGCAAATAGAGGTTTCAAACCGGCAAGAACATGTCAAGACAGGCGCAAAACTATTTGTCCCTGCAGTGGCTGGTCGGGAGATGTTGGGAGTTCCATACATCAACCGCCCTTAATGCTGCCATAGTGACATGGTTTTGTGTTTAGGGTTTGCTCCCTTAGCCTTCTGTTCTGTCAAGAACCTGTACCACAAGGCAGTGGTTTACAACTCTGCAGGGCAAGGGCATTAAACTCCCTGAGGTATTGCTATACCTGTAATACCTGCATACCAGCCCCGCACTAACAAATACATATACACCAACAACACATTCCACTATATGTGTTGCTACCTTGTTGTGGTGGGGAGGCTTGTGTGCCTCCATGACCATGAGAGCTGTACCGGCCGGGGGCTAGCCCCCTGGCAGGTTTAACCAAGCCAGGCAGGACTCATGGTAGAGGACAGACTAAGAGCAGCAACTGGTCCTCCAGGTTGGGGGTTGGGCGTGGGGCCAACAACCCCACCCCGGAAAAAAGAACAATGTTACAGAATCACGAACAAAAAACTCAAGGCCCAGTACCGCGAAAACTGGAGAGTACTTGTTTTTGGCCTATGCCCAAAGTTGGGCGGTAGGTGACACGTTCATCTACGACATGGCTGAGGAGGTGTTTGTGTGGGTGGGCGCTGATGCCACCACGGGCGAAGAAGAAGAAGAAGAAGACCCCCAGCCCCTAACTGAGAAACCCCCCCTACCCCGACATCACACAAAACCTTAGTACCCCCAGACCCTCATAAACAAACTTTCCTAACCCAGAATCACACACGACCATACTATCCGCACACCCCCACCACATCCACCTCTGCAAACACCACACATCACCACCACACCCAGTAACTCCAACTCCCACCCCCCTCCTCCATCACCTTAGTGTCACTGCCCCAGCACCCCCACCCCCACCCCACATCCCCCTGGGGGGTAAAGACCTAAATGATTACCATCAAATTTCAGAGACTACAACAAGTGATTTTCCTTTACCTGGTTTCTTCCCTACATCTCTCCAACCAAAGGATTGCCTTGTTTTCTAGAATATTTAGGCAAAGAAAAAGCTAGCATGCATTACCTGTCCAGCGTCCATGGGTTGAAGAGAGTCCGACAGTCCTGAAATGAAAAAGAAAGAATTGCATTGAATAATTAATTTCGACTGTGCAAGTATTTGCATTTGAGGTTGAAATGCATCAGTCACAATGAATAATACATGTTTACAATGCAAATATTTTCCAATTAAGAACCTGATATCATCCCACACAAAGTTTATGTTAGTAAACACCACTTTGTGGATGAGGTTTAAATGCATCAGTCTTCCTCCTGAACAACTTAATTATGATCTCAAAAGCCACTAGTTTATTGCTACATCATCTATCAATAGTTTGTAAATATCTCAAACTACAATTTTGTGTTGAATAATTTATTATGCGAGTATTATTATTGGACAAAGGTGGGTATATGGGTCATTCTCTAAAACTGGGCACCAAAGTGTGACATGGAAACCAAAAGTGAAAACCTTCCAAATAATAGCAAAAATCGTTCCAAATAATAGCCTAATCCAATGTCCTATGAAGGTATCCATGTTGTGCAGTGTCAGAGTTGAAAAAAATGAATTTCACTTTTTGAATTAGATCTTATACAAATTGAGCAATACATTAATATCACTTGTGTAACATGAAAATCAAAGACACATCCAGAACCTCATTTTAACATATACAACATAGTCAGACAAGATTTTCTTGATTACTGTTAAGCAGACAAGGTTATGACTTACAAGAACAAATTTGAATAATAAGTTGAAAAAAGTTTGGCTACATGTATGGTGTAAATGTGTAAATTTTCACATTTTCACTCCAGCGCAAAATCATACATTTATAATTTTGATATTTTTTGTGGGATAAATTCAATACGTGTAGAACTGCTAACATACCTAGTAGACAGAGGCTGCAATACTTATTTGACTTGTTATCAATAAAACAAGAACTTAATTATCAGTATCGTAACGTGGAAACCAAATATGTGGTGCCCAGTTTTGGAGAATAACCCATATATCTAAATAATATTGTGCATCATCTGGTTTTGTGATTTTACCATGCAGTCTTCACATCACTAGTTGATGTATCTTACAAGAAAGATCACACTTAGAATGGGATAATTAAGGTTAAACCCAGTAGGTAGGAAAAAGTTTGTTCCAGCGTCTTTGGAATGCAGACATCGAAGGGAGAATTAAGGTCCAAACGCCAGGCTATGTAGTGACAAGTATACATTTTGTAAGTCATTACTTTGACTCGGTCAGGTCTCAAACCCACGACCTTCTGTACAGGAAGTCTGCGCTCTTACCGAAGATAACAGCCATTGCTCCTTATTGACAGCCTCCCAGCTGATAACCATTCTATACCAGAAATAAGGGAATGTCTTGACAAATAGGCATATCTTCTTGCCTAGTAATCGGAGAAAGGATTTCATTTTCTCTCGGCATTTGTGAACCCATTCGCGATCATCATCGTTCAGCCTGATTTGGGGGGTGGGGTGGGTGGGGTGGGTGGGAGAGAGGAGGAGGGGTGTAGTAAGACCACGCAGAGAGATTGGAGCGTTATGTAAATTTGGGTTTTTACTCTTTTTCTTTAAAGGTTTTACCTATAAAAATAAAATTACTTTAAAAGTATTACTATTACTTTCACTATCACTATCACTCTCATTATCACTCTAATTATCACTCTAATTATCACTCTCATTATCATTATCATGATCACTATCATTACCGTTATCATTATCATCATTATTATTATTATTATTATTATTATCACATTAAATAAAAGAAAAGTCACATCAATTCACCTTGCTGGCTAATGAATCCGCAGACAAAAGAAACCCACAAAAATGCCTCCCATTTTCCCATTGCTTATGCCTTAGTCACAAATGCATTATGGCATGCTTGCGGCGGCCATAAGTCAGCGCATCGGCCAGCCCGTCCGATGATCGTATGGTGAGTTGCAGTCGCCTTACAGTCGCTGTACATATTTTTGCTCGCCGCAAGGGGTTGTGGTTGTTTTAAGTTAAAGTTATCTTAAAGTTGCATAGTCCGATGGTTTTGAGTTTCTGAAATTTTCTGAGATATAAACATTAGGTTGATCGCTATTATGTATCTTACTCTAGCTTGAAGTAACTTTTATTTTAAGTGGCTAACTTTTGAGATATTTGAAGTGGAACCATGCAAAATTAATTTTGGCAAGCTTGTCAAAACTCTGACCGCATAGCCATAGGCTTCTGCAGTAACAGGTTCTATTCAATTGCCTCAGTATTCCCTTCTATGTGGTGACAAATGTTTAATAAGTGCACCAGTATCTAAGTTAGATATGTAGAATCAAATTTAGATAATTGTTTTTGTTTTGAAAATTTGATATTTTCATCGGACTATGCAGCTTTAACTTCGTAAAATCGCAACGCTGCAGGCTGCAAGTGCACCGTAACACTGTATGGGCACTTGCGGTGGGATTGTGATCTTTACTATTTGTTCTCAAGATTACTATTCATTCGTGAAAGTACCCTCTTCTCTTTCCGTTGATTACATTACATGTTCGTGGCATTTTAATGTTTATCTTGAATATCTTCACTGGTAGTGATATTACATCACTCTGTAAAGTCGATGGCTGGCATCTGTGGTTGTGTAGGCAGGCTATAGGAAATCAATACAGGCAAGAAGAGAAAGGAAGAGTATAAAGAATGAAAGTAGAGTGAGAGCTTGTACCCTCAGGTTTATTATTATATAGTGGTACATGGATCTGGAATGGCATACCACCTGACCATTATCTCCAATCAGCAACAAGCATTTATAGTTCCACCAATGAATAGTAAGCATTCTGGGGTCACCATGGCTACTGTGATCTACCCACCACCACCATGCGGTGTGGCTGCTTGGCCTGCACCTGTCTGAGCAGTGTGTGGTAATCCATGACTAACAGTTGGGGGGGAGGGGGTAGTGAGCAGTGGTGAGTAGAGCTCTTGAGGCTCCTCATTCACACTATCTACCTAATACACAATGACTATTGACCATAAGTAAAGGATCACCAGGAACTACATAAATACATTCATGCACCTGACCCTATATATCGTTAACATTAATAGACCATTTGTGCTCCATTATAGACCATTTGCATTCCCCAGCAATGCATTTTATCGGAATATTTTACAACTCGCTTTGTTTGTGTATCTGCAATGGCAGGACAACCATTAATGGTTACACTGTTCCTGCAATTTCTATTGTTAACAGAATATATATGTTTGTGGAATAATGTATAGACATTGTGAATACAAAATGTTTTATCTGCAGTGGTGGGCGACACATAAACAAATAACCGCAGACCACAACTCTATGACATTTGCTTAAACCGCAAGACACACGCAGACAGCAGCACCATACGGTGACCGCAGCATTTGTCACCAAGGCATTAGCTAGGATTATTTTGCCTTCCACCTGATCTTTTTGTTGGGTTTTAAACCCAAACATGTATTTATCTATGGTATTTTATTCCGTGGTTTTGTTCATTTGTTTACAAAATATTTACACACTAAGGACATGTGGCACGGGAGGTCACGTGAGGTCACATCGGGGTTACATGGGGTCAGGGTGGGGTTATTGTATATGTTTATCACTCACTACATATAAGGCCCATGTCCTCGTTATCGTCTGAGTCTAAAACATTTATTGGAGTTGTTGTGCTCCTGCTCGCAGGGACACCATGTACACGTCACTCAGGTATATAAACGCAAGCGTTTCTTGGTGTGTATGTTCGCCAAAACAATTTGATATAATAAATATATTTATATATATATATATATATATATATCTAATGTGACCTCCACCAAAAGGGCGGCACACTCCACCAAAGAGCAAAAGGAGGAATATCTTTTATATATTTTTGTATACAGTATTTATTCTGCCCATATCGTATAAGCTCCCATAATCACACATTGTTCCCCTACAATTAATACTCCTATAAAACGTTATGCATCACATATATATCCATATATATCGATATCCATATATATATGGGCATAACTATATATGGATATATATATAGCCAAGACGAAAAAAAAAAGATTGTCCATCCTATATCAAGTAGGCTTCTCGCCTCTGATTGTATATTTAGAGCTATATATGGATATAGCTGCATATGGATATATCTTTTAAGTGAGCAGAGTGACAGTTGGCTCACGGTATAGGAGGCGGGGGGAGTAGAGAGTGACCCGCTCCGCAGCAAATAACATGGAAGAAGATGGTAATGGGGGGGGGGGGAAACATTTAGGGGCTGCCGTTATTTGTATCCACATAAGTAATTATATAGTACATATATATATATGTAAATATAGATATCGATTTGGACCAATTTTCACATTTAGATGAGACATTGTATGCCCAGCCAGTCGTAACTGTTCTGTTTGGGTACTTCTTTTTCAGGCGTTATTTAAAATAAATATTTGTTGTTATTAGTGGTTATTAGTGGCCACCCGCGGTGGTTTCGAGTGCGCAGACAGGGCGGGCGCTGGGTGCCGGCTGGCTGAAGGAATTAAGTGCTTTATTGATGGCTGTGAGGCATTGGGGCGTAAGCCATCTGTTTAACCAAACATGATAGTACTAGAACACAAAGCGGGCGTGCTCAAGCGACACCAAAGAACAAAACCGTCATGGGAACGTGCTACCGACACTTTACCGACACCTTGCCCACAGTTTTACTGACAATTTACCGGTACTTTACTGATAATGTACCGACAATGTACCGATAATGTAACAATAATATACCGACAATATACCGACAATATACCAACAATATACCGACAATTAACCGACAATTTACCAGCAATTTACCGACAATTTACCGACAAGTTACCAGCAATATACGAAAGACCCTATAACACTAAGACGGCTCACTCAGCCTGTACTGTGTAATCAAGAGAACAGCCAGCGCCCCAGGTGGTGGGTTTGATCATTTTGATAGCATTGGAGTGTCAGAAGAAACCCTGCTGTCGCTTGGTAGGTGTGTGCTGGGGGTTTAGGGATGGGGTGGGGGTTTAGGTAGGTGTGTGTTTTGGTGTAGGTCTGTGGTTGGTGTGTGTGCTGGGGTGTAAGTGTGTGGTGTGTCTCATGGGGGTGTAGGTGTGTGCGGTTGAGGTGTAGGTGTGTGTGGTGAGGGTGTTGGTGTATGGCTGTGGTGTGTGTGTGGTGGGAGTGTAGGTGTGTGGTGGTGGTGGTTTAGGGATGTAGTGTGGGTATAGGTGTGTGGTGGGGGGTTTAGGTGTGTGTGGTGGAGGTTTAGGGCTGTGGTGAGGGTGTAGCTATGTGGTGGGGGTTTAGGGATGCTAAAAATTGTGAGGGGGCCGCTCTGCAAGACCCCTACAACTCCACCACAAACCACCTACACCTCCACCACACACACCCTACACACCCATCACACACCGACACCCCAACCATACCCACCTACACCCCATCCACACACACGGTCAACCCCCACCACACAGAATGTGTGTATGGTGGTGGGGGTGGGGTGGAGAGGTGGAGGGGCAGGGTGGGGGTAGCAGTGGTGGTGGGAGTTCTTTAGGAGAAGCAACACACAAACAGTTGGGACCTCCCTGGCCCCTGCTTACATCATGAAGGGGAAGGGGCTCATGAGGTGTGGGGGAGCAGGAGGCATAGAGGGAGAGGGGAAGGGGATGGAGGTGTGGTGTGAGAGTGCCGAGTGAGATGGGTGAGGAGAGGGAGGGGTAGAGGGAGTGTGGGGGGGGGGAGGTGGAGCAGAGGGAGGTGTGGTATGAGAGTGCTGGGTAAGGTGGATGAGGAGGGAGATAGGGAGGAGGGAGGGGACGGGAAGGGCGGTGAGGCCGGGGAAG
Organism: Branchipolynoe longqiensis; assembly: GCA_030323885.1. Taxonomy (NCBI): domain Eukaryota; kingdom Metazoa; phylum Annelida; class Polychaeta; order Phyllodocida; family Polynoidae; genus Branchipolynoe; species Branchipolynoe longqiensis. The sequence continues at coordinate 14,564,495 of CM059201.1, forward strand.
GGTGGGACGGAGGGGGGGAGGGGGATGGAAGGGGCGTGAGGGAAGGGGAGGGCGGGGGGAGGGCGGTGAAGCCGGGAGGGTCGGAGAGCGCGGGGGAATGAGGGAGGGCGGGGCAGGGGGAGGTGCTGAGCCAATCAAACACAACAAGAAATTATCACACACAAGACAAAATCAAACATAAATAATCACCACTCTGAAAATATCAAAAGCCAATTGACACCCCAACAATTGAGAAAAAAACAATCGTGAGATATCATCATTCTCTATAAACCATATATATCTGTTCCCCTTCTTAAATTTAGGTTATCGTGTCATGACAAACCTCAATGTACCTTGCTATGTTAATTGTATTGCATGTAATATCACGATAATCACATGTCGCATCTACCATCCCATCCTCATCCATTACCATATCACATGACCTTCTCTCGGTCGTCACTGCCTCAAGTATGCCGAAAGCAGACCCACGTATCCAATAGATGATCAACACTGTACATGCCGCCAGGGGGTGGGAGGGGGGGGGCACGCTTGAATAAAGTGTCATGTTTTTCCCAACAGATCCAAACAAAATTGTCACACTCCAGGCCACTTCCGGTACGGTTAAACCAAACTTTCATGTGGTTATAAGGCCACACATCTTTTTATATAATAAATGGTAGTATTTTGCCGGGCCACTGAGAAATGTTTGGATTAACCGATCGTTTGGTTAAACCGCGCTTGGTTTAACGGGGCTATACTGTATATACATATAAAAACAATAATCAAAGTGTCCACATACATTGTATATTACATTCATAATGTGCCCCTGTTCTCGCCAAAACCAAGTCAAAGTCGAAGCCAAGCTTGGTTAAACCAATGATCGGTTAATCCAAACAAGTTATTAGGGTCCCTTCAAGTTTGGTTTAACGGGGTTATACTGTATTTACATACACATGGTAGGTTCACCAATCATACAACACATAGCTATTACAGGATCCAGATCATGGCAACCAGTTTAATGAGTGTGATGAAAATGGGAAATATTGCGTCTAGAGCAAGATTCAAACCTATGCCTCTTGCTTTCCAGGCTAGTGTGCTGACCATTACACTACCTAGGCTCCTTGATGTTATCACCCTCTCCACGCCCACCGGTCTAGGTGGCTGATTGCCTGATAGGTCAGTGCAGACTACACTAGTGAAAGCGACGGAAGCTCACGAGGCAAGAATCAATTATGTTAAGACTTTGGGCTTGACTCGGTCGAGGATCGAACCCACGACCTATTGCACCAGAAATAAAGCGCCCAAGTGGCCACTCAGCCGTCCAGTCCGGTCTGGTTCTCCGGGAATGCTAATAAACCAAATAAAATAAAATTAGACAGCGTATTGTTGATGATACGGGGCCCGGGTTAGGGACCGGTGATTTGTTAGCGGTGCGCCCCCTAGTGGGCGCGGCAGATACTCATGTTCGCTGCCGATTGATTTCCTGCCGACTCTGTTAACAGAATCCCCGTGGCACGTTTCAATTTCAATAAAATATAGATAAACACAAACTTAAATTTGAAAAAAAAGGAATATTAACAGAAATAAAAGAATTAAACAAATATCAAAAAGATGCAATTTAATCCAACAATCCGAATCCGAAATTGCCAAATGTTGTTCCAGCATGCTTTAATGTTGTTGGCACAAATTCAACAAAACCAACGATTTATGCGACCCAACGCGAGCCGGCCCCGAAGGCAGTCTAATTATTACATTTGGCAAACAGACCTCAGAGAACCACTAACACAACGCACAACTTGCTGCCGCGTTTAGGAGTTTTATATCCTAGCAACATTTCAGAGCAATACAAGACGGGTACTGTCTTACGGATCTCCTGGTGGCCTCTCATAGTGTCGCGTCAGTGCAGGTAGCAATATTTATTATAGAACATTTCGCAACATTCCTAGATTTAAATTGGAAATGGTCAACCACAGACAATATGGGTATTTCTTTACATAGTTCTGCTGGTTCCTCAGGAAGGACTGAAGCTGGACATCAGCACGCCTGGTCACAGCTTCAGCTTACATGGAACAAGGTGCGGGTGTGGGGAGCAGGACGACGCAGACGCAGGATGTGGTATTTTATCTGATGTACAGTTCTTGTTTCTTTTCTAGAAGATCTATACTGCCTATCATGGATAAGTCTAAATAGACTTGTTTTCACCATTAGACAGTTTGTCAATAGAAAGGCCAAGTCTACACTTTTACCGACCCAAGGGATTTTTAACCTTCCACACCACATAGACATGGTATGAGAGCAACTGGCCTTTTGATGACAAGTTATACACAGTGGTGGAAATCCAAATTGGAGGAGATGATGGCATTTGTTAGTGCACTTTCACTGTAATCTACATTAGATATAAATGCTTGTCACGAACCCAAGTAAGTTTAGTCATCAGGAGGCGTATGTAGTATATGTGCATATGGTCTTGTGGGTAAGCAATATAATCCCGCAGCCCTCAGGTTCGAGTCCGAGAGCAATGGAACTAGATGACGTCATTGTGCCCAATGCGCTAAAGCGAGAGCTAATAATAAACAGTTACGAATCAGTCCTTGTGGTGTTGACACATCTCTTCCTTTACATGGTGTCAGATATAGACAAACCCTGACCACATGGCACTCACTGGCTTGAAACTGCCTGCACCTTTGAGTCTAGATGGAAATCGTGCACTCAACTGGCATTCATGGCTGCAATCATATCAGATATATGCAGTAGCTTCAGGAACAGCGAGGAAAGGAGAAAACATACAATGCTGTGTTTTTCTTCATGTAGCGGGCTTAGAAGCCCAGAAATTGCACCAGACATTCAAAATAGAATCGGAAGACAAGGACAAAATACAACCACTGATAGACATATTCGAAGATTATTGCCATGGACACACAAATGTAATGGTAGTACGCTACAAATTTAACTCGGACAACCAGATGAGTGAAAGCATGGATGCATACATCCGCGAGCTGGAGCACCGAATTGCATTATGTGACTACAAACAGTTGGAGGATTCTATGCTTTGTGATAGATTAGTTTGCGGCGTCAAAGATAATAAGCTCAGAGACAGACTTCTGCAAACACCAAAGCTAACACTCGACCAATGCAAAGATATGTGCAGATTAAGCGAAAACTGCCATGCCCAGCAAAGCAACAGCACAGATGTAACAAGTGTGAGTGTACATTTAATTAGCACATGCAGCACCACCAGCCAGGCTCGTCGCCCACCAGTGACACCACATGCGCGCACATGTCAAGACAGACACGGCCAGTTCAACGCACCGCGCATACCCTACACCAGGTGTGGATACACTCACACACCGAATCAATGTCCAGCAAAAGACAAACAATGTCGTTTTTGCAAACGTATGGGACATTTCCAAAGAGTCTGTCGATCTCCCAGAAATAACCCGGTGAATGTGAATGAAATTGAAGTACAAGACACAGATGCAGTAGAACTACCAGAATTAGAAGATAATGAATTGTTCATAGGAGAACTAACAACTGCAGGAAATTCCAAACGGGAACTATTATATGGTTGTTGGAGCAAAGCATAGGGTCTATAATGATGAATAAGGCTGGGCGCAGCACCAACCCAAAGACCATATAATACTAAGACGGCTCATTCCCTATCTCTCCCATGGTAATGTAAATTTTGCAGTGCCACCTTCTGGTGGGTTTGATCAGCCCGGCTGCTGGTTGGTGTTTCACATATAAACATATACAATCATATTATACATGAGATAGGTCAGTATGAATACACATCAATATGAAATTGCTATGAACAAATACACATCATCATCACCATCATCATCACACATCTTTCACATTCATATATACATTTATGCATATAATATAGCAACTGTTTAACCAAGAGAACAGCCAGCGCACCAAGTGGTGGGTTTGATCATTTTGATTACACAGTACAGGCTGAGTGAGCCGTCTTAGTATTATAGGGTCTTTGACCAACCCCAACTTCCGCAGTGTAAGCTGACGCTGTGTCCCGGCATTCTGGGGGCACACTTCCCGTCCTTCCTGAGGGACCAGCGGAACTCGGAACACACACAAGGGATTTTATTTTGTAAACAAAAAAAGAATCTAATGATACTGTAGTAGGCTGCACTGTCCTCTCAGGCAAGTAACCACATAGACAGGTAGGCGTGGGTAGTGTGTTGATATCAGGGAGCCTAGGTGGTGTAATGGTTAGCACACTGGCCCGGAATGCAAAGAGATGTGGGTTTGAGTTCCGCTCTAGGCGCAATATTTCCCATTTTCATCACCCCCATGACACTGGTTGCCGTGACCATGATCCTGTACAAGCTATGCGCTGTATGGTTGAGGAACCTACCCTGTGTATGTATATGTAAGTGCATTGCGTGTATATATGTAATTGAAAGCATTAAATGACCATTTAAAACACTTACAATTCCAGGGGGACGAGTGTAGTAGGCTGCACTGACCTCTCAGGCAAGTAACCACATAGACATGTAGGAATGGGTAGTGTGTTGATATCAGGGAGCCTAGGTGGTGTAATGGTTAGCACACTGGCCCGGAATGCAAAGAGATGTGGGTTCGAGTCCCGCTCTAGGCGCAATATTTCCCATTTTCATCACCCCCATGACAATACATTATCAAAAACGACCCAATCCTGATTTTAATATGGGGGACATTTGAATTGCTTTGACCTTCCCTGACCCCTCCCCTCATCCTCAACATCCTGGTTTTATGGACGCCTCTATTGTCATGGCGATTGAAGGCTATTCTAAAATCACGGTACTGTGACAGCCGTGCGGCAGTCTAGTGTCATGGTACCGTTGATATAGATCGGCAGTCTAGCATTACCGTTCCTTTAGATCCGAAGTCTACAGTCAATGCCTACCCAAAATATCTAACCCTAACCCTAACGCTAACCCTGAGCGGAACCATTATTGTAGAATGATCTAATCTCATCATGGTACTGTGACTATAGAATCTCACGCTAGGGACATGGTACCATGACAATAGTCACTCTTTTTTGTATGCCCTTCGCCATGGCAACCTGTCATGTTAACCCATGTGTGTTGATATCTCAAAGTGTTGCGGGCCGGGTCTAGTCATCAGGAAGACAGCACCTCCCGTTCTCAAACACCTTGTGATTGTACACTAAACCCCATAAATGTCATTGCCAATAAGCAGTCGACAACCTCATAATTACTACTGGAATTTTCCCAGAAAAATGGAAGAGAGCAACAGTTACCCCTATACCCAAGGTAGGTAACCCAAAGTCCTGTAATGAACTGCGACCTATATCCATACTACCTCTCCCTGGCAGAATAATTGAACAGATAATTCACGACCAAATAAAAACATTTCTTGAGGACACTAACTATTTAGCCACCCAACAAAATGGCTTCAGAAAAGAAAGGTCAATGACTAAGGCACTTGCCTCATTAATGGTTGAATTGTTGATTAGCACAGACAGAGGTGAGCTTACAATAGCTGTTTTTCTTGATTTCAAGAAAGCTTTTGATACAATTGACCACAAAATCCTGCTATGTAAGATCAAAAGAGCTGGACTGGGAAAAAGATCATGTAGGTTCATATCCAATATCTTAAACAATAGACAACAAGTCACAAAAATTAATAATACAGAATCCTCCACGAGAACTGTCAGAACAGGAGTGCCCCAAGGTTCCACTTTGGGACCACTCCTCTTTCTGATATTTATTAATGACCTACCATTGCTGTCTACCAGTGCTAATTTCACACTTTTTGTGGATGATGCTGTCCTCACAGTGCACAATAAAAACATTATTCTGGCAGCTACTATGGTAAACAAGGTGTTAAAAAAGGTCAATATTTGGTGTGATGATAACAGACTTACCTTAAACACACAGAAATCAGAATATGTGATATTTGGAACAAAATCTAGAAAATCGCACGCACAAAATATAGAGCTATATATAGGCAATGCAGTGCTAAGAGAAGTGAACTCGTACAAATACTTAGGAACCACACTTGACTCTACACTGAATGCGAACCAGCAACTATCGAGGCTGAACCAAATTCTAGGTATGAGAATGACAACCTTTAGAAAAATAAGATGCTACATGAGTGAGAACACAGCGCTCAAACTGTATAAGGCAACTAGACTGCCAATAATAGATTATAATGATCTAATCTATGGCCTTTTAACAAAACAACAAGAAAATAAATTACAGAGAACTCAAAACCGAGCTCTTAGAACAGTATATAGGGGCAAAGTTCTCTCAGTGAATGAGATGCACACTAGATCTAATATCACATACCTGAGCCAAAGGAGAGATGCACATCTGCTATCTCTTATGTTTATCAGAGCCAAGGATGACAACTACATAGACCATACTACCAGAGTTACCAGGCAGGGGGATGCTACACTCCTCAAAGTTCCTAAACCACTCACAAATAGACTGACAAGAGCCCATATCTACAAAGGCAGCAAATTATGGAATGAACTCCCAGTCAGAATTAGACATGCACAAACACAACTAGAATTCAAGAACCTGGTAAGATTTCACCAAGCCAATCAGGCCCTTCTACAGGCCTAGTGATGAGGTCGCCATATTTAATTAGCTATCTATTATAAGCACCTATGGCCACCCTGCCCCCTCCCACCACCCCACGCGCTCCTTTGCCTGCTGCCAACAAACCAAGTTATCCACCGTACAAATTATTTGCCCAGCAAATTCGGAAAGGTGTATCAGTCTGGTAGTATTGCTATAGACCGGGGGCCCTATGGTACTGGGACGGCTCACTCCCTATCTCTCCCATGTGATGTAAATTTTGCGGTGCCACCTTGTGGTGGGTTTGATTGACCCAGCTGCTGGTTGGTGTTTCACATGTAAACACATACGGTTATATCATGCATGAGGCGGGTAAGCGTGAATACACATCAATAACGGATTGCTATGAACAGGCACACATCATCGTCGCCATCGTCACACAGCTTTCACATTCATATATACATTTGTGCATATATTGTGGCATCTGTTTAGCCGGGGGAACGGCCAGCACACCACGTGGTGGGTTTGATCATTTTGATTACATAGTACAGGCTGAGTGAGCTGTCTTGGTATTATGGGGTCTTTGTACAAACATAGACACTAATAAAGTCTGTACTAGACTACTAAATGACTGAAACATACAATCCTCCAAGCATTGTTTATCCCATCATTACTAACAACCTACTTACTCAAACTACTTCATGTAGTAAAAAAACACACCTGAGGTATTAACCTTTTAAGCATAACCCTATAAGCTAACCACACTCTATCTAACAGAATAAACAAACCATTCTACTAACACTCACTCCATCTCAAAATGTTAACTCCAACAACATGATAGTTTTGCAATTCACAACATAGGTTTGAAGGAAAACTATGTACCTAACCACTCCGTAATGTAAAGGTCTAATCAATACACTTGTATGTATCAAGTGTGTAGGAATACAACATATAACTGCTATTTTTGTATGTGAATTGTCAAACTATACCATATGTAAGTCTTTGAATGTTTGATATTGTTATTTCAGCTGATTTGGGCTAGCTGCATATATTGTAAATAACTGGAGTGTCACATGGCTGGAAGACCAGTGCCACGGCGCTGACAAAAGACTTTATTCAATGAATAAAGTATATTTACAACAACAACAAAATCCTCCATGCGTCTGCCACCAAGCGCCATAATAGTTGTAATGGTATATCATTACAGCTGATCAATGTGGGGAGGCGATCGTTGCCAGTCATAGGTGGGGGCCACCTATTTAAATTGCCTTTGTTCTGCATTACTTGATTGAACGTGGGAAATTTCAATCGCGGACAATATGCACGTCTTCCTCATTTCACTGCTTCTTACCCTGTCCAGTAATACGAAAGAGCAGGCTAGGTAGCGACAAGTATAAATTGTTAAGCAATCGATTTGACTTGGATACGGTTCAAACCTGGGGATTTAACGACCTACCAACACAGAAGGCGGAAGCTCAACTCATTTGGCCACCCCATGGTGGACAAGACAGATGGCATTAGATATGTATCATCGAGATCTATACGTTAGTTACATTCACATAATCTAGTAGTCTGCACTGACCTCTCAGCAATGTGCAATCTATGGGCTAAATCCTTTTAAAAGGTGGTCGTCAGATCTTTATAACTGAAACTGAGCTACATGTATAATGAAATACTGGTTAACCATAAAGTACCAGAGGGTGTAGTATAGGAAATGGTGTCGTGTAGCTGAGTCCTATAGTTGCCTGTCTATAATAGTGAAGTGGCTACAGTGGGTATAGCACAGAATGTAACACTGGCACAAAAGTACCTCTTGTGATGTGATAGGCCCAGTTGTGACTGCCAGCTCTCCCAGGCTTTTAATCTCTCCAACACTCCTACAGACATGTCATTGAAGGTACATGATGTTATTGAAGGTATATGATATTATTGAAGGTTCATGATATTATTGAAGGTACATGATGTCATTGATCCATGGCATATTGCTATTTTACTTTTTATGGTGGCCATCTTGAGGTTCCGGGACAGTAGAGATGGGTGCAGCTCGGGTGCACCCATCATTCCCACATCCCAGCTACCACCAGGTTATTGCAACTTGACCAGACACCCCTATCATATCTGATGCACTGCATACAAATTCAATCCGGATCCAATACACATTAAACATTAAATACCAACCATGACTTGTCTCCCACCCTATCAGTCTGGGTTCAGCAATGAGTTACACATTCTTCTAGCTATTAAATAAAACAAATGGGTACTTTAAATGGAATCTATTTTATTGTTATTGAAGATTTATACTGCATATCATGGATAAGTCTGGATAAACTTGTTTTCACCATTAGACAGTTTGTCGATAGAAAGCCCGAGCCTACACTTTTACTGACTCAAGGGATTTTTAACCTCCCACACCATATAGACATGGTATGAGAGCAACCGCCCTTTGATGATGCTGTAAGTTATGCACAGCAGTGGAGATCCAAAGTGGCAGAGGTGGGGGCATGGGGAATCGAACCACTGACCTTGAGATTAGGAGTCCGACCTAGAAAAATGTCAGACACTCTAACCACTCTGCCACATGGTCAGTTTCAGTTGTAATGTAACTATGTGTAGAAAGTCGAAATATTTGACAAATGTGCCACATAGACAGGTAGGTGTGGGTAGAGTGGTTGCATCAGGGAGCCTTGGTAGTGTAGTGGTTAGAATGCTATCTCCGGAAGGACAAGAAGTGTGGATTCAAATCCTGCTTCAGGTTCAAAAGTTCATATTTTCATCCGCCTCATGACACTGGTTTCTGTGACCTGGATCCCATACCCTATGCCCTGTCAAAGACCCTATAACACTCAGACACCTCACTCCCTATCTGTCCCATGGTAATGTAAATTTTGCAGTGCCACCTTGTGGTGGGTTTCATCAGCTCAGCTGCTGGTTGGTGTTTCACATGTAAACGCATACAATTATATTATACAGGATATAGGTATGTATGAACCCACATCAATACGAAATTGCTATGAACAAATACACATGTGCATCATCAGCATCAGCATCATCATTGCCATCATCACACATCTTTCACATTCATATATACATTTATACATATAATATAGCAACTGTTTAACCAAGAGAACAGCCATCGCACCAAGTGGTGGGTTTGATCATTTTGAATACATAGTACAGGCTGAGTGAGCCATCTTAGGGTCTTTGGCCCTGTATGGTCGTTGAACCTACCCTGTGTCTGTATATCTAAGTGCATTGCCTGTATGTGTATACTTAACAAAACAAAACAGATGTCGCCACCACCGAGAACCGACCTCACTAACCGCTCCCCATGACCTGTGTCAGTCCAATATATATATATGATGTATAAGCATTATACTTAAAGGAGTATAAAAAGGCCGGAAGCTTCCACCTGCTCTCTAACCCTAAGTCATCGACTGGTGTAACCTAGCCCAATCTCGGATCGCCTTGGAGGTGCCACCTGTATAAGTAATCCCCACTATTATGTCTTTGTCTTCTTTATATATGTAATTAACTATTATATTATATATAACTACAGATTATTTATATATATATGTATATCTATATGCACTGACATGCATCTGATAACTAGGTCATCACCCTATCTCGCTGGTTCAACACGGGCCTCAAACACGCAGATGCACAGAGGGCGGCGCGCGCACACCGGAAATTCATCACGTGGCCGTCGAGATGAAACGCCGCGCTTAGTGCTCCCGGGCTAGATTGATGACGTCATCTACACGGAGAGCAGGTGACACACAACCTGCCTGTGTGGTGAGGTGTGGAGGGGTCAGGGGGGGGGGGGCTGAGGACGGAGGTAGTGACGGAGGAATGAAGTGCTGGACGGGCCGAGGCGAGAGGTGGGGCAATGTTATTATTTGTTGGGGTTTTATGTCCTAACAACATTTGATGTCATATCAGGAAGGGTACCTACTGACTTGTGACAGCGCGTACCCACGGCAATTTTAATAGTTCTGCTGCACTGGGAATCCGGGAAGTAGGTACCTGACCAGTCCTTGCCCTATCTTACTAATACTGAGGGACAGGCTAGGTCGCGCAACGCATCACTTTATGGCCCTGCCACATTACAACGTTTCGGCCCAACGAGGGTCGACGCGTGCTGACGTGTTGCAATTTTGGGCGAAACGTCGGTACATCTCCGGTACGTTACCGGTACGTTTCCGGGGCGTTTCCGGTGCGTCGGTACATATCAACGTGTGAATGCAGACGTCGGCCGCCGTCGGCGCAGGTCGGTCCGCCGCGAACGTGTTGTGCTTTCGTCCACCGCGCGTCGAACCTCGTTGGCTGCACGCTAATACCATGCTACTAACCCGTCCAGTTTTCTCCCAAAACGCCGAAAAGTTGGACGTCTCTTGACGGGTTGCAAATATTGTGTGCGTTGCCAGCACGCCGGCAGAAACGTTGTAATGTGACAGGGGTATTAGTAAAGGGGCTGTCACACTACGACGTATATCCTTAGTGTATGCCGATGTATGCTATTTTCGACCAACACGTCGGCGTACATCGTCATATGTTATGCCTATGTTGGGCGTATGTCAGGTACATTCCGGGTACCTCATTATACATCGTCTTATGTCGCCGTGCGTCGAGGCTCTGAAAAAACGTTGTGCATGGTATAAATGTCCAATGTGTGTCGACGTGTGGCGCGTACGTTGAATATATGCTGTGTGTATGTTCGGAATATGTCGGTGTATGTTGGGAGTACATTAAGGATACATTGGATTACATTGCTGCATGTTAGCCGTACGTTCACCAGGTGGGAATGTGCAGTCCATGTACAGTCTGTCTACTGCCAACAGATGCATTATGTACTCCTACCATACTTCAAAAATATGCCTGCCGTATCTCCAGTGTACTTAACATATACCCCATACTTCTAGCAATGGAGGAACGTATGTAATGTTGGTCAGTGTACCATGAGTGTACGCGAGCCTTTTGCGAACGTTTTGTGAACGTTTTGCAAACGTTTTGCGAGGCACATGAATGCTCTCATATACTAGCAATAGGTCAGAGATAAGTTCTGCATACATCACATACGTTGTGTGTACATTATGTGTACGTTGTTTGTATGCCCATTTTCATCCCCTGCTGCTGAAAAGTTAGACGAATGGTGATGTACTGGCAAATTTTCTAACGTTGAACACGCGCTGACGCCGTACGTCGTAGTGTGACAGGCCCTTAAGTTATTGCTTTGATTCAGCCAGGATTTCAAACCGACGAAATTCTTCACGAGAAGTCAGCGCTGTTGCCGATCCGGCCACTGCATCCGGTAGGTGGCGCAATATGAGGGCAATGTTGGTTGGTTCATTGTTGGAAATTTATATCCTGGCAACATCTAAGTTCATATCAGGATGGGTACTGACTTGCGACAGTACATACTCATGGCAACTTTATAGCACTGCCAAAGTGGGAAATCAGGATGCCAGCACCATGACCCGATATCCCACTCAGTCGCATTATCCTGAAACTGAACTAACCAGTCCTTGCCCTATCCTATTACTGCTGAGCGCCAGGCTAGGAAGCGACAGGTATCAATTTTTATAAGTCATTGGTTTGACTCGACCAGGAACCAAACTCCTGATTTCCCATATGCGAGGCCCACGCTCTACCGATTCGTCCACCGCGCCCGGTAGGTGAGGTGGGTGAAGGAGATGGTGAGGTAAGGTGAGGTTGGGAGGGGTGGGGGGGGGGGAGTAGAGGGCGGGGCGAGGCGAGATGGGGGAGTGGATGGCGGGGCGAGGCGAGGCGACGCGAGGCGAGATGGCTGAGGGTTGAGAGGGCAGTTTTGTACCACCCAACCAAGATGGCCTCCTGTGGACTGAGGAGACTGGGCACCCCCCTCCGCCCCCCTCCCACACACACACCCTCCCTCGCCTCCCCTCCGTCGTCACCCCGTAACACCCCGCACACAGGCCGTGGTATCCCCGATGTCTACCATATATAATGTAAAGAAAAGGAGGCGGCAGAAAGTAGGTCACTTCGAATAGATATCATTGATCATTTCGATCCTTGGAGCTATACGTCGTAGGTTAGAACTCCGACCGTACTGTGTTATCACTGTCAGCACTTCTGAACACAAATCAATGTGATCACAATGCTCTGGACCGTGATCCGGCGTGATCCGTGGCTCATCCGTGGTCCTTGGTGATCCTTGGCTGGTCCAGCCACATCCGGGGTCCGCCCCGGATGTCTTAAAATGTTTAAAACATCTGGTGTGATCTGCGGCGATCCGGGGAATATTGCAATCCGGGGTTAACCAGCATCATCCGTGTGTGATCCCTCACTCATCCCGGTAGTCCGTGTGTTGTCTGAGGGTCGTCCGTGTCTCGTCCGGGGCAGTCCGGGTCATTTTATACTCCGGGCTACCAGGGAGTAGTCCGGGGGTCGTCCGGGGGTTGTCTGGGGCTGATCCGAGACTAATCCATGGCTACACCGGGTAGTCCAGGGGTTGTCTGTGCTGTGGTCCGTGGGTAGACAATAGCTTGTCTGGGTAGGTGTGAGAGCAAGGCAAAAATGACCAAAAATAGCTATTTTATGCTGGGCTCTCCGGGACAGTCCGGGGGAATGGTCCGGGGGTGGTCCGGCTAAAAATCCGGGGCTCGTCCGGATATGTGTGCCTGGGGCTTAAGCACTAGATTCAGAACGAGGCTGAGCTACAGCTATTCAGCACCTTGCAGCTGAGTTGTGCAGTGATGCGTAATGACGCATTAACAGACCCAAACCACTGGACCAGAACGAACCCACGGCCGTGTTACCGATGGCGACCGCCAGGGTATGAGGTTGTCTTCCAGTGTTCAGTAAGTCTTTCTTGACCGACTCTACTATTTAAATTGTCAATGGTACAGTGAGCAGCAGTTACCATGTGCAGTGGTGCTGGCACCACCATCGGAGCTGGGGTTGGGAAGGCTGGAGCAGTAGATGACCAAGACAGACTCCATCAATCCATGAAGCTGAGTGAGTGATGATGGAAATGACGGATATTCCGGGTTATTATACTCATATAATTCTTATACAGCATATAGTATATATAGAGGGACAAACACCACACAAACAAATCACTGTAATCAACACACCAAGCAAACTAAAAAACAAACATCTTTTAACCGTCAATCCATGGACCTTTAATAATTGTCTTTACGTTATCTAAGTATTGTGCTCAGCACCAACTCAGATTTACCCTCTTCGGCTACAGACAGAATTCTGAATCTGGTACCTTGTCAACATTATACTTAGATTCAGCCAGGTTAGAATACCTTTAAGATCTAACAACAATTCCTGCAGGGATTGCTAAACGCTAGACTCACGCGACCAGATGTTTAAATAGGTCACATGACAGTCTCCCTCTGCTCTCCATGCATGTTATGTGCTGTTGCCTTTAAGCCATCCATGCTCATCTGGGAATATTGTTTTAAAGACTCACTGTGCACCCACTGCACTCTTACTCCCCATTATCGCCCACTTCTTTTAACGAGGGGTGGGAGCACGGGGGTGGGGGGGAGGGTGAACCTCAATGCCCTGATACTCTTACAAATGTCTCCCGGTGTGATATCTCAATGATATTTTGACCATATATTTACTAGAATGTATTATTTATATCTTTTCCCAGTCAACGGCAACAATCTGTGTATAATTAGGTTTGAACTGGACCGGACTGGGTGGCCGGATGGGTAAAAGCACCTGCTTCCTGTGTGGAAGGTCTGGTATTTCTACATAAATGAGTCAAACCAATTACTCACAAAAAGTATACCTGTTGCTACCTAGTCTGGTACTCAACATTAATAGGATAGGGCAAGGAATGGTGTGTGTCAGTGTGTGAACCAGACGGGATGGCCGAATGAGTTAGAGTGTCCGTCTCCTGTGCTGGTAGATCGTGAGTTCGAATCCTGGTCGAGTCAAACCAATGACTTACAAATTGATACTTGTCACTTCCTAGCCAGATGCTCCGCATTACTAGGATAGGGCAAGGAGCAGTGGAATGAGGAAGACCAGTCGTCCGCAACTGAAATTTCCCCTGCCTAAACAACTAATGTACCCACACAAAAAAAAAATGGTTAGCTCAATGTCAGGATAATGTGGCTGAGTTGGTAAACTAGGTCATGGTGGCAGCAGCCTGGTTTCCTAGTGGTGCAACACTATAAAGTCAGCATGAATATCTACTGAGCACAAGTCGGTGCCAATCCTGATATGACTTTGGATGTTGCTGGGAGGTAAAACCCCAACATATTTAGGCTGGTTTGGCCTGGCCTGTGAAAAGGACCTCCTGACCGTGGATTAAAGTCTCATTTTTTGCGGGAAGAACTGGAGACCGAGTGATGGATCTGCGGATGGGCAATCCCTGCAGGAATTGTAGCCTGACTGCGTGCATGTCAGATAGGTAGATTGTCGGAGTCTTACGTCATGGCAACATCTAAGGTCATATCTGGACATATATCGACTCGTGACAGTGCACACTCATGGCAACTTTATAGTGTTGCCAGTCTGGGAGACAAGGCCACCAGCATGACCTGGTATCCCACTCAGTCACATTATCCTGACACTGAACCAACCATCCTTGCCCTGTCCTAATAATATTGAGCACATGGCTACTAAGGAGCGACAATTATCGATTTTTAAGTCGCTGGTTTGACTAGAATTTGTTAATCCCATGATCCACCAACACTGGAGACGGACGCTCAACTCATTCGGCCATCTCGTCTGGTCTTGTGCATGTCAGAAAATGCTCAGGTTGCTCATAGGTGCCTATGGTTAATGACTTACAAAAATTGATACATGGTCACCATCTAACCTGAACGTCGGCATTACTAGGATAGCACAATGACTGGTTGCTAGGATGGAAAACCACAACAAAAAACAAAATCCCTCCAGTAATACCCCCTGAATGCTGTGGAGTCCCAGCAGTATTTCCATTTTCACTATGGAAATCAATCATACTTTGATTCAGTATCAGTATGCTTCAACTTGGTTTATTACAAAACCTATCTGCTATCTGCGGCATACAGTCAACTGACCCGCCCCCAAATTTGCCAGATCCCACATCGCCTCTATAGGTTGGTGGGGGGTGAGCTAGCCACACACAGTAGAGGGCAGCACCATCGTGGGTCTGCCCTGTGGCTAGTCTGCCGCCACCTAGTGCAGTTCAGTGGGGTCTTTCAACAATCTGAACCAGATTGTATATATGCGATTCTGTGGTTCTGTCAGAAACTAGAGTGTAACTCAGAAAGTAGAGTATGTTAGAAAGTAACGCGAGTAATTCAGAAATGAGAGTGGGTAACTCAGATGCATTCATAACTCAGATATCAGGGTAAGGTAGAAAGTAATACGAGTAATTCAGAAACTAGAGTTGGTAACTCAGATACATTCATAACTCAGATACCAGGGTAATGTAGAAAGTAACGTGAGTAATTCAGAAACTAGAGCTGGTAACTCAGGTACATGTGTAACTCAGAAAGCAGAGTAAGTTAGAAAGTAACATGAACACGTCAGAAACTAGAGTGCGTAATTCACAAATATACAAGCAAAACTCATAAACCTACATCAGCAATGTAGAAAGCAGCATTCGCGGACTTATTCAGAAACCTGCATGAACAAATCAGAAAACCGAATGAGTTATTCAAAATGAGTTACTTAAAACCATGCATGAGTAACAGAGAAACCCACATGTTTAAGTATAAACCAGAGAGAAAACCTCCGAAAACAGAATGAGTAAGCAAGAACCCAACGTGAGTAACTCAGTTAGCAGAGTGAGTATTTGACAAAACAGAGATAATAACTTAGAAACAAACATACAAAACTCCGGAACCAGAGTAAGAAGTCAGCAAGTGAGAAATCATATTGAGTAAATAACTAAGAAACAACAGGATACCAATGTCAGGAACTCCTAAACCAGAGGGTGTAATTAAAAACCCACAGAGAGTAGCTCAATAAGTGGAGCAAATAGCTAGGAATAAACAGCCTAGAATGATACCGCAGACCTCACCAGGAGTGAGCAGCTCAGACACTGAGACTGCATGAGAAACTCAGAAGCCAGACTGACTCAAAGCCCACACCGACCAGCTCAACACAGAATCAAGTGTAACTGAGAATACATGGAAGGAGCAGCTCTAGCACCACCCATCATCATCATCATGCTGTAGGACACAGAATGCAATGCACAGGTCAGAACCCAGTCAGCTGTTTCGGACCCGGAATGCAAAGCACAGGTCAGAACCAGGTCATCTGATCAAGACCCAGAATGCAATGCACAGGTCAGAACTCAGCCAGCTGTTCAGGACCCAGAATGCAATGCACAGGTCAGAACCCAGTCAGCTGTTTCTGACCCGGAATGCAAAGCACAGGTCAGAACCAGGTCAGCTGTTCAGGACCCAGAATGCAATGCACAGGCCAGACCACAGCCCGCTGTTCATAACCCACAATGCACTGAGCAGCTCAGAACCCATTCACAGTTTAGGACCCATAATTGGCCGGAAACCACACCGAGCAGCTCGGAACCAGCGAGGCAGGGGTCAGAGATTGCATTGACCAGCTGAGAACTCACGCTGAGCAAGTCATAACACCCGCCAGTGAGCAGCTCAGGCCCGACACCTGTTGCATCCCTACACTCGGCAACCCAGATCCAATATCAACTCAGGCTGCATCAGCCCGACCCTCGTCACTGCCCCCTCCACACCCCACACCACCCCCACACCCCGTCACACCCACCCCTCACTCCATCACCCCCACCCCCTCACTCACTCACCCCCAGTCCCTCCCTCCCTCCCTCCCTCACCCCCTCACCTCCCATACCCGTTCTCACTCACCCCCATCCCCTCACTCCCTCACCCCAGTCCCTCCCTCCCTCACCCCCTCACCCCCTCACCTCCCATACCCTTTCTCACTCACCCCCACCCCCTCACTCACCCCCTTCACCCCCAGTCCCTCACTCCCCCACCCCTCACTCCCCTCACCCCCTCATCTCCCATCCCCATACCACTCAACACCCCGTTCCCTTCCTCCCTCACCTCCTCACTCCCTCACCCCCTCACCTCCCAAACCTTTCACACTCACCCCCATCCCCTCAATCACTCATCCCCCAGTCCCTCCCTCCCTCACCAACCCTCACACCCCCTCTCCTCCCATACCCTTTCTCACTCACCCCCCCCTCACTGACCCCCCCCCTCACCCCCAGTTTCCCACCCCCCCACACTCCCCCACCCTCATCCCCATCCCTCACTCTCACCCCCTCAACCCTCACCCCTCACTCTCACTCCCTCACCCTCACCCCCTCACCCCCACACCCCCACACCATCAACCCGGCAGACAAAATACCCCAAAGCATGCGCAAGCTATAACTCATGACGTGTTCCCCTCCACCTCCACCCCCACATGCCCCTCCCACCACATACCCCAACATACCCGATCCATTGTTGATATCCTGAGCGCCATACAGACCACATCGCCGTTAGAGGATGTTTATAGCCGGTTGCCACGGATATACTCAGTGGTGCTTCAGACAGGAGCCGGGCTGTGTGTTTGAGTGTGTGTGTGAGTGTGTATTAGTATGTGTGAGAGTGTGTGTCCATATCTGTATCAGTGTGAGCGGGCGTGGTGGCCTAATCGGTAAAGGCCGGGCCTCGTGTGCGGAAGGTCGGGAGTTCTGTTCTCAGTCGAATCAAAGCGATGACTTTAAAATTGATACTTGGCGCTTCCTAGCCTGCCGCTCGACATTAATAGGATAGGGCAAGGACTGGTTGGGTCAGTGTCAGATTAATGTTGCTGAGTGGGATATTGGGTCATGGTGCTGGCGGCCTGATTTCCCCATGGGGCAGCACTATAAAGTACTCATGAGTGCACACTGTCATAAGTCGGTCTGCATCCTGATATGATATTAGATGTTGCCAGGCCATAAAACTCCAACAAACAATGTATCAGGGTGAATTGTGTCAGTCTTTGTTTGTTGACGTTCTACATACTAGCAAAGACCCTATAATACTAAGACGGCTCACTCAGCCTGTACTGTGTAATCAAAATGATCAAACCCACCACTTGGTGCACTGGCTGTTCTCTTGGTTAAACAGGTGCTATATTATATGTATAAATGTATATATGAATGTGAAAGATGTGTGATGATGGCGATGATGATGATGATGCTGATGATGATGTGTATTTGTTCATAGCAATTTCATATTGATGTGTATTCATACTTACCTATCTCATGTATAATATAATTGTATGTGTTTACATGTGAAACACCAACCAGCAGCCGGGCTGATTAAATCCACCACAAGGTGGCACTGCAAAATTTACATTACCATGGGAGAGATAGGGACTGAGTCGTCTTAGTATTATAGGGTCTTTGATGCTAGTAACATCTAGCCATTCATATCAGGAGGGGCACCGACTTGTGAGAGTGCATAGTCATGGCAACTTTATAGTGCTGCTCCACTGGGAGACCAGAGTACCGACACCATGGTCCGATATCCCACTCAGTCACATTATACTGAGCTAACCAGTCGTTGTTAATACAGGGCACCAGGCTAGGTAGTGACAAATATCAATTTTGTAAGTCATTGGTTTGACTCGGCGAGGTTTCGAACTCCCCGCTTTCTGCACCGATTCCACCACCACTTCTGGTCACGTGTGTAAATGTATGAGTGGGTGTGAGTCTATGTCTATGAGTGTGGTTGTGAGTATGTGTATCAGTGTATGTATCAGTGTATGTCTGAGTGTGTGTATCAGTGTGTGTATCAGTGTGTGTATCAGTGTGTGTATCAGTGTGTGTATCAGTGGGTGTATCAGTGTGTGTGTCTCAGTGTATGTATCAGTGTATGTATCAGTGTATGTATCAGTGTATGTGTGAGTGTCTACCAGTGTATGTATCAGTGTATGTATCAGTGTATGTATCAGTGTATGTGTGAGTGTGTGCCAGTGTGTGTATCAGTGTGTGTATCAGTGCGTGTATCAGTGCATGTATCAGTGTATGTATCAATGTATGTATCATTGTATGTATCAGTGTGTGTATCAGTGTGTGTATTAGGGTCTGTGTCAGTGCGTGTATCAGTGTATGTATCAGTGTATGTATCAGTGTATGCATCAGTGTATGTGTGTGCCAGTGTGCATATCAGTGTGTGTATTAGTGTGTGTGGTTGTGCATGTGAGTATGTGTGAGTGTGTGTCAATGTGTGGTGGTGTGTGTCAGTGTGTGCGTTATAGTGTGGGTCAGTGTGTATCAGTGAGTGCGTTACTGTGTGTGTAACTGTGTGTCAGTGTGTGTCAGTGTGTGTCAGTGTGTGTCAGTGGGCGCGTTACTGTGTGTGTCAGTGTGTGTCAGTGTGTGTCAGTGTGTGTCAGTGTGTGTCAGTGTGTGTCAGTGTGTGTCAGTGTGTGTCAGTGTGTGTCAGTGTGTGTCAGTGTGTGTCAGTGTGTGTCAGTGTGTATCAGTGAGTGCGTTACTGTGTGTGTAACTGTGTGTCAGTGTGTGTCAGTGGACGCATTACTGTGTGTGTCAGTGTGTGTCAGTGGGTGTCAGTGTGTGTCAGTGGGTGTCAGTGTGTGTCAGTGTGTGTCAGTGTGTGTCCATGTGTGTCAGTGTGTGTCAGTGTGTGCCAGTGTGTGTCAGTGTGTGTCAGTGTGTGTCAGTGTGTGTCAGTGTGTGTCAGTGTGTGTCAGTGGGTGCCAGTGTGTGTCAGTGTGTGTCAGTGTGTGTCAGTGGGTGCCAGTGTGTGTCAGTGTGTGTCAGTGTGTGTCAGTGTGTGTCAGTGTGTGTCAGTGGGTGCCAGTGTGTGCCAGTGTGTGTCAGTGTGTGTCAGTGTGTGTCAGTGTGTGTCAGTGTGTGTCAGTGTGTGTCAGTGTGTGTCAGTGTGTGTCAGTGTGTGTCAGTGTGTGTCAGTGTGTGTCAGTGGGTGCCAGTGTGTGCCAGTGTGTGTCAGTGTGTGTCAGTGGGTGCCAGTGTGTGTCAGTGTGTGTCAGTGGGTGCCAGTGTTAGCAGTACAAGTGGGTTGCTGTCTGAAAGAGAGTGGTGGTGGTGGTGGTGGGAGGGGGGGGGGCGAGGAAAGTGGGGCACTGCCTGTCACTTCTAGCAGGGCTTCAAGGAAGACCTACAACTCCAGCCCACATCCTGGCGGCTGTAGGTCATAGGTCAGAGGTCACAGGTCACAGGTCTCAGACTTTGCCAGCCTTCACGACCAGCACGCTACGCGGGCCCTTTCCCTTACAGCCGTGCTAAATCACATAGCCATTGATCCGGTCACCTTCCGTGTTTCTAAGACGTAAAACCCCCAAAAAGGAATGTTTGCATTGCAGTTTACATCAAAGGTATATATAGGCATCGGCAAATGCCCCAAATGTGTAGCCTTAACATCAGGGTTATTTGGTTTATAAGGTGTTATGTGTATTTTGTTCGCTATCCTGTTTCTTCGCTAACTAGGCTACAGGAAATGATCTACATATTGTATGTGGGTTTATATGTTTTTTGGGGTTTTATGTCTTGGCATCATACAAGGTCATATCAGGATGGATACCGACTTGTGGCAGTGCACACTCATGGCAATGTTATACTATAGTGCTGCCACACAGGGAGAGCAGGCTCCCAGTTCCATGACCTGTGTGTGACCAGACTGGATGGCCAAATGAGTTTGAGTGTCCGATGGGAGCATTGCCCCTCAAACCCCCGGTGATGTCCTGGCCACACGGCGCTCTCTGTCTATACAGTTCCTACTTTGCTTAGTCGTCATGAATCACCTTTTAACAATAATGCCCATGATCGTGGGTTTCGAACACTGGTCGAGTCAAACCAATGACTTAAAAACTGATGCGTGTCGTTTCCTAGCCATGCGCTCGGCATTATTAGGATATGTAAATGACTGGTTGGCTCAGTGCCAGGATAATGTGACTGAGTAGGATATTAGGTTATATTGCTGGCAACCTGGTCTCCCAGTGGGTCAACACTATAGTATAAGGTTGCCATGAGTGTGTGCTGTCACAAATCAGTACCCGTCATGATATGACCTTAGATGTTACCAGGACGTAAAACTCCAACAACCAACCAACAATACTGCCCACACCCACACCCACACCCACACCCACACCCACAACCACACCTCCACACGGGCATTGTGGTAGGCGTTTGGCTTGACTGCTTAATACAAGATGACGTTGTGATTTGCATTCACTCTTAAGGGCCGGTCACACATATGTTAGTGAACGTAGTTGAACGTAGATAGAATAACGTGGGTGAAACCTGGGTGAAACGTGCTGTAACTACGTTCAAACACGTTAAGGTCTGGCAGGTTTTGGTTGGGTACCCACCTAATAATACAGATATATACGTTAAGGTACGGATCCTGGTACGTTACGGTACGGATCCCAGTAGGTCCAACTACATTCAACTACGTTCAACTACGTTCAACTACATTACCCTCCACTACATTCAACTATGGTCAACTTCCTCCACTAACGGCTATGTGACCACGGCAGAATGGCCACGGTTTTGTGTGGTTCAAAGTATTCTAGGGTATGCTAGAGTACACTAGAGTATGCTAGAGTATGCTAGAACACGTTAGAGTAGGCTAGAGTATGCTAGAGTACAATAAGAAGTAGGCTATAGTACACTAAAGTATGCTAGAGTACATTATCATCACCGAGGCTATGTCTGCCTCAAAAGTAGTGCTCTTTTGAACATGTCCAAAGCTTAAATCGGAACTCACGGTCCCCACATGTTCTTATCACATTATCATCATGGAGAAGTATGGATGCCGGTAAGTTGCACTAGGTTGAACTATGGTGAATTACGTTGAACTACGTTAGCCTCCACTACGTTCAACTACGTCCACTAATGTATGTGTGACTGGTGTAACGATTTCAATTTCCCCCCTTTTCAAGTTTCCCTGGAACTTGAAAAGGGGGAACTTGAAAGGGGGGAACTTGAAAAGGGGGAACTTGAAAGGGGGGAACTTGAAAAGGGGGGAAATGTACAGTGCTGAAAGCAGTCTTTGTCGCATCGCAACCGACAGCATGATGATGATGACTGTGATAGCAGTGGTAACACTGGCTTCTGACAGGACCCTCCCTTCCCTATCAAATTGGCGTTATTGTGTCAGTGGTCTGAGGTACCATACCGCTCCAGTGTTGCCACTCCACTCTCCAACTCCCCTCCGGCAAACCCCCCCTCCCCCCGACATCCCCTCCCTGTCTACCCTGCCTATTATCTCATCTCGATATATTATTCGGGCACTACACCAGTTTCTAAGTCTTCAGTTTCACTTAGTGAGGCAGTTTTGACCCTATTTATTTTGTTGATTTTTGATGTCCTAGCAACATTGAAGGTCAAAGCAGGTTGGGCATCGCCTTGTGATAGTGTACACTCATGGCGACTTACATTATAGTGCTGCCCCACTGGGAGACCAGACTGCTGTTACTGTGACCTCATATCCCACGCAGTCATATTATCTTGATAACGTGATAACCAGTCCTTGTCGTATCCTATTAATGCAGAGTGCCAGGCTAGGTAGCGACAAGTGTCAATTTGATAAGTCATTGGCTTGACCCGGCTGAGTTTTTGTCCCGATCTGTCACATGAGAACATCTAGGCCGAACCCAACCGGCAGGTTTGGCATTAGAAGGGCCTCGCTGAAGACTCAGGGCTCTCAAGGTAGAGGTTAGGGTGGGGGCGGTGTAAGAGCGGGCGGGGACCTTGTAGTGGTTTTGAACAGTAGACGCCATTATGTATAGCTATGCAACATGTGAAGTGATATCTTTCAGTTATAATCTAAGAAACCTTAGCTCTGTAGTATAGGTTTTTGGGGTTCTTTTGGTGGTAAATATGTTTATTCTGCTCAATAAGTCTTTTGTCAGTGCCGAAGCACTGGTCTTCCAGCCATTTCTCAATTCCTGGTTATTTACACAAAAGGTATATAGAATAAGGTATACAATAACTTTGTGGTGTTCTCTGTGGTGGAGTGGTTGGAGTGTCCGACTTTTTTCTAGGTTGGACTCCTAATCTGAAGGTGAATGGTTCGATTCCCTAAACCCCACATCTGCCAATTTGGATTTCCACCGCTGTGTATAACTTACAGCATCATCAAAGGCCAGTTGCTCTCATACCATGTCTATATGGTGTGGGAGGTTAAAAATCCCTTGGGTCGGTAAAAGTGGAGGCTCAGGCTTTCTATCGACAAACTGTCTAATGGTGAAAACAAGCCTATTCAGGCTTATCCATGATAGGCAGTATAAATCTTCAAAAAAATACAAAAAAATAACTGCTAGATGCATAATTTGCAGCATGTAACACAAAGAAATTCTGTAACCCAAAAGTTCCATAGCAATATGGTAACAGTAGTGTCATATAACTAGATCAATAGTAGTCAGAATAAAGTGAGTATTTAAATAGTTTTTAGAATGTAAGCAGAAGTTATCTTCTGTATTTATTTGGCAAAGTTGTAGTAAGTTTTCATGTTCAGTTGGAGTTAGGCAAGCAGTATATAAATGTCAGTTTGTTAGAAATATTCTAGTGTAACTCTAGTGTAGTTAGTTATGTGAGTTCACGAATTACGTTGTTGGGGTGGGGTTGTTACTAATACACTGGACCAGCTGTGACTAGTGAAGCAGTGGGACCAATCCCAGTGCATTTAGGTCTTAAACTTTACATCTGTATTTCGACTGTTTCTGTCATTGTATATGGTTGACTGGAAATAACGGAGGAACAGCAACAAATATAATATGTGCGATATTTACCTCAGCCTTTCGCAGATTAAATATGTTGCCCTTTACAAAATCACACTTGAATGTGGCATGATATTTAACCTCCCTCAAGATATTCACAGTAGCACTCCACAGCATTAATGATGACGGCAACAAAATACATTTACATTATTACCATGGAACATTTCTTTGTTAGGGTCTTATATCCTGACAACAATTAAGGTTATATCTGGACGGGCACTGACTTGTGACAGTGCACACTCAAGGCAACTTTAGAGTGCTGCCCAACTGAGAGACCAGGCCACTGTCACGATGACCCAATTGTCCACTCTGTCACATGATCCTGTTACTGAGCTAACCGATCCCTACCTTATCCTATTAATGCCAAGCACCAGGCTAGGTAGCGACATGCATACATGATGTAAGCGATCGGTTTGACTCAGCTGGGTTTTCAAACTCCCGGCCTTCCACACAGGAAGTCTGTGCTCTTACCAATTTGGTCATTATGTACAATTGGGCGTGGGAGTGAGATTAGGGGGTGGGTGGTGGCGGGAGGGGGGTAGAAGGGGTATGTGGGGACTCCTTGTGGTGGTTTTGTTCCGGTGGCGGCGGATACTACGCCACACACCTACGCAGTTACGCTGAACTGCGTTAGGTGGCGGCAGACTAGCCACTGGGCACACCCCCGATGGGGCTGCCCTCTACTGCGTGTGGCTAGCTCACCCCCCCCACCCACCTATAGAGGCGACGTGGGACCTGGTGAGTTAGGGGGCGGGTCAGTTAACTGTGGACGGCGCAGAGAGCAGAGAGGTTTCATAATAAACCAAGTTGAAGCATACTTATATTAAATCTTGGCGTTCTTCCGTGAGTGCATGGCAGTGTGGGGAGGAAGACCGTCAGCCATTACATCACCAATGAGGAAGTCTGTACCAAGATCCATCAGGCCATTGGACCACATGGAACTCCTGATGACTGTACAGCTATGCAAACTGCAACTGCTTGCAAAGTCATCTGCGGTGCTTCAATGATCCTCACGGTTAAGGGAGTAATGATGATGATGATGATGATAATGATTGATGATGAAGATGAAATGCCACACCTTGGTGGGGAGAGTGGGACAATTTACCACAGGTTTTGAATTGTGGTGCATTATAATTAGGTTGGTGCAGACCGATCTCCTAATGATAAATGCACCGCCAGACTAATGAAAACAACAAATAAAATGAATTAAAAAAGAAAAAGAAAGATAGATAAATAAATAAATAAATAGAAAATACACTGATCATTCAAGCAAAGTTTTAGAGGGTATAGATGCTAGGTATGATACATACAAAAGGTAAACTTTAAACTTAAAATCAAAACCTAATGACCACTAACACAGCAAGAGAAATTAACTATTGGTAGCCAAACAATTGTCCAATTGTAGAACAAACAAACTCACAGAGGTTTGGGGGATGTGGGAGAATGCTTACAAACAGAGAAAGAATGCATGCAGTAGTTAGCTACACAACAACGGAAAGTGATAAAAAGAAGGGCAGTCACAAGATTATTACTGTTTAGCCGTGAAAACAAGTCATTAGACTTAACCATTATGGGCAGCATAAATACACCATCACAAAATAAAATAAAATAAAATATAGCCCTACGAGGAACAGGGCAATGCTGTAATGAAGCAGGTCCTGGGATTCAAACCATTGTGGTTCATATCCAACCCAGTCAAACCAATGAGTTAAAACATTGCAACTTGTCACTAGCTAGCCTGGCAAGCGGTGTTAATAGTGTCGTGGCGGTGATGAAAATGGCAAATATTGCACCTAGAACAGGATTCAAACCCACATCTCTTTGCATTCCGGGCCAGTGTGCTAACCATTACACCACCTAGGTTCCCTGATATCAACACACTACCCATGCCTATCTGTCTATGCGGCTCCTTGCCTGAGAGGTCAGTGCAGCGCACTACACTAGTCCCCCTGGAATTGTAAGTCTTTTATTGCTTATAATTACATACATACAGGGAATCCAGTAACACATACATACATAGTGTAGGTTCAACAACTATACAGCGCATAGCTTGTACAGGATCATGGTCATGGCAACCAGTGTCGTGGGGGTGATGAAAATGGGAAATATTGCGCCTAGAGCGGGACTCGAACCCACATCTCTTTGCATTCCGGGCCAGTGTGCTAACCATTACACCACCTAGGCTCTCTGATATCAACACACTACCCACGCCTGTCTGTCTATGCAGCTCCTTGTCTGAGAGGTCAGTGCAGACCACTACAATAGGATAGAACAAGGCAGAGTGGAATGCAGTTGAGCAATTGCGTGTGATTGAAATTTCCCTATCTCAATTAATTAATTAAATAATAACAATAAAATACAAAAGCATGTGCGAGGCGCGACTGAGGGGGGGGCGAGATTCTGTTCCCGATACCGACTAGTGTACGCCAGCACTGAGAGATTCTCGTTGCCTTCTGAATCAGTTGGCTCCAGGGTAAGCAGTTTCATGTTATCTTATCACACCCGAGACAGCTCAATGGTCATATCTTATCATCTGATGTCTTCTGGTGGGTGTCACTTCTTACTGCGTGATAACAGATAAGATTGTCTGTGACGGTAGGCATGTCGGTATGGCCAAAGACCCTATTATACTAAGATGGCTCACTCAGCCTGTACTGTGTAATCAAAATGATCAAACCCACCACTTGGTGCGCTGGCTGTTCTCTTGGTTAAACAGATGCTATATTATATGTATAAATGTATATATGAATGTGAAAGATGTGTGATGATGGCGATGCTGATGATGATGCTGATGATGATGTGTATTTGTTCATAGCAATTTCATATTGATGTGTATTCATACTTACCTATCTCATGCATAATATAATTGTATGTGTTTACATGTGAAACACCAACCAGCAGCCGGGCTGATCAAACCCACCACAAGGTGGCACTGCAAAATTTACATTACCATTTGAAATGTGGCAATACAGAAGAATGTTAAAAATTCCATGGACAGCAATGATAAGCAATGTGGAGGTACTAACAAGAATGAAAATAAAGAGACAGATAATACAAACGATCAAAAACAGAAAAATTAAATACTTTGGCCACATGATGCGACACCAGGAATCACAGAGAAGAATACTGGAAGGGAAGATAGAAGGGAAAAGACCAAGAGGGAGAAGGAGAACAACATGGATGGACAACATCACTGAGTGGACAGCAATGAGCTATGTGGAATGCGTGAGAGGAACGAATGACATGAAGAGATGGAGGTCCATTGCAGCCAACCTTCTTCGAGAAGACGGCACCCATTGATTGATTGATGGGAGAGATAGGGAGTGAGCCGTCTTAGTATTATAGGGTCTTTGTTGTGGCTGCAACATTATCTTGGGCTGTACAATCAAAGCCCGACCTGCACTAGACTACAATTTGACTTGGGTATCTGTAACTCATTACGAGATAGACTGTGGTGGGTAGGTATGCAATCAAAGCCCGACTCACACTAGGCGACAATTTGACTTGGTATGTGTAAATCACGTCTGGCTGTCTATAAATCAACTCTAGATAGACTGTGGTGGTTAGGTGTACAATCAAAGCCAGACTCGCACTAGGCACGTCGTTTGATTATAGCATGTAAACATATATATGCGACCCAAGGATGCGCCGACTTCAAATCGATTTTGCAAATAGGAATAAAGGAAGATGAATGTGTATTTTTATGTCGAAGGATATTGTGAAACAGATACCATCACCAGACACGCTTACAGAGAGGCCCCCGTGGTAGTCGGCAGGTCTCACTATGCAAATTACACGGAATGAAATTAATTTCACCGTCTAGGATGCTAGTTAATCCTTGTATCATATCAGCCGAAGTTGAAGATGAAGAGCTCGAAAATAGGACCTGATGTTTGCTAAGACAAGCCATGTATATGTAAGATTGGTTTGGTTGTTGGAGTTCTATGTCCTAGCAACATCTAAGGTCATATCAGGATGTGTACCGACTTGTGACAGTGCACACTCATGGTGTCTTTAGAGTGCTGCCCCACTGGGAGACCAGACCGCCAGCACCATGACCTAATATCCCACTCAGTCACATTATCCTGACACTGAGCCAACCAGTCCTTGAGCTATCCTGATAATGCGAAGCACCAGGCTAGGAAGTGAAAAGAATAAATCTTTAAGTCATTGGTTTTACGCAACATGGGTTCAAACCTGTGGGTTCGAATCCCACGATCTACCAAAACGGGAGAGGGACGCTCAATTCATTCGGCCATCCCTTCTGGTCTGCAGATAGATGTAAGAACAGATATTCTCAATATATAGTCTCAGTAAGGGACCAGTGAAACTTGATCACATAAATGAAAATTAGGACCTAGCTCATTATTGGGGGCCTGTTATCAAATATGCAAATTGCATTGTAAACTATGCAAGATACATCACAACTATGATAATCGATTTTCACTATTTATTATTTGTACATTTCAAAAGTTATGTCACGGGGGGAGTTGAAGTAAATGGGAAATATTGTGCTCAGATCAGGATTTAAAGCCATACTTCTGACCAATCCAGGATCAGTGTGTTAACCGTAGGCTATATATTCTTCCATTATGAAATTATACTATTCACGACTATGTGGCTCTTTACCTGAAAAGTCACTGCCGACTATTATATTGCAATATATTTAGATAAAAATAGACAAATATAGTTAAATATATAGATCTCATTGGGGTGATGACGATAGGAAATATTGAGCCTAGATAAGGAATCGAACCCACATCTCTTCATTCTGGGCTAGTGCGCTAACCACTAGACCATATAGACTATATGATGTCATCACCCTGTATACAGGTATACGCCCACCTGTCTATGTGGCTCCTTCCCGGAGAGGTCAGTGCAGACTACTACATATAGATATAGAGCAAATATCATGGAAGTTAAGGTGGTTAGAGATAAACATTTAGGGCCTGCCGATATTTATAGCCACATAATAAATGATATAGTACATATATATATATATTT
>CM059201.1:14594257-14742898 GCA_030323885.1 Branchipolynoe longqiensis
AAAGCCATCTACCTCCTGTTGTGACCCCATCTCGATGAGCTCCCCAACCTTCTAACGAAGCATCAGTAGTAATTACTGTATTAGGTTCCGCCATGCGGATTGGATTTGGTGAACTTGCTATATGTTGCATCCACCATCCAATATCCTGTAACCCTTCTTGCGAAATAAACATCTTTCGCTCAAAATTGCCTTTAGTTCGTGTTAACGCTAAATTTTTATCTATTTCTAGCGACTTAATATGGGCCTTCCCATATAACACAGCAGGTGCATATGATGTCATTATGCCAATAAGAACAGCAACCTGTCTAATTTTTGGCTTTGATAACTTAATAAGCTGAGTCGCTGTAGTCATAAACTTAATTAGTTTTTGTTCTGTTATCGACACTGTAAGGGACTGTGTATCCAGAATAAACCCTAAACATTTGAGTTGTTTTGTTGGTTTAAACACTGACTTTTGTTGATGTACATAAAACCCCAATTTAGTGAGTAATGCACATAAATCCAAAACTGCATTCACACAACCAATTTGTGTTGATGCTATAATAAAAGAATCATCTATGTATGGAAACATTATGTGACCCTTCCTCGCCATTACCGAGAAAACAGGTTTAAGCAATTTAGTAAATAAACGAGGCGCACAAGCTAAGCCATTCGGCATGCAGGTAAACTCATAGAGTTGGTTATCCCAAATAAATCGAAGAAATTTTCGGTATTGTTCCATTATGGGAAGCGTATAATATGCATCCTGTAAATCAACACTAGCCATCCACGCATCTGGTGTAATCAGATCTCGTGCCGTATCTAGAGAGAACATTTTAAAATGTCGATATTCCACCCTTTTATTAAGGATTGTTAAATCCAGGATCATTCGAACATCACCATTAGGCTTCGGTCTCGAGAAAATGTTTGAAATAAACTGTCCTGAACAGTGTGTCACTTTTTGTATAATTCCTTTCTCAAAGAATTTATGTACCTGTTTAGTTAGTGCGTCTCGTTCAACTGGTTGAATGTTATATGGAAAAGGTATTATACTTTGTACAGGAATTTGTGTAAAGGGAATTTGAACACCCCTAACTATTTCTATAATTTCTTGGTCACTAGTAATTTTGTGCCACTCAGAAATATGATTACTAATATTACCAGCCACAAAGTTGCTTACAGTTTGTGTGTTTTTAGAGGCTGCAGGGACTTGTAAAGTTTGTGTTTGGACCTCTACTTGGACCCGCCCCTGGGGAAAGGTCTCGACGAGTTGAACCCTCGACCTATTGGCCGTGCGGTGTTGTCGGTCCAGCCTGGGCGAGCGCCCCGGCCCCGAAACCCTTGACCGAAGTTTGAACTCGGTCTGGTTCCTCTGGTGAACCGTCGTGGACGAAAATCCCCTCGTGACTTTTTGAAACGAGGAGCTTCCTGTTTCTTCTTGCCATCCATGTTTTTGCCACTCTTGGCTGCAGTCTCTACCTCTTTATAGAGGTATTGTAGTTGACCGCCAAACATCTTGGTGTTATCTAAAGGTTTCCCTTTAATCGGCTCTGGAGCAAGATAAAGCGTAAACTCTTCCCCTCATTATCGGTAACCTTTTGAGCGAGCCACTTCTTGCCAGCATCTGTGCAAACTGACTTGAAGACATTTTCATATCTTCGATACGACAGGTAATTACCTGCCGCCGCTAACACTGCAATGCTTTGTCCATTGTCTTAGCCAAAGACGAGAACTTATTTTCACTCTGCATCCTATTAGCCACAGGAACAATAGCTGTTAGGGTAGCCAACACTGCCTTATGCACTGTGTGCAACACATCCTCAAACTTCTTACGGTCATCCGTCATATTGACATCCCGATCCATCTCTTTAATGATGGAGTTGGGAACACCCTTTATGCCTGTTAACTCATCTCCTAACTTGGAGATAACCTCCGCCGGTTTGAACGTGCGGAAATGACCATTCACGGTCTCGCGCATAAGCGTAGTGGTTTTAACCCGCTTAGCCTTTGGCTTCTCCACCTTCTTAGCCACTTTAGTGCCAATGTCCGCATAGACACCTTCATATATGGTGTCTGAGTCTGATTCCGTAGAAGTAGACTCAGTGGACGACTCAGAAGAAGAATATTTCCTCTCTTCCTCTTCTTCTTTTTGGACTTAGTCTTCCGCTTTTTGCGAAACCCAGTCTCTGCCCGCTCCTTGGTGAATTCATCACCCGAAGAAATCACATGCGAAGGAGTCGTACTCCTCGTCCACTCCACTTGGAACACGCCCCCGGCTGCTGCTGCACCGCGCTTACTCCGCTTCGTGGCCATCGGGAGCTGAAACAAAATTATTTTGGTCAGTCCCGTATTATATATGTCACAATATGGTTGTTTCAAACTCATTTGGACATCTATTGGTGTTAGAGAACGTGTTTATACCGTTATAACACAGGCGTAATAAGCTAAATTTGTGCGTGGGTTGTGGGTCAAGCCCAAACCTTACGCGGGGTCGGGACCAGTGTATCGGCCCGCCCATCCCTCTGTTCCGCACACTTCTCCCACCTGTGACTACTACGTCAACAAGTTGGAGAAAATGCTACGAAACTCGGAGAAACGCCTGAAAAAGTTTTGTCTAGGGGAGTCTATAAAAGAAACCCAGGAGCATCTCCAACATTACTCTCTATTAGAGTACGAGAGAATTTCCACATGAGATAGGGCGAAACCCACATCTCTACCCATAGTCACACGGTGACCCGGGTGTTGACATAACCGCTAATGACCGGTTTGGTTCCTTCGAGAAACCCACTCGAGTGTTCTATCCTTGGTTGTTTATAACCAAATAACTCGTCCAAATTGGACCAACGAAAGTCTAAACTTTCCATATTGATGCTCTAATGCATCATAATTAAGCTAACCACAGTTTTTATTATACTTACTGCGTATTTGCTTGTATGTAGACTAATTTTGCCGGAGCAACCCAACGACACGTTATCCAGTCGTGAGTTGTATATGCTAATTGCTGGTACCGGACGTGCTTATCTCTCCCTAGCCTGAGGCTAGCCTGAGGCTGTTTACCGAGGTAAAATATATATATATACAGATGAACCTCGATCCAACGGACACCGATGCAACGGATTCCGGATCCAACGGACACAATCCGCTAGAGTGAATATCTGGTCCGAACGTTTAAAACTCCCGAGTGCCACCTCTCACCCCCCTTTACCAAACTAACCACACCTGACCCTGGCACCAACCCTCACCACCCCTCACCCCCTCACCACCTCTCACCCCCTCACCACCCTTCACCCCCTCTCCACCACTCACCCTTCACAACCTCCGACAGCGAGCGGTAAAGGTGAATGTGCGTGGGGTAGAGCCCCCGGAAAATGTTGTCGCTGCAACGGACAAACGGCTTTAACGGACAACTGCTCCCCCCTATTAGTCCGTTGGATCGAGATTCATCTGTATATATATATACATATATACTAATCCTGAAATAACGTGTCCATAACAGATTCTGTCCACCCCAATAATATCCAAATTTAGCTTAACGTGGCATAGTCCGAACAGATAGTGTGGGGGAGGGTGGGGGAGGGTGAGGGAGGGTGGGGGACGGTGGGGGGGGGGGGATGCGAGGGGATGGGGAGGATGGGGGAGAGTGGGGGACGATGGGGGTCGACGGGGGAGGGTGGTGCTCGCGGGGGTGGGCTGGGGTGTCTTATAGTCGCTGTACATTCCTCTTATGACGTTTATACGGGGCTGTATGCGTGATCACGTGACCAGTTATGACCGGTTTCCCGACTGGTAGAGGTAGTAGGGTGCGGTGGGGTGGGGGTGTGGAGCACTGTGTGGTTGGGAGTTATTCCTCTCCATCCCGCCATCCTCTCATTACAACGTAACACTGCATCGCTCGACAAGGAAGTGCAGAAAGGTTTAATGCAAAGACGGGTGGGTAGAAGCATTTGGTGTTGCAGGTTGGTCACGTTGCTAGCTCGCTAAAGCCCCAGTCAGACCTTACCGGATTGGAGAAACGGACAGGAACCGGACACTGTCCGGTGAAATACGGCAATGTACGGTTTATATACGGTTGGCATACAGCTTGTCCATTATCTGTCCGGTGGTGTCCGGCGGTGTCCGGTACAAGTTTTGAACATGCACAAATTTGTACCGGACACCGCCGGACTGATGTGTATGGTTGGTGTCTGGTTTAAGTCCGTTTAGTCCGTTTTGTCTAGTTCATGTCCATTACCCATCCGTTAGGTGGCCGGTTTGTGTCCTGAAGAGTCTGTTAACGGTGCTGCGGGAATTCGGTGTGTCAGCCTTTTATCTGTTTTCGGCGCGTCTGTGATCAGTCTGGTAGGTGTCCGGTTGGTGTCCAGTTGGTGTCTGGTTGGTGTCCGGTTGGTGTCCGTTCCGTCCATTTGACATTCGGTTTTCGCTCGTCGGTTGACCGCTCCTTGTCCGTTGAAAGTGCAATATTTCGACACATTTCGGTCCATTTTGATACCGGACACCACCGGACTAGAACATTCTTTGTCCGGTTTATGTCCGTTGCTCAATCCGGTAAGGTCTAACTGGGCCTTAAGACATACCGATAGCTAATGGCTGGCTTGCTTATAATATCCAGGAACTCTGGGTGTGAAAGTGTGCCACTGCAACATGGGCGGGCAGACGGGAAAGCCGGCTTCGACCCGTGAGCAGTTGGTGGCAGGTAGGGCAGAGCTGAGTCATTCCCTTCGAATCGAGCGCAATGCTAACATTGCGACTAATTGTAGGCGTGATCATAGCATGCCATTTGCTGTTGGGGTCGGTGTCAGACTGGCAATAGAGGTCGCTATCACTGTCTCTGTCACTGTCATTGTCACCGACATTGTTGTTGTCACTGTCGCTGTCACTATCACTGTCGCTGTCATTGTCGCTGTCATTGTCACTGTCACTGTCATTGTTGCTGTTGCTGTCGCTGTCGCGTACATTGTCGCTGTCCCTGTCGCTATCGCTGCCATTGTTGCTTTCATTGTCATTGTCGCTGTCATTGTCATTGTCCCTGTCTTTGTCATTGTCGCTGTCATTGTCACTCTCATTGTCCCTGTCGCTGTCACTGTCATTGTCACTGTCACTGTCGCGCTAACTGTCCCTGCTGTCACTGTCACTTTCGCCCTCACTGTCACCGTCACGGTTGTCTTCGCCACGGCCAACACCACAACGGCCAAACCACCACGGCCAACACCACCACCACCACTATCATCATCAACACTACAGAACGTTGCTCTCACCCTGTCGTGGAATGATGGTAGGACGTCCGAGACTTCCTCCTGTAGGTCCCGTGACGGGATTACCCTTTCAACCATCCCGAGTGGAAGGGAATTGCAACTGAAACCACTTTGCAACCCCCCCTCCCCCGCCTCCCACCACGAAAAAAAAACCCACGACGAAGCCTATTCTTAATAAGACTATGAAGTAATTGAAACAAAGGTTAGGCGGCCTCTGTAGTTCCATGCGCTCCCGCTACCAGGAAGTGTTCCTTATCCCCTGCACCCCCCTTCTGTTTCTTCCGCACCACTGCAGTTAACATTGATGGGATAGCGTTTACCGCCACTTTGCACACTGATACTCCCACACCTTCCTCCCCTCCCTCTCCCACCCGCCCTCTCCCTCCCTTCTATCCTCCTTTCCTCGCCCTCCCTCCCTTCTATCCTACTTCCCTCTCCATACATCCTATCATCCTTCCCTCTCGCTCCCTCCCTTCTATCCCCCTTCCCTCTCTCCCTTCTATCCTCCTTCTCTATCCCTCCCTCCCTCCCTCCTATCCTCCTTCCCTCTCCCTCACTCCCTCATACCCTCCCGCCCCATCCCTCCCTCCCTTCTAGCCTCCTTCCCTCTCCCTCCCTTCTATCCTACTTCCCTCTCCCTCCCTCCTATCCTCCTTCCCTCTCCCTTACTCCCTCCTATCCTCCCGCCCTCTCCCTCCCTCCTATCCTCCTTCCCTCTCCCTCCCTCCATCCCTCTCCATCCCTGCCTTCTATCCCCCTTCCCTCTCCCTCCCTTCCTTCTATCCTATTTCCCTCTCCCCTCCCTCCCCTCTCCTCCCTCCCTCTCCCTCCCTCCCTCTTCCCTCCCTACTTCAATCCTCCTTCCTCTCTCTCCCTCCTATTCTTCCCTCTCCCTCCCTTCCTTCTGTCCTCCTTCCCTCTCCTTCCCTTCTATCTTCCTTCCCTCTCCCTCCCTCCCTCCTATCCTCCTTCCCTCTCCCTCCTATCATACTTCCCTCTCCCTTCCCCGCCCTTCTGTCCTCCTTCCTTCTCCCTCCCGCCGTCCCTCCCCCAGTTTGTCCCCTCTCGCCCTCAGCACCAGAGAGTACTCAATTCTGAAATTAAAACTATTACTACCAATCTACAATATTTGTGCAAATAACCGCCATCACTTACAACCGCAAAACCAGTGCTTCCCCTGACACATGAAGTGTTCAGACTAATAAACCACTATTTACAACTACAAAAAAAACAGCAGCCGACATGAAACAGGCATACTTCGGAATCCATTAATTTTCTAAAAAACCTTTTAATTTTTATATATTTTATTTTATTTTTGTTGTCAGTGAGAACAACTTCAAAGTAGATCATGATTGTATGTAGCTATAAGTCATCCACATGATGTAATAGCCACTTAGCTTTTCTTTTTTTGTGTGGGTACATTAGTTGTTTAAGCAGGGGAAATTTCAGTCGCAGATGACTGGTCTTCCTCGTTCCAGTACTCCTTGCCCTATCCTAATAAAGCCCCAGTCACACATACCCGGATCAGGGGCCGGACGAGCCCCGGACCATCATCCGGGGTGGTCTGGGGCAATCCGGGGTGATCCGTGACTCGTCCGTGGCTCGTCCGTGCCCACACCCTCTGATCCAGCCTGATCCGTGGCTCGTCCGGCGCCGTCCAGGCTCAGCCCCAGATGTTTTAAAATGTTTAAAACATCCGGGGCGGTCCGGGGGATTTTGCGATCTGAGCTTGATCTGGCCTGATCCAGGGGTGGTCCGGGGGTGGTCCGGGTATTTCGGGAGTGGTCCGGGGTGGACCAGGCCTGTCCGGTGGGTGGTCCGGGGTCATTTTGAGCCACGGTTTGACCCGGACCATCCCCAGACTATCCAGGACTACCCCCGGCCTAGCCACGGACCACTCCCGGACTGCCCCCGTAAGACCGGGGGTGATCCGGGATAGTCCAGGGGTGGTCTGGGATAGTCCGGGGTGGTCCGGGACAGTCCGGGGGTGGTCCGGCCTTGTCCAGGGCCGGTCCGGCCCAGTCCGGTGGCAGTCCGCGGGTGGTACGGGGCGGTCCGGGGCTCGTCCGGGAAAGTGTGATTGTGAGGCAAAAATCGATGAAAACAGTGATTTTATCCGTGACAGTCCGGGACAGTCTGGGTCATTGATCCGTGGGAGGTCCGGCTCAAAATCCGGGGCTTGTCCGGCTATGTGTGACTGGGGCTTAATGCCGAGCGCCTGGCTAGGAAGCGACAAGTATAAAATGTTAAGTCATTGGTTTGACTCGACCAGGATTCGAACCCACGATCCCACGATCTACCAACACACGAGACGGACGCTCTAACTCATTCGTCCAACCCGGCTGGTTACATCCCCGAACGTCTCCCATCATCCAGTGAGCCATTTAGCATTGGCGAGTTCCACCTTATGAAATAAATTACGACAGGAGGTAACAAATTCATCATCTCTTCAACAAAATAAAAATATTTCCCGGTCCCACTCTGTTAAGATTTGCTTGTTTATTTTTGTGGTTTTTGTTTGTTGTTGCTAACTGGGATTTCTGCACTCGTCCACATTAATACCCGGGTTGGTAATGTGTCATATGGTGGTTTAATTGCACAGTGCATGAGAATGACTTCCTGCTAGTGAGAGACCGACAGCTGTATTAAGTCTACATTATTTAGTTATAGCCGTGGGCGATAATGGGGTTACCTTCATCAGGTTCCGACTGGAGCCGGTGGCTGAATCGGTGAGAGCGTTGGAGATCGGGGTTTTGAATTACAGCCGAGTCAAAACAATGAATTACAAAATGAATACAGGATAACCCCGTTAAACTAAACTTGACGGGACCCTAGAAATCTGTTTGGATTAACCGATCATTGGTTTAACCAAGCTTTGGCTTTGACTTTGACTTTAAGTAAGAGTGTATTGCACATGTAATATACAATGTATGGGGACACGTTGATTATTGTTTTTTATGTACATACAGTATAACCCTATTAAACTAAGCTTGGTTAAACCAAACGATAGGGTAATCTAAACAAATTTCTAGGGTTCCTTCAAAATACTACCATTTATCTCATAACAAATTTGGTGGGGTCTCAGATGACCTTATAACCACATGAAAGTTTGGTTTAACTGTACCGGAAGTGGCCTGAGGTCTGACAATTTTGCTTGGAGTAACCGATAGTTTGGATTAACCGACTTTGGTTTAGCCAACTTTTTTTTATATGATAAATGGTAGTATTTTGCCGGGCCGCCGAAACAAGTTTGGATTAACCGATCATTTGGTTTAACCGAGCTTGGTTTAACGGGGTTGTACTGTACATAACCTGGTGCTCAACAGCTCAGCATTAAAAGGAATGGACACAGAATGGTTAGCTCAGCATCATGATAACATGACTGAGTGGGATATCAGGTTGTGGCATCAGTGGCACAGGTTCTTCGAGTGGGGCAGCATTAAATAGTCACCATGAGTGCACACTATCATGATAACATGACTGAGTGGGGTATCAGGTTGTGGCATCAGTGGCGTGGTTCTTCCAGCGGGGCAGCATTAAATCGTCACCATGAGTGCACACTATCATGATAACATGACTGAGTGGGGTATCAGGTTGTGGCATCACTGGCGCAGGTTCTCCCACTGGGGCAGCATTAAATACTCACCATGAGTGCACACTATCATGATAACATGACCGAGTGGGGTATCACATTGTGGCATCAGTGGCGCAGGTTCTTCGAGTGGGGCAGCATTAAATAGTCACCATGAGTGCACACTATCATGATAACATGACTGAGTGGGGTATCAGGTTGTGGCATCAGTGGCGTGGTTCTTCCAGCGGGGCAGCATTAAATCGCCACCATGAGTGCACACTATCATGATAACATGACTGAGTGGGGTATCAGGTTGTGGCATCAGTGGCGCAGGTTCTTCGAGTGGGGCAGCATTAAATAGTCACCATGAGTGCACACTATCATGATAACATGATTGAGTGGGGTATCAGGTTGTGGCATCAGTGGTGCAGGTTCTCCCACTGGGGCAGCATTAAATACTCACCATCAGTGCACACTATCATGATAACACGACTGAGTGGGGTATCACGTTGTGGCATCAGTGGCGCAGGTTCTTCGAGTGGGGCAGCATTAAATAGTCACCATGAGTGCACATTCTCACAAATCGATAACCCACTCTGATATGACCTTAGATGTTGCCAGGATATAAAACTCCAACAAATAATCGAGTCAGATCGGAGAAGTGGATGATGATGAATGTAAGCGCGTACTAAGTCATGCATATGTCTTTTAGCTATGTCCCGTCTAGATAAAGGATTCAACCGGTACTCGCAGTACACGGGTGAACGACACCGTAGTCTAAATACAGGCGAAAATAGCTTTAGTATGGAACAGAGAGTAGAATGCCTGCCTCCAGTATCAAATGGATACTTCTATAGGCACAGAGTTGGTGAAATGGGAGAGAATGCAAAAAGACAAGATGGCGGCCGCAGAACGCCGTCGATTTCACTTTTAAATCTTATTAAACTAGATATTATATTATATTTGTCAACTCAAAGGTAGCGGGCTATCAATAAGACATATGTAAAGAATAATTGTTGCTTCTTAGATTGTGAAATTAGGCTCTCAATTCTTTGACCCGCATTTTCGACAGGTTTTACATAGGGTTGGTTTGCACCCCTACTGCAGCAGTACGGGGTGAATCTTGTATCTATGTCCCGTCCTGATATGACCTTATATGTTGCCAGGATATACAACTCCAACAACCACTCAGCTGTAGCTATGTACAATCATGGTCTACCTTAAAGGTGTTCTCACAGACACAAACAAGATGATGACATTTCTTTTATTTTTAAAGGATTTTAAAGTATGCCTATTTTATGCTGGCCTGTTTTTGTTGTTGTAAATATTGGTTTATGCTGATACTGACATTACCTTAAATGTTTCTAGTACTTGAAACACCAATAGCAGTATCATAAGATCCCAGGCATGTTGTATCCATGTGCCTCATCCATCTGTGTTGGCAGTCAGATGTATCCTGTACCTGTCCACCCTGCCACCCACTCACCCACCCACTCACCCACCTTCCCTCCCTCCCTCCCTCCCACCCACCCTCCTGCCAACCCACCACCCACCCTAACACACTGCTGTTTAATGAGCAGCACTCGACCACGTCCCGTCTGTCTAGCCTCCACTCCTGTGTTTGGAGCATGCAAAGGCCGCCTAACACTACGTGACAACGGTCATGCACAGGAACTGTCCATTCCCAAGAACGCAGGAAGAGAGAATACAATTGGAATGTATATACTCATTATAAGTGTAATATTAATTCTGCAATCAGCCTGCCTGTCTTACTTGCTGTCTTGTACTCACCAAAGACCCTATAATACTAAGACGGAGGAATGTGTGGGAGTAAGACTTGGTGCGCTGGCTGTTCTCTTGGTTAAACAGGTGCTATATTATATGTATAAATGTATATATGAATGTGAAAGATGTGTGATGATGGTGATGCTGATGATGATGCTGATGATGATGGGTATTTGTTCATAGCAATTTCATATTGATGTGTATTCATACATACCTATCTCATGTATAATATAATTGTATGTGTTTACATGTGAAACACCAACCAGCAGCTGGACTGATCAAACCCACCACAAGGTGGCACTGCGAAATTTTAAATTACCATGGGAGAGATAGGGAGTGAGCCATCTTAGTATTATAGGGTCTTTGTGCTCACGTATGTTTTCTATGGATTGTTGTCATTCCTTACATTTGTCGGTAGTTTTACTTCTCCTTTTATATGACCTTAGATGTTGCTAGGGCCTAATACCCCAGCTAGCAATCATTATATGTTATACGTGATTGGCATTTGGATACATGGAGGTGGGTGAGCGGCCTGTGTGACAGGTCCCCTCCCCCCCCCCCGTTTATCAAGCAAATTTCCCTGAGGACCTAAGAAAAGTAGCCCCGCAAGGTAAACCTTAAATATGTCCTATTTGAAGTTGCATATTCCGAAGATTTTCAGTTGTTGATATCATTATAGATTCATATTATAGGTTAATAATCATAATCTACCATGATTTAATTTGAAGTAACTTTTATAAGTGCATTGATTTAGGAGATATTTGAAGTGAAACCATGCCAAATTACTTTTGGTGTGCACATAAAAATACTGTCTTTAGCAGTAACAGGTTCTATTAAATTTACCCAGCGTTCCACTCTATGCTGAAACAGATGCTTAATAAGTGCACTAGTATCTAAGTCGGATATGCAGGATCAAATTTAAGTCAGTGATTTAGTTTAGAAAATAAGTTAATTTCACCGGACTCCGTAGCTTTAACTTGATGACGTCAACTCACGATCCATTATTTGACAAACACGTCAGAACATTTGACACAAATATGACCCAGATTTATTAGGAGACAATCATCCCACGTCAGCACCAAAATGTACTGCTCCACACCTGTCATGACCTACCGGAAGTAATGATAATTGTGCGCCCATCCACTTCCGCCCACGCTATCTACACACAGTTAGCCCAATTGTTGGGGTATCAAGTCCTAGCAACATATACCATCATATCACCACATGTTCTTACCGACTTGTAGCAACGAATACTCATGGCATCTTTATAGTGCTACCCCACTGAGAGACCGGGTGACTAGCACCATGACCTGATATCCCGCTCAGTCACATTGTCGATATTGCTTGCAACATGGGTAATCGAACAAGGCGGAGTTGGATATCTTTCAAATGCCCGGTGGCGCCGCCTATACTCAAACTTTAACATTAAATATGTACATCAACGTCTTCCACGCCTAGGGGGTCTTTTGGAACTACGCCGAGTAATCACGCAGAACTGGCGGACGTGCATATGTAAATTAAATATGATGTCCGTAGACAAAATCTGATACAAAGTTACGGGAATTTGGGGCGCTCTTGACTTTTCAGCCCGGCTAGCTGCTATATAAAGCGAGCAAAACCCAAACTTGGTCACAACAACTTGGCGGCCCCTGGACGGTGACGGACATTCTACTCTGCCATCCCGCCCACCCCACAATAAGAGACTAGAACTATAGGTCTAAAGCATCTCGGGGCCTTCTCTCATTATCCTCACGCATGTACAGTTACCATTCTAGTGCATTAAAAAGTCCAAATATATACCATTTATCCGTGTTTGCGTTGTTCAATTATTGGTTAAACCAGCCCTTGCCCTCTCCTAGTCATTCTGAGTGCAAGGCCAGATATTAACGAGTATAAGAATTTTAAGTCATTCGTTTCAATAATGGCCCTGTCACACTACGACGTAACGACGTCAACATAGGGAGAACGTGAAGAACGTTGAACTTCTCGGCGTACTATGCAAATTTGGGCACAAGTTGAACGTGGATGCAGCATGGTGGACGAGAGCGTAACGTTGGTAAAGCGTAGTGATGCCGTCATTCAAGGAGAGAGGACAACGTCATTACGCTCACGGAACATTATGAACGTTATTCCATCGCCAGAAGAACGTTACGTGATGTTACAGACGTCATGAGACGTTGAACGTACATTGAATGTACGTTCTCCTGATGTTCTCCTGACGTTCTCCTGACGTTCCCATTACGCCACATGGGCATTTCCACCCGGTTTAATGTGGGTCAGCGTAATGGAACATAGTTGAACGTAGTGAGCAGCGTTTGTCTAACGTCCGTTTAACGTCATTGACGTTCACTGAACGTGAACAGAATGTACGGCGAACGTAAACCCTTACATTTGAGCTACGTCAACATTTTTGAACATGTCCAAAACCTCGAAGTAACTTGACGTAACACGACGTAATGTGACGTAGCTCGATGTCAGTCTAACGTCATTATGACGTCATCATAACATAATCCAACATACATCAACGTAATGACAAAAAATCACCACGTTAGGCTCATGTTCGCTCGTTACGTCATAGTGTGACAGGGGTATTAGCCAGCGTTTGAACCTATGGGAATCTAGCCACAGCTCGCACTAATTCGCCTCTCAATAATCATGACTGGTCACCCAGTTAGAAAATAGTAGCAGGTCACCAGACGGGATGGCCGAATGAGCTGAGCATCTGTCTCCCGTTGTGGTAGATCGTGGGATTCGAACCCATGGGTTTAAACCATGGTCGAGTCAAACCAACTATTTAAAAATTAATACTTGTCGCTTCCTAGCCAGGCAGTTCGCATGATTAGGATAAGGAAAGGACTGGTTGCCTCAGTGTCAGGATAATGTGACTGAGTGGAATATCAGGTAATGGTACTGGCAGCCTGGCCTCCCAGTGGGGTAGCACTATAAAGTTGCTGTGAGTGCGCATTGTCACAAGTCGGTACCCGCCCTGATATGACCATAGATGTTGCCAGGACGTAAAACTCCAACAATCAACCAACCATATTCAGAGCGAGAATTAAGTGTTATCTATTCTGTTAGTCTTGTTAATCACACTCAATGCCTACATTGAAATTGACACAAAATTCAGAAATGGTCATATCAGTTTGTTTGTTGTTGTTTTACGTCCTAGCAACATCTAAGGTCATACCAGTGTCAACGGAGAGTGAAGATTATCTCTAATGCAATTGCGAAGTGGATAAATGTGTCTCAATTGACTGCAGTATTTAACTCACAAAGCATAACTAGAATTACAGGAGGCACTATATAGCCCAGTTCTTTCTAAAGAAAGTGTATTATTGCTTTACATTGGTAACTATCAACATTACACAAAGAGTACAGGTATTCATGACCTGCGCAAAAGTGAACATGTTTGTTTGTTGTTGGTTTACGTCC
The DNA here is from genome assembly GCA_030323885.1 of Branchipolynoe longqiensis. Lineage (NCBI taxonomy): Eukaryota > Metazoa > Annelida > Polychaeta > Phyllodocida > Polynoidae > Branchipolynoe > Branchipolynoe longqiensis. The sequence goes on from CM059201.1 coordinate 14,608,280, forward strand.
TAACAACATCTAAGGTCATATCAGGACGGATACTGACTTGTGACAGTGCACACTCATGGCAAATTTATAGTGCTGCCCCACTGGGAAATCAGGTCGCCAGCACCATGACCTGATATCCCACTCAGTCACATTATCCTGGCACTGAGTGAACCAGTCCTTTCCTCATCCTAATAATACTATCCTAGTAATGCCGAATGCCAGGCTAGGAAGTGACAAATATCAAATTTTAAGTCACTGGTTTGACTCGACCAGGGTTCGAACCCACGATCTCAGGGGTTCGGATCCCCCGATCTCCCAAAACAGGGGACGGGCACTCAACTCATTCGGCCACCCCGTCTGGTCTCAAAAAGTGAACAAAATAATAAATGCTGATCTTTTGGCACAAATTGTGAGAGTACATAAATAAACATAAAAATAAAATAAAAAAAAATACAGCAGTTGCCACCAGCCTCCGCACACGCACACTGTCTATACGTGTCATGCTGTTTACAACTGCCATTGGCCCCTTAGTGAACCTAGAATATAAAAATGTCAGAAAGACATGTTAACCTTTCACTTTGAAAACTTACTGACAGTGTAGGGCAGATGTGTTGGGTTTCTATGACCCCTGCTGTACTCATATTGCACTGGGTGTGCAAATGGAAACCATTGCCAATAACATAGTTGGTTGGTTGGTTGTTAAAGTTTAACGTCCTGAGAACATTTAAGGTCATATCAGGACCGGCACCAACTTCTGAGAGTGCGCACTCATCGCGACTTCATGGTCATGGCCCCACTGTGAGACCTGGGGCCGTATGCATGAAGAATTATTTATCGGCTCCGGTGTTAAGGGTGGGGTTCGCATTAGCTAACGTCGGTGCTGGGAAATGGGTCACGGGGTATGTACGGAGCCAAAGCGCGGAGGCGTAAGCTAACCTAGCAGTTATTTATAGATTTGGGAAATTCCTCTGAGCCCGTTGCCGGCGAGCACCGCTATTTCTCAATATGGTCGCCGATGCGGAGGCGGCGGCGTTAATACCGCTTCAATTATTGGTTTAAATTCACCAAATTTCGGTGGTGGAATTAATATCGCTTCAATTTCTGGTTTAATTTGGCCAAATTTCACTTTTTAAAATATGTTATTCTGTTAAATATGATAGCATTGAATAGATTTGGGCCTGATCGCAGCGGCGGCGATTTGTTTTGTTTACATTCGACAATATGAATATCGCCACCGATGTAGCTGCGGCGTTAATATCGCTTCGATTTTTGGTTTAATTTGACCAAATTCCACTTATTTTGTGTGTTATTCTGTTAAATAAAATTGGTCAAAATCGAAGCGATATTAACGCCGCCGCCGCATCGGTGGCCATTGGTTTGACTCCACCAGGGTTCGAACCCACATTCGACAGTATGAATATCGCCGCCGATGTAGCGGCAGCGTTAATATCGAACACCACGAGTGCAGCCGATTTTGGGGTTAATTTGAACAAATTTCACTTTTTGAGTAGGTTATTCTGTAAAATATGATAGCATTGAATAGATTTGGGCCTAATCGGAACATAACACCGCCCTTAAACCTGGTACAGAGTGGTGTTAGCATAGCCAACTTAACCTCGCGGTGTTTCCGTAACACTGCTCCATACATAGCGACTTTTCGCCGCTAAACTGGAAATCCCACCCAAAACGCGTTTTGGCTCGCTAACACCGCGTCATGCATACGGGCCCTGGGGTGGCTGGTACCATGACCCAATATCCATTCAGTCACATTATCATGATACTGTGCTAACCAGTCCTTGTCCTGTCCTATTAACGCCAAGCACCAGGCTAAGTAGGAACAAGTATCAATTTTCTAAGTGGTAGATTTGACTCAGCTGGGATTTGACCTTCCGCATGGGAAGCCTGCGCTCTAGTCTATACATTCGGCCACTGCGCGCGGTCGCAGTAAATGCAGCTGGGTCAAATCCAAGATGGCCGCGTCCCCATAAACAAAATGCACAACAGTGGCGACGGCACACACTTACTTCCGCCGCGGCTACTTTACGTCGCACTAAAGCCTCCGCTGGGAGAGTGTACGCAGCACCAACAATGTGGTATTGTGTCCCTTTCCCTTAACCGGAAGTCACTCTCCTGGCTCCGCTAGCAGGCCTGCGAGAGCTACTTCCGGTGTGGTTGCAGAATTGTTCTTTTTCTTAGTAGATATGCACCCTTTGAGCAGGGAGATACTGATATCAGGTTTATGCTGCCAACACAGGCTAGTTCTACGTGGTTATTGGGGTTTTACGTCTTCACAACAAAGTTCATGTATATAGGTGATATCACGATGGCTACCTACTTATGCAAAAGCGCATGCATGTACACTTTATAGTGGGATGCCACATGGGCAGAAATGTTTGGGGGGACAATATTTTATTCATTAGAACACATCATTTATCAGCCGTGGCTACAGTTATTTACCCAATTGTTTAATGATAAATGTTAGTAATGGGATGGTGTATGAGAATGGGTCATGGGGTATGTACGGAGCCAAAGCGTGGAGGCGTTAGCTAACCTAGCAGTTATTAATAGATTTGGGAAATCCCTCGAGCCTGTTGCCAGCGAGCACCGCTATTTGACAATATGGTCGCCGATGCGGCGGCGGCATTAATATCGCTTCGATTATTGTTTTAAATTTACCAAATTTCGGTGGCGGAATTAATATCGCTTTGATTTCTGGTTTAATTTGGCCAACTTAAAAAAAATTGTTATTCTGTTAAATATGATAGCATTGAATAGATTTGGGCCTGATCGCGGTGGCGGCAGCGGTGATTTGTTTTGTTTACATTCGACAATATGAATATCGCCGCCGATGTAGCTAAAGCGGCATTAATATCGCTTCGAATTTTGGTTTAATTTGACCAAATTCCACTTATTTTGTGTGTTATTCTGTTAAATAAAATTGGTAAAAATCGAAGCGATATTAACACTGCCGCCGCATTGGGGCCATTTGTTTTGTTTACATTTGGTTACAGTAATGGGATGGTCTATGAGAATGGGGGGCAGTCTTATACATTGCGTTATTTGTATTCATCTTCTAAAGATACACAATCTGGCAATTGTGTCCGCTACATATGCTAGACTGGTGATAATGCAAAACAGATCAAATAGACGATAGCATGACGCAATATCCCACTCATTCACAGTGTCCTGCTATTGAGAAAGCCAGTCGTTGCCCAACAGTAGCTAGCGACAATGATCAAGTTTGTAAGTGTTGTCATTTTATGAATCCAAGTTAGCTGACCTACAGATTACTTGCTTGTTTCGCAGCTTCATTCTCCCTATATCAGGTCATGTGAGGTCATGTGAGGTCATGTGAGGTCATGTGAGGTCATGTGAGGTCATGTGAGGTCATGCGACATTATGTCACTGAATAATCCTAAATATGTGTAAATCCAGATTAATATATAAATTTAGTTTCCCGGGCGCCATTTCAATGGCGGAATTCAGTTTAACTGTAATATAACCAAATCATCATTCGCCGGGGATTGAACCCATGACCTGCAATATGGGATAGCAGTATTCTGCCGAGGCTGTTCGACTATCCATATCTGGTTCAATCAGTGTCACTCATCTCAGTAAAATTATTATCTATTAATAAAAAGATTCTTCATATTTTGGAGGAGGCGATACCTCGTTGAAGAATTACTTGTTGTTTGGCCGTCTCCAGTTACTCATCTTATACTCAATACTATCAGGAGGATCCTGGCAACTGTCTGCCAGTCTCCCCCCACTAAATACCAAAACACAACTCATAAGAAAGAAAGGTAGACAAGTTTGACAGTGATAAGGTTGATCTTTATTGCTACAACTCTTGTTCACCTACTAGTGACCTGCCACCCTGACTCACCTACAACCTGCTACACAGACCCACATAGGTTCTGCTTGTTCAGTCAAAATCAGTGCCTACAGCCCATTGAACTTAAGTCATATGGGTGTTACACACCTCAGAGGTGAATTGCTTACTTTGGTATCTCTAGAGTGAGTGTCTGTCTGTCCAGCAAGTACAAGAAGTTCAAGGGTGACTGGGCTCACACAGCCAGCCAATCAGACACCTCTGAAGCCTGGGAGGGGTGGCGTCCAAGAGGGGGCAACTGTCACTCAACCCCAGGGCAGGTGGTGTCCTTAATATATGCACAATCGCTGGATGTGGTTACCCAGCGGTCCTGTGGCAACAAGTAGTCACCATACAGTTACATTAAACAATAATACATGTCCCTCTCCCGTTTGCACTCTTCCTGGTGCATGGAGGGAACATTCCTGTAATTAGTAACCGTATCTTAATATCCAGACATCATACTGCAATCCCGGTCACCGTGCATCATAATATTTACACATAGTTCTTTATGTCACACAGCAAGTGGGCACCCATTGCATCACTATGACATAACATGGTCCCCATCTCCGTCGCCCAAGATATTTATATGATTCCAAGCTCGCCTATCATGACCAAAATACTGCATATTTTTACATTCTGACATTAACTGGTTTGACGTTTTTTCATCAGCAGACAACATTTTCGGTTCGTCCGGGAGCAGACGACAATTTGACCACTGAGCTGGCACTTGGCGCGCATCCCAGGCTGGTCACGTGTCGCTAACATTGACCTCCCACTGATTAATACTTCCAATAACAATAAATGCGGGGTTCTTCTAGTGGTACAGCCTGCCGGCGGAAGGGGGCGCCACAACATCCGGGAAACATTCGAAACAACATCGTTAGGCTAGGAATAATTTGATGATTTGGTTATATTACAGTTAAACTGAATTCCGCCATTGAAATGGCGCCCGGGAAACTGAATTTATATATTAATCTGGATTTACACATATTTTGGATTATTCAATGACATAACCTCGCATGACCTCACATGACCTCACATGACCTCACATGACCTCACATAACCTGAAGTAAGGAGAATGAAGCTGGGAAACATCAAGTAATCTGTAGGTCAGCTCACTTGGATTCATAAAATGACAACAATAAATTCATTTTGATGGAAAAAAAAACCGACATTTAATCAGAGCAATTGCTATTCGTAATAAATTCATTTAAGTCCCGGCCGAGTCAAACCAGTGACTTACAATATATATATTTGTGTCACTAGCTAGTCTGGTGCTTGGAAAGGATAGAGCAATAACTGGTTAGCTCAATATCAACATGATGTGACTGAGTGGGATATCAAGGTCATGGTGCAGGCGGCCTGGTCTCCCAGTTGGGCAGCAGTATTAAGTTGCCATGAGTGTGAGCTGTCACAAGTATGTGTGTATCTATGTATATCTATGTCTATCTATCCATGTCTATCTATCTATGTATACCTATATATGTATATTTGTGTCTATCTATGGATATCTATGTATATATATGTATATCTATATATGCCTATCTATATCTATATATGCCTATCTATGTCTATATATGTATATCTATGTCTATCTATGTCTATATATGGCTATCTATGTCCATCTATGTATATCTGCGTTTATCTATGTATATATATATATGTATATCTATGTCTATCTATGTCTATCTATGTCTATATATGTCTATTTATGTCTATCTATGCTATCTATATATGGCTATATATGATTATATATGTCTATTTATCTATACATCTATCTTGTTATCTATCCATCTACCTATCCAACACATATATATATTTATATATTTGGCTATCTATTTTGCTATCTGCTAATTTAATATAATGACTTATGGGATTATAAAGAGAGGATTTGTTCACCTCTCAGCCATTCCATCTTGGTCAGATATTGTTACAACCATTGAATGCATCATAGTTCCTCATTTTCCCACTTGGCGCCACCTGCCAATGGTCAACTGCCAGCTAAAGTTAACTTCTGCCATTGGTGGTCCGATCTTTAGGGTTCTCATTGAACGAGGCGGGGAATGAGCGATAATGCCGAAACCGGAATGCAGGTGGCGCCACTTTACACTCTTGCGGCAGCCTTAACGCGGTTATAGCGCCACCTAGCACTTCACCCCAGGCATTTGTGCCCCTAATTTTGTCAACACCTACAGAGGGCGCCACTTTAGCATCATATATTATATATATTTGTGTAGTATAAAAGGAATTTACGTAAATACTATTAGGATTGTACATGGTCAGGTTGGTTGAGTTGAACAGGTTGGCTGAGTGAGAATAGCTTAAGCAGCTTGGTTACCCTTTGGATGGTAGTGTAGTAGTCTGCACTGACCTCTCAGGCAAGTAAACACACATACAGGTAGGCCTGAGTAGTGTGGTGATATCAGGGAGCCTAGGTGGTGTAATGGTTAGCACACTGGCCCGGAATGCAAAGAGATGTGGGTTTGAGTCCCCCTCTGGGTGCAATATTTCCCATTTTCATCACCCCCATGACAGTGGTTGCCATGACCATGATCCTGTACAAGCTACTCGCTGTATGGTTGTTGAACCTACCTTGTTTATGTATGTGTTAGTCATTGCCTGTTTTTTTATGTTTTTTTTTACTAAATGTATTTTATTCAGCGAATGATGTATTTTGTTAGCACCAGAGCACTGGTCTTTTGGCCGTTCATTACAATTTGTTGGTACATAAATGACAATATCAGTTCCTGTTCGATAATAGAAGCATAATATAAATTGACTATTAGTTCTAATAGCAACTGCAGACAATTCCAGTTCAACATATGTATTATGCACTTGGTGAGCATGCATCTCCTGGCATTGCATGATTCTAGAATTGTCTTTAAACACTTCTATCTTCCTTTGCTTTATCTCTTCTTTTTTTCAAAAAGATATAACATATCTGCAATACACATATATATTATATTGTAAATATGCAAATCAGTGGATCCAATCACCAATACCTAAATGTGAGAAACCCACCCAGTTTTTTAATCCCATCACAAGTGTTCCATATTGTGTGGCCTAATGATGGGATCCGAAGTCTGAGATTGCAGTGGGGACTTACATCAGACAGGTTTTATGTCATACACCTGTAGGTATGTAATTGTAAGCATTAAAAGACTTACAATTCCAGGGGGACGAGTGTAGTGGTCTGCACTGAACTCTCAGGCAAGTAACCACATAGACAGGTAGGTGTGGCTAATGTGGTGATGTCAGGGAGCCTAGGTCGTGTAATGGTTAGCACACTAGCCCGGAATGCAAAGAGAAGTGGGTTCGAATCCCAATATTTCCCATTTTCATCACCCCCCCCCCACGACAGTAGTAAAGAGGGTGTATTTGGCTGTTAGGCTACAGGCAGCCGTAACTGTGACCAATAATAAAAGTAGGAGGCTTTCGAAGTCAGTCAGAGCGTGGAACTGTTTCAAACTGAATTACTGGTGTCCTTCCTTGACCATGATACTATATATATATATATATATATATATATATATATGAGTCAGCCTCACGAAAATGGGCCAATTGGTGGTTTATTTAAGATGTCGGCGTCGCAATTCTTAAAGTGTAGTGCATTTCTTTGTATTATATTAAATTATCCTAGAAACAAATAAGGTTGTTGTATTTTCTCTACCTTTACATTCAGGATAAATTTAAGGACTTTGCAACACCTCTGTCAATCCTAAACTATAATTATCCCGACCTACACCGACATCCCATGCTCGACGCCGACAACTTTAACAGATGTCGGCATCACAATTCTTAAAGTGTAGTGCATTTCTTTGTTTTATATTAAATTATCCTGGAAACAAATAAGGTTGTTGTATTTTCTCTACCTTTACATTCAGGATAAATTTAAGGAATTTCCAATACCTCTGTCAATGCTAAATTATAATTATACTGTTCGACGCCGACATCCAATGCTCGACGCCAACAACTGTTATGTCTACGCTATTGATATAATAATATATGTATATATATATATCTAAAGCCCCGTTCACACATGGGCCTTAAGTCACCTCAACTAGTTTGCATAATCTAATCCCCCTCGCGAAGCCGTCTACATGAGAGAAACTAGTTGAGTTGAATTAGCCCTAATTCAATGGCGAGTTCAAATGGACGTTTTGAGGCGACTTAGATGAAGCAAACTAGTTGAGATGACTTAATGTGTGTGTGTGAACAGGGCTTATGAATAAGTTTATAACTGGGAAACATTTATATATATTTAAGTGCTTCCCTATTTACAAACATATTTGAAATTAATATTAAGAAGCTAATTATCTGAAAACCTTTATGTTAGGGACACACCTAGCGTTGGAGCTGTTTCGATGGGAAGACCTTCAGAGTGATACGCATACAGAGGAATACCAGATGCACCAGATGCACCAGATGCACCAGATGCACCAGATGCACCAGATGCATCAGATGCACCAGATGCACCAGATGCACCAGATGCACCAGATACACCAGATACACCAGATAGACCAGATACACCAGATACACCAGATAAACCAGATACACCAGATAAACCAGATACACTGGTACACACTGGATCTTCTACATGCTTATCGGTACTCACCATCAGGATGCTCGACCTTTGTCCACACTTGACCCTGCAAACAGATAAGATAAGAACACAGGTCATAAACTCTGTGTCGGCTAATTGCACACTTTTACAGTTCGATTAATAATATCACCCGTTGCAGCTGTTGCACAATAGCTTCGCCAACAGTTTGTTTATTTGTTTGTTTAACGACCCCACCAGCACAAAAAGTAGACATCGGCTATTGGGGGTAGCTTCGCCAACATACACAATTCGCTGGCTTGCTGGGAATTTACGTGCGAGCAACATCAAAGGTCATATCAGGATGGGGTTCTACTAGTAACAGTGTGGACTAATGAAGTATTTATACCACGGCCCCACTCGAAGGCCAAGTCCATGACCTGATATCCGACTCAGTCAGTGATTCTGATCAAACCAATCACGTCGCCCTATCCTAGTAATGCCAAGCACCAGGCTAAGCAGTGACAGACAACCAACACTTACGTAAGGAATTGGTTTGACTCAGCGGGATTAGAACCCACAACATTTCCGCGTGGGAAGCCACCCAGTACTCCTACTGATTCTGCCAGCGACTGAGAAACACTGTGAAAAAGCTCTCTGAAGAAATGAACAATATGCCAGTCATATTCAGTTCTTAAAGAAGATTGTTGCCGTCCTGATATTACCTTAGATGTTGTCCAACAGCCAACCAAACTAAAAAGGATTTACAAATGGCTATTTAAAAAAAAAAAGAGTTCAAAGAGTTATTAAGCATGACGTTCGTTTTGAGTATGGCGAAATACTATTAACTTTGCAGAAAATCTTGTGGGTTTCGTTTGCGGGGGAAGAAGTCAAGGCATACAAACGAAGAGGTGGGCAGTGAACATCAGGGACTGGACAGACCTGGGGCCGTATGCACCAATCAGAGTTAGGGCCTTAACCACGGTTTGGCTAGCTCCACACGGCTAAATGTGAGAAATCGGTATGTACCAATCGGTGCCAGCGCTAACCAGCGACCGTAGCCTCGGATAAGCTACCCCAGTTTCAAATCATGTTTAACTGCTAGGTGGGGCGGTTAGTGTGCGTGTATGGGTCTCAATCTATTAAATGCTATCATATTTAACATAATTACATACGCAATAAGTGAAATTTCATCAAATTAACCCTAAATGCGAAGCGATATTAACGCTGCCGCCGCATCAGCGGCGATATTAAAATTTTCGAATTGACGAATGTAAAGTAAACAAATCACCGCCGCCGCAGCGACGTCGATATCCATACTGTCCAACATCAACTAAACATGGCCGCCACCGTCGCCGCCGTATCGGCCTGAATATATTAGACCCAAATCTATTAAATGCTGCCATATTTAACAGAATTACAATCGCCATAAGTGAAATTTAATCAAATTAACCCAAAATTCGAACCAATATTAACGCCGGCGCCGCATTGGCGTCGTTATTCATATAGTCGACTGGAGGGAATTCCCAAATCTATAAATAACCTCACGGTTAGCTATCTGCCCCAGCTAGTACATTGGTGCATACCGATTCACACATTTCTCCAACCCGCCGCTACCCTGAGGTAGCTACCCGGGGCTAGTGCCTTAACTCCGGCTAAGCCTATCACCGATTGGTGCATACGGCCCATGGAGTTTAGCAAGTTCCAGAAGGCAGTGGAGAACAGGGAAAACTGGAGGAGCAAAGTCACCCGTGATGGTCCCGGAATTACCCTCACTGTTAAAGGGGCTGTCACATTACTACGCATCGCACCAATGTACGCCGACGTATGTGATTTTTGGCCGCTACCTTGGGATATGTCATTATGCATTATGCGTGCATTAGGCACTCATCGGTGTATGTCAATGTAGGTCAATGTTCATTGAGATACGGCATCGTGCACCAGGGGGTCGGCAAAGTTTTGTGCATGCACAAAACCTTTGACGTACGACAACGTCCGACAACGTGTGGAGTTTATGTTGGCAGTAGGTTTTGTATATGTTAGGCGTACGTTGATGTATGTTAGATGTATGTTAGACAAACATTGTTCACTACTTTGCACTACATTGACCTAGGTTAAAGGCAGTGAGAACGTACAGTCCGCATACTGACAATGTATTGATAACATACATCTAACTTACGTCTAACATACATTTAGCATTTCCCCAGCGTGTCTTGATGTATGTAACATATGAGGCATAGCTCTGGTGATCGAATAACATATATAACGTTCATCGGCATTCTGTGAATGTACCGTGAGCGTAATTCAAGCGTTTTCGGCCAGAAGCATGTTAGCTATACATTGGTCATACGTTGGCCATACGCTATGTATATGGTATGTAAACATCCAACTTTGCCCCCCACGCCAAAATATTTGACGCTTCTCGACAGAAAAAAGTGATTTTACACATTGGCCGCATTGGAAATATGTTGTTATGTGACAAGGCCTTAAGGAAGTAATTATGTTGGTTGCTTAGTTGTTGGAGCTTTTCATTGAGACAACATGTAAGGTCATATTAGGATGGGTACCGACTTGTGACAGCACACTGAGTTGAAAGGTCCTTGCCCTATCATATTAATGCCACCCGCCAGGCTAGGAATCGCCAATTATTAATTTTAATGTGGATCCTGATAACAGATAAGTGTGTTCACCGCTGGGCAGCGCTAATCCAATTTGATTAAAATCTTTAGAATTTCTTTGTAATAATTGGGGTTTTCTTGTTTCTTCGTTATGGCTTATAACTGTTTGTAAATTGCAAACCGTCCAACATCCAGCTTTTACTATTCTTTGTGTTAGTCCATTTGACATAGAATGGCATTGGACAAAGGGGTCTATTGTTGTTTCTTTGTTGTTATTTTACATCCTAGCAACACCTAAGGTCATATCCGGACGGATACCTACTTGGTATGTAGGTATTGCAAGTATAGCAATACCTCAGGGAGTTTGATGCCCCTGCCCCGCAGAGTTGTAAACCACTGCCTTGTGGGACAGGTTCTTGACAGAACCGAAGGCTAAGGGAGCAAACCCTAAACAGAAAACCATGGCACTGTGGCAGCATTAAGGGCGGTTGATCTGTGGAAATCCCAACATCTCCCGACCAGCCACTGCAGGGACAAATAGTTTTGCGCCTGTCTTGACATGTTCTTGCCGGTGTGAAACCTCTATTTGCTTCCCGAGAGAATGCCGCTGGTAACTTGCAAAAGCCAGCAGCACTTCAACACTTTTGCAGGCACCTTTCATGAAATGTAGAGAGCTAAATAGAGAGCGGCAGTCAAGTAATGTAAGCAGTCTTTGTCGCCTCGCGACCGACAGCATGATGATGATGACCTACTTGTGACAGTGCACACTGATGGCAACTTTATAGTGCTGCCTCACTGGAAGATCAGGCCACCAGCACCATGACCTGATATTCCACTCAGTCACATTATCCTGACACTGAGCCGACCACTCCTTGTCTTGATCCTATTAATGCCGAGCACCAGGCTAGGAAGAGACAAGTATAAACTTTTGAGTCATTGGTTTGACTCGACCAGGGTTTGAACCCATGACCCCACGATCTACCAACACGGGAGACGGACGCTCTAACTCTCATTCAGCCATCCCGTCTGGTAGGGGTCTATTGTGTGGCCACATGCAAAGACATCAAGATCCAAGTAACTAGACACAGTAGACATGTGGGTGACTGGCTCTGCTCTCTGTGGACCGACGCGCTTAATTTGCCACACACTTTGCGCTTCATTAGACTGAGCCGCAATTACTGCTGTTGCGAAGATGGCCGTCACTGATTGGTCGAGACGCTCGTCACGTGACCGGCACCAATCAATCCCCGCTCAGCCGGCCTGAAGCGAGGCGGGCGCTCGACCGGAAGTGACATTGTCGTTAACGTGTGGTCACGTGATGTTGAGAATTGGGCGTTAAAGATGTAAACATGGGCAATGTGAGTGCGTGTGTGTGTGCGTGTGTGTGAGTGTGTGAGTGTGTGAGTGTGTGTGTGGGTGTGTGAGTGTGTGTGAGTGTGTGTGAGTGTGTGTGAGTGTGCGTGAGTGTGTGTGAGTGTGTGTGAGTGTGTGAGTGTGTGTGTGAGTGTGTGTGAGTGTGTGTGTGAGTGTGTGTGGTGTGTGTGAGTGTGGTGAGTGTGTGTGTGTGTGAGTGTGTGTGAGTGTGTGTGAGTGTGTGTCAGTGTGTGTGAGTGTGTGTGAGTGTGTGTGAGTGTGTGTGAGTGTGTGTGAGTGTGTGTGAGTGTGTGTGAGTGTCTTTGAGTGTCTTTGAGTGTGTGTGTCTGCATGTGTGCGTTGGGGGGGGGGGAGGGTTGTTGCCAATAATGGACAAGTTAGAGCGGAAGTGGTTGTGAGGAACGTGGGTGGGTGGGTGGATGTGGAGGTAGGTATATTCACAATTAGTGCTGCGTGTTTGTGTGAGTCTGGCAGCATCTAAGGGCGGTCTGGTGGAAGGGTGTGCTTGCGCAGCCGCAACCGAAAATGATTTGCTCAACCTGCACTGTGTGACCGCAATAGTAAAACCATTGTAGTAGTAAAAGCTTTCGCTAAATTCCAAGGGAGATACCTGGAAAGTTTGTCACTCTGGTATTTAAAAAAATAAAAGAAGCGATGGCTAAATTCCAAATGAGATACCTTCGAAGCTTTGTCACTCTGTTATTCTGTTAATAAAAGAAGTAATCTGATTAAGTTTATGTGATGGTGAAGAGGATGTGTTTAACCGCACAGCTAATTGCACAATCACCCTGACCTAAAGTCCACTGTATACGCCAACTGACATTCGCGACAACTTGAGCCTAGCCATCAGTGGCATAGCTCTACTGAATTTACAGTTGCATAGTCTGATGGTTTTGAGTTTCTGTCATTTTCCGAGATAAATATGTTAGGTTGGTCGTTATAATCTACCTTACTTTAGTTTGAAGTACCTTTTACTTTAAATGGCTAACTTCTGAGATATTTGAAGTGCAAACGTGTATAATTAATTTTGGCAAGCTTGCTAAAACTCTACCAGTAACAGGTTCGAATAAACTGACTTAGTATTCCCTTCTATGAGGTGACAAATGTTTAATAAGTGCAGCAGTATCTAAGTTAGATATGTACAATCAAATCTAGATAATTGTTTTGGTTTATAAAATCTGATGTTTTCATCGGACTATGCAGCTTTAAATTGGTTGACTAAAGCTGCATAGTCCGAGATTTGATTCTACATAAGTGAGATAATGGTTCACTTATTAAACATTTGTAGGCAGATAGAAGAGAATATTGAAGAAATTAAATAGAACCTGTTACTGTTGAAGCCTATTATGCTGTCTAGTCTTTTGGCATGCTTGCCAGAATTAACTTTGCATGTTTGCACTTCGAATATCTCAAAAATATACATTTAAATAAAAGTTGCTACAAACTGAAGGTTAGGTAGATTATAACTATCAAGCTAGTCGGTATTTCGAACTCCATACCTTCCGCACGGGAAGCCTGCGCTCTCAACTTGCCTAATCTGCCCTTGACGCTGTGAAAACCAACCAAAATTGCAGAAGGCTGACCTGATCAGACACTGGTAAACACTCCTGGGCAAAGGAACAGATCAAGACAGCTCCACAGCTGTCCAGCTGTACAATTTTCCGTTATAATGGCATGAGGATATATGTGAACTCTACTATAATAAATTGCAACTTGTCTATATAATGGTAAATGGTGATATATAAAATCCAAAGGCATATGAGGGATATGTGGAGTTGGTAAACTATTACTCATTAGGTATAGAAACTGTATAGTAAAATAGTATAGAGGAGGAGTGGCACTTCTTAGATAGTCTTTGGAGGAGTCACCTCACATACCCCCTCCCCCCCATGGTGTTATTGATGGATCACTGGACACCACAAGGCACTGTAGCCAGCATGACAAGGCATTGGATGCAACAGATTGAACCCTGATTGGTGGATCAACCCATGTGACCAATGCCATCTTGGCTTCTAGAAACCTATATAAGATAATAAACCAGGGAGTCTCACTCTCCGACTTTCACTCTTTACCTACTTTCCTTCATTACCTGTATTGATTTCTCATTAGCTTGTCCACACCATTCACACCATCAGCCGGCGACTTTATACAGAGTTGAAAACAAGCACCCTCACATGAGCTTATACATTATGGGCAAGTAAATTAAATACCTCATCAATAAAAAAATAAAATAAAATAAATTAAAATACTGTATTCAGATGGATAAATCAAGCCGCCAAATTAAAAATGAAACAAAATAACCCAATACAATGGAGTCACAAATCTGAAGCCGTGACCGTTGCCATGATGACAGGTCCAGTCACCTATCAGATGGCTATCAATACCAGCCAATCAGATGACAGCACGGCTGACACCGGACACAGATGAGCTGCCCGAGTCAGGCACTGCCGCGTCGCGTTCACTGGTGCGTGACGGATGCATTTCACGCTCATTAAGCACTGGCAGCATCCACCATGTTAGTAGCCGCCATGATTGAATAGGGGGAGTTTCCGAATGAAGCTGTGGTTGGTTGCTTATTGGAGTGTTACGTCCTGGCAACATCTAAGGCCATATCAGGACGGGTACCGACTTGTGACAGTGCACACACTCATGGCGACTTTTATACTTCATAATGCTGCCCCACTGGGAGACCATACTGCCGGCACAATGACCTAATTTCCCACTGTGAGTCAGATTATCCTGACACTGAGCTAACCAGTCCTTGCCATATCCTAGTAATGCCGGGCACCAGGCTAGGTAGCTAAACATGCCAATTGTGAAAGTCATTGATTTGCCTCGACCGGGAATCAAACTCCGGACATTCCGCACTGGAAGCCTGCGCTTTACCGATTCGGCCACTGCGTCTGGTGCCTGAGTGATGGTTTCCGGAAAAAGCTGTGAGTCATGTTGGGAAAACCTTGTGAGCACCAGCACTGATTCGACACCTATATGGATAAAAAAAAACACACACACACAAACAAAAAAAAGCTTTTGCTTGTATGGCATCAAAATGGTGTGTTTTGATCACACATTTCATTTCTGCGTTTTAAGCAAATTTTTACAGGATGGGGTTTTGGCCAACCAGGACCCTTCCCGCACTCCTCCTCCTCATCATCATCATCATCATCATCATGCTGTCGGTCGCGATGCGACACAGACTGCTTTCATTACTTGACTGCCGCTCTCCATTTAGCTCTCTGCTGTGAGAGTGATGTCCATGAGTTGGTCGTAATGTCTTTCAGCTTCAGGTTTCATTTCATGAAAGCTGCCTGCAAAAGTGTTGAAGTGCTGCTGGCTTTTGCAAGTTACCAGCGGCACTCTCTCACGGAGCAAATAGAGGTTTCACACCAGCAAGAAGATGTCAAGACAGGCCCAAAACTATTTGTCCCTGCAGTGGCTGGTCTTGAGATGTTGGGAGTTCCATATTTCAACCGCCCTTAATGCTGCCAGAGTGACATGGTTTTCTGTTTAGGGTTTGCTCCCTTAGCCTTCAGTTCTGTCAAGGACCTGTACCACAAGGCAGTGGTTTACGACTCTGCAGGGCAGGGGCGTCAAACTCCCTGAGGTATTGCAATACCTGCAATACCTGCTTACCAACCTACTAACCCACTAAATACACCACTTGATACAGACAGACTGGCTTGTCCTGGGAGGGTTGTGAGTGCGGATGTGAGTTGTGTAGGACAGGGCCCAAGTGAGGTTACGTGGGTCTTCTCTGTGTTAACTGGTAATGCAGGACTTGTTCTTCTTTCTTTCTTCCCGTGTTGGTAGAACATGGGATCATGGGTTCGAACCCTGGTCGAGTTAAACCGATGACTTGAAAATTTATACTTGTTGCTTCCTAGCCAGGTGCTCAGCATTATTAGGATAGGGCAAGGACTGGTTAGCTCAGTGTCAGGATAATGTGACTGAATGGATTATCAGGTTATGCTCCTGGCAGCCTGGTCTCCCAGTTGGGAAGCACTATAAAGTCGTCATGAGTGCACACTGTCACAATTCGGTGCCTGTCCTGATATGACCTTAGATGTTGCCAGGACATAAAACCTCAAGAAACAAAATCACCAACCAATCTTTTACTTTTTAGGTTTTTTTAAAACCCCCCATAACCCAAAACTGCACATGAGGCAAATTTGTGGGAAAGTGTCCTACTTCAGGAGGTCACGTGATCCTGCCTCAATTGCTGTTGGCTATGGCCTACTTTATGGACAGTTACTGTTGAAGTTAATCATTTTCATTTGGTCAACATTTAGTAAGTCTTTATTATTTGGAGCTAATTCGCTTCATCAATTGGTAATTCTTCATTGGTTATTGAACAAATCTGATTAATTGAGATGTCATGTTTTTGTGTTCACCAGAAGGTGCCAGCATTACAGGATGAATTACAGCGTGATAGTGCTGGCAGCAGGTTGCTGCTAGCAAAAAAACAGAAAGATTTGTTGTGACCATATGGTTGACGTCCTATAGCTGTTAGGAAAATCACTGTGCTCTAGAGGTGTCGTTAAATAAAAACAAATTTTAATATTTTTTTTCTTATTGTGGCGTTCTCTGTGGGGGAGTGGTTAGAGTCTGACTTTTTTCTAGGTCAGACTCCTAATCTGAGGGTCGGCGGTTCGATTCCCCGTGCCCCCAACTCTGCCAATTTGGATTTCCATTGCTGTGTATAACTTACAGCGTCATCAAAGGCCGGTTGCTCTCATACCATGTCTATGTGGTGTGGGAGGTTAAAAATCCCTTGGGTCGGTAAAAGTGTAGGCTCGGGCTTTCTATCGACCAGCAGTGGAATGAGGAACACCAGTCGTCTCTGACTGAAATTTCCCCCGCTTAAACGAACTAATGGACCAAACAAAAACAATAAAAAACAAAAAAATGCGAACAATTTGGATGTCATGTTTGTGTCTGTGTGTGTGTGTGTTCGCCAGAAGGCCTACCCACGACCGAAACAATAGCACTATGTTGATGTCAGCATGTTGCTGCTCGCAATAAAACATTTAATCGAAGCAAAACAAAAACAACATAGCAATGATTAATTGCATTTTCATTTGTGCAAAATAATTTGGTCGCATGTAATCAGTGTTCCATTTGAGTTCCTCTGCAGAAAATAAAACCCCATAGACAACAAAAAACAATCTGTTATGTATTTTCTAGCTATAGCTCTGGCTTAATGTGCAATCTGCATTTCTTATTTAGGGACTGGGCGCTGTGGCCGAATCGGTAGAGCACAGGCCTCGCATGCGGAAGTTCGGGAGTTTGCGAGTTTGGTTTGCGGTCGAGTCAATCCACTGAGTTAAAAATTGATAGTTGTCGCTTCCTAGCCTGGTGCTCGGCATTATTAGGATAGGGCAAGGGCTGGTTAGCTCGGTGTCAGGATAATGTGACTGAGTGGAATATCGGGTCATGGTGCCGGCAGCCTGATTTCCCAGTGGGGCAGCACTATAAAATAGCCATGAGTGCGTACTGTCACAAGTCGGTACCCATCCTGTTATGACCTTAGATGTTGCTAGGACATAAAACAACAGCAAACAAAATCTTATTTAGGGCGAACAACCTCAACGGTGAGATATATGTTGGTTGTTGGAGTTTTACATCCTGGCAACATCTAAGGTCATATCATGACAGGGACCGACTTGTGACAGTGCGCACTCATGGTGCCTTTATAGTGCGGCCCCACTGGGAAATCAGGTATTGCCATGTGTTTTACTTGTGTATTGAATGTTAATTGTTTTATTGAAAGGGAAATGTGATGTATGTGTTAAGTCAGTACACACCGGGTGCGAGCGTGTGGGAACCAGCGAGTGGGCAACCAGCGCAGTCTGGTAGGCACCGGAATAAAGATCATTGTTCGTAATGCTTTGGCATTACGGGTTATCAGGATCGCGAATACAGACCAAGGCATGCCAGTACTAAGGACGTCTATTGTGTCGCCGACTAGCGGATTTCTTTAGAACTATGTAATCAACTCAAACGCCGACTCGCGGGTCTTTTGCAACTTCGCCGCCGATCGGGTAAACAGGACTTGATGACGTATCATGCAGTATGCTCGAACTGCCAATGCGCCCCTTTTGGGAAGACTTTCGCTATATTAGGCAACGAAGCCTCATGGTTTGGTCATTACGACCGGAGGAGCCAGGAGACAATAACTAGCCTAAATCTGCCTCCCACCCACCCCACATGTGAGAGTGGAAAGTAGGGTCACAGCATATCTAGCCTCGTTTCTTAAGCATTTGTGAGCTGACATTTGTATAACCTGACTTTTAACTGTTACCTTAATTAAAAAGCCATAACTATATTTGCTGTGTTCGCATTTTTCCTACTTATGCAACGAGATGTCAAGGTGTGTAGTCGGTTATTTAACATAACATTACAGCCAGCACCATGACCCAATATCGCACTCAGTCACATTATCCTGACACTGAGCCAACCAGCGTGGTGAGATGTGGTGCAAAGGAATAAAATAATTTGATAATAACAAATCTTAATAAACATATGGCATATCATTCCATGGCATATACTATATAGTAAGCGATTTTCACAACCAAACCTATACCTCTACCGCCAACGGTTGGACCTAATGTTGTGGATAACAGCTCGCTATGTAGCACGCTCTGTAGAAAAGGTCTCATAGAGGATTTCCACCACCAACCTGCCCTCTGATGGCAGTGGAAGAACACATGTGGATAACATCCCCCTGTACAGAATCCTCAGTAGAAAAGGTCTCATAATAGATGATCTCCACCACCAATCCACCCTCTGATGGCAGTGGAAGATCTAACATCCACCTGTACATAATGCTCAGCGAAAAAAGCTCTAATAGTAATAGAGTATTTCCACCACCAACCCGTCCCTATGGTGGCAAACAGAAGAAGTAATGGCACAGCAGCAGCGCACTATGCATCGTGCTCTGTGAAAGAGGAACTCAAATCTGCACAACAATCATGCTTACCCATACATAATTTATTTTTGCAAAGAACAACATTAATTGCCAATTATCATTGGCGCCACCTACTGGGATGAAGACAAAACCTGACGCTAACTGGATGAACTGTTTCATGAGATTTTGGCATTCGCTAAGGCTGCTCTTCAACCGTTCCCATACCCCTTCCTCTTTCTCATACACTCTACACCGAATGCGATGGACCAATCGGAGAAGCACAGGCTTCCTGTGTGGAAGGTCAGGAGTTGTTTGTTTGTTGTTGTTTTATGTCCTAGCAACATGTAAGGTCATATCAGGATGGGTACCCACTTGTGACAGTACACACTCAGGGCGGTTTTATAATGCTGCCCCACGGGAAATCAGGTCGCCGGCACCATGAATGCACGCAGTCACAAGTCGGTATCCGTCCTGATATAGCCATGGATATTGCTAGGACATTAACCCCCAACAAATAACCATACTCTCCAACTGACGTTGCGTGCCTTCCGCTCTGCCCCGTGAGCACATGCAAGTCAATCTCCAAGCAGATGGTTAGCAACTGAGCCTTAGTAGGCTGATTGTGCTAGGAGAGCTGCTGCTGCCTCGTGAGCACATGCAAGGCAAGTCAATCTCCAAGCAGATGGTAAGCGACTGAGCCTTAGTAGGCTGATTGTGCTAGGAGAGCTGCTGCTGCCCCGTGAGCACATGCAAGGCAAGTCAATCTCCAAGCAGATGGAAAGCGACTGAGCCTTAGTAGGCTGATTGTGCTAGGAGAGCTGCTGCTGCCCCGTGAGCACATGCAATGCAAGTCAATCTCCAAGCAGATGGTTAGCGACTGAGCCTTAGTAGGCTGATTGTGCTAGGAGAGCTGCTGCTGTCCCATGAGCACATGCAAGGAAAGTCAATCTCCAAGCAGATGGTTAGCGACTGAGCCTTACTAGGCTGATTGTGCTAGGAGAGCTGCTGCTGCCCCGTGAGCACATTCAAGGCAAGTCATTCTCCAAGCAGATGGTTAGCGACCGAGCCTTAGTAGGGTGATTGTGCTAGTAGAGCTGCTGCTGCCCTGTGAGCACATGCAAGGCAAGTCAATCTCCAAGCAGATGGTTAGCGACTGAGCCATAGTAGGCTGATTGTGCTAGGAGAGCTGCTGCTGCCCGGTGAGCACATGCAAGGCAAGTCAATCTCCAAGCAGATGGAAAGCAACTGAGCCTTAGTAGGCTGATTGTGCTAGGAGAGCTGCTGCTCTGCCGCTGCTGCCCATATATCCAACATCCTGCTGCCTATAGGGGTTCCTCTCAGCGTAGTAGGGATGCACGCCGCTAGGGGTCAAGTCGGCCGGGCGGGTGGCCCTATATAGGTGCGGTTAACTATCAAAACACCGACCAGAAAGAAATTGGATCAAGTCAATGGGCAGCTTGTGCAACATCAATAATAACAATGGGCTATATATAACCCATACCAGGATATCATTGAGCTAATTAGGTTAATCATCAATCATCAATCTTTAGTGTACTCTGAATATGGGTTCCGATTGCAACCGGAAGTCATCAAATTGCTAGTGCAACGGCGGCGACTTAGAGGCAGATGATATCGAATACCGTCCATCGCTGGGGAATAACGTTAAAATCGAGACAGTCAAAAATCCTATTTCCATCCGGTTATTGCGCATGCGCCACGTGGTTAAGAATCCTGGTCGCTGGTGGGTCAGCTGACCGCCGTGTCTATCTATAGCAGGGATGAAAGTGATCTCTGGGAAAAAAGCGGAAATGCGGATAGACTCCCATAGGTTTAGCATTGTCAGGGAGTCGCTGAAAATTCCCGGAAGTCGGGTTTCATAAATATTGGTATATGCTGCTAGTGCTGCGCCCTTTAAAGCACATATTAGTAGTATGCGCTGATAGTGCTGTGGCGCTTGAAGCATTTATTAGTACAAAAGCCCTGTTTACGCCTCATATAAAACGACTTGCCTAGATCGATTCACATTTCCCGTGTAAATGCGACACTGTGGTGTTTTAGGGCTGAATCGATTCATATGAAACGCTTCATGTATACCAGGTCACGAGGTGGTTTATATGAACCGATTCAGCTGGTTCCCGGGCGGCGATAGTGTAAAATAGCACTGCTCGCCGGCTACAGGCTCAGCTGTAACTAATCGCTGGTGCCCAGCAGTGTTAGGGACCGATTAGGCCGAAATCTATTGAATGCGATCATATTTAACAGAATTACATACTCAAATAATGAAATTTAATTGAATTAATCCTAAATTCCAAGCGATATTAACGTAGCAGCTATTTTATTGTCGAATCGACGAGTGTAAACTAAACAAATAGCAGTGCTCGCCGGCTACACACTCCCCACTAAGGCTACTGGTTCCCGGCGCCGACACACTTTCAAACTCCGTCCGTGTAAACGCGCCACTAATACGCATCATATAAATCGCTTTGTCTAGATCATTTCACAATTCCCCGTGTAAACACGGCTATATACGTTGATCGTGCTGGGGGATTGCAGGAGGGGCCTACAGGAAGAATCCCGGAAATTCGCTAAATCGCGGAGATCTTTCATCCCTGCTATAGGAAGTCACCTGAAGTAGAATACGGTTCCATTCGCAATATAAAATTACCAGTTCATCCGTAATTTTTTTTAAACCCACAAACACAAATATATATATTTTAAAGAGGCGTAGTGGCTGAATCGATACGGCGCAGACCTCCCGTGCGGGAGATCAGGAGTTCAATTCCCGGTCTAGTTAAACCGATGGCTTAGACAATTCATACTCATCGTTTCCTAGCTTGGGGCTCGGCATTAATACGAGTGCTGGCTGGTTAGCCATGCGCGATGTCGTGGGTACAAATCCCGGCGAAGTCAAACTGATGACGTATAACACTGATATGTATTCATACCCAGCCTAGCACTCGGCATCATGACTGTACACAGTCACATGTCGGTACCCATCCTTATATGATAGCAGGTGTTGCTAGGACGTAAATACCCCAAAATAAGCATATTTAATACACGAGCATAACTAAGCAGAACCTATAACGAACATACAAAATTACAGACACGACCTTAATTGGTATTAGGACGCAAGTAGCCAAAGGGAACTGGTATTACTCAATGGTTGTGGAGACGGACGGACACAATTCAACTATCAATGTATCAACAATGTACAACGTAAGGTGCCGTCCTGATATGACCTTAGCTGTTGCGCAGTAGTACAACTCCAATAATCTAATCCAAATATTACAATGGGATCATTACTTAGAGGGATTCCAGCCAAAGTTAAATCCCAATACACCAATCATTGTATTATAGTTACCTTAACAATATGCTAGAAATCTAAAACTATTGTATTATGCAACAAGTATCAATTTTAAAGTCATCGGTTTGACTCGACCGGGAACCGAACTCCCGACCTTCCACACGCGAGGCCCGCACTCTACCGATTATGCCAGAGCGCCCGTAACAACAACAAAATCAATTAAATATATTAAAATAACAATGTCCTAAATACTAGGACGCAAAACCCGAACAATCAAACAACATACACAATAAGGTGCCATTGCTGTCATAACCTTAGCTGTTGCTTGTCTGCAAAACTCCCTTAAAAATAATAAAAGCAAGAGGCTATTGAGCCGTGTCTGACCTGGTCACGGTTGGGTGCACCATGCCTCCTCCGTGCCTCTCTCCTAGACCGGCGCACGCCGAATAATCCGCCGGCGTTTGGTAGTCAAATTCCTCCTTCCAACGTACTTACATCGCTACATAACTGTACATTGTCTACGTGGGCATCTTCTACAATACTTCATGAAATCATTCATGTGAAACAGCGGAAAGACTGACTGTTGTATGCTGGGTAAAACAGGGGAATGAACTGTGACCTACTTTGCACAGGCGGCCTCTGTGGTGGGTGTTCCCCGCGTTTCTAATTGCCCTCAGGGACTGACTAGTGGGGCTTACTTTCTGTCATAGGGGTTTAATAATACAGTATAACCCCGTTAAATCAAACTTGAAAGGACCCTAACAAGTTGTTTGGATAAACCAATCATTGGTTTAACCGAGCTTTGGTATCGACTTTGACTTGGCTTTGCCAAAGACGTGGGTGAATTATGAATGTAATATACAATGTATGTGAACACTTTGATTAATATTTTTAATGTATATACAGTTTAACCCCGTTAAACCAAGCTCGGTTAAACCAAGCTCGGTTAAACCAAACAATCTGTTATTCCAAACTTTTTTCAGCGGCCCAGCAAAATACTACCATTTATCATATAAAAAGTCACAGACCTTATAACCACATGAAAGTTTGGTTTAACAGTACCGGAAGTGGCCACGGGCGCGACAATTTTGTTTGGATTAACTGATAATTTGGATTAACCGACTTTGGTTTAACCAACTTTTTTATATGATAAATGGTAGTAATTTGCCGGGTCGCCGAAAACAGTTTCGATTAACCGATCGTTTGGTTTAACCGACATTGGTTTAACGGGTTTGTACTGTAGCCGACGGACAGCGTATCTGCTACTCACATTACATAGATATATATATATATATATATATATATATATATATATATATGTTTTGCTACACTTGAAATTATAAATATACACGTATATAATATGAATAAGCAATGCTTAGGACCGACCCCTGCTAAATGCTCGGAGAATTATTTATTTATTTATCAACACGAGTATATTATTAACCAATTGCTGTAGTCCACCCTGTGTGCTGCATAGCAAAGTTTGGCGAGCGATTTCCATTTCCGTTTGCTGGATTTTGATTATTCAATTTGAGCATACAAATGGCAGCGCACATATAGGGCTATTTCCGTTTCTCTTTGCCCGATTTTGGTGATTGCAGGTACCACTTCCATGAGTATGGCTATTGTTTACGTATATATATATATACACATGTAACATCTTCTGATAAAATGCATTGGTGGGGAATGTGAAATGGTCTATAAAGGAGTACAAATGGTCTAGTAATGTAAATTATGTATAGCACCAGGAATATATTTATGTAGTTGCTGGTGACTCTTTACTTGTAGTCAATAGCCATTGTGCAGTAGATAGTGTGAGAGGGGCACTACTGTTAGTGTGTAAGGAGCTCAAGAGCTCCACTCACTACCCCCTCCCCCCCCCCCCCAACTGTTAGTCACGGATCACCGCACAACCACAGCAGGCAGGTACAGGCCAAGCAGCCACACTGCATGGTGGTGGTGGGTAGATCACAGTAGTCATGGTGACCCAAGAGTACTTACTGTTCATTGGTGGAACTAGAAATGCTTGTTGTTGATTGGAGATAATGGTCAGGTGGTATGCAATCTCAGATCCATTTACCACTATATAAAAATAAAGCTGAGGGTACAAGCTCTCACTCTACTTTCACTCTTTATACTCTTCCTTTCTCTCCTTGCCTGTCTTGATTTAATATAGACTGCCTACACAACAACAGCTGCCAGACGACGACTTTACACACGTGTTAGTCCCCAGCCTCCCCATTGGGTGGTCGGTATTATATTCATATATATATATATATATATATATATATATATATATATGTACATATACACACATATATATGTATACTATAAATTATATTCATATACACACACATATATATGTTAATAATATATGTGTGTATTTTTGGTATATATATATATATTTATAATTACAAGTAGGTTGGTTGTTGGAGTTTTACGTCCTTGTAATAGCTAAGGTCATATCAGGACAGTCAATTTCAAGTGTGGCAAGCACGAAGACCCCGAACCAGATGGGTTTGTTTTTGGGGTTTTCACCTTCTAGCAACCCTTAAGGTCACTCATATCAGGATGGGTACCGACGACTTGTGAGCGTGGGCACACATGGTGACTTTATAGTGCTGTTCCCCTGGGAGACCAGGCTACTGTCACCTTGGCTCGATTTTCCTCTCGGTCACATTATCCTGATGCTGAGGTAACCAGTCTTTGTCCTATCCCAGTAATGCCGATCGTCAGGGGAGGTAGCAACAAGTATCAGCAATAAGTATCAGTTTGCAGTGGTAGGTATATATGCTGTATAAGAATTATACGAGTATAATAACACATAATACTATACTATCCTAGCACCCACACACCAGTGATCGGGTGCTGGAACCTCACCTACTCATCTACTGCTCATGTCTCAGCCAGAAACAATTCCTCCAGTGTGTGTGGAGCGAGGGGGGGCCACCCGTATACAAGTCCCGGACAGCTGGGGCGGGGGGGGGGCACTCCCCCGATGCGCCGATGGAGGAAGTAGCAACGTATATATATATTCTCTTAGCATTTATACTTGTATAATGCGTTATACATCACATATACTTATATATTTACTAAATGACATATACTGGTTAGCTCACTATGAGGATACCTTGAGAGAGTGGAATATCGGGTCACGGTGCCGGCGGCCTGATATACCAGCGAGGCAGCACTATAAAGTCACCGCGAGTGTACACCGTCATAAGTCAGTACCCATCCTGATATGACCTTAGATGTTGCTACAATGTAAAACCGCAACAACCAAATAAACAAACTAATGCAAATAACCAAATGCATTTTTCAATCAATATGGAAATTTTCTATGTCAATATCATAAATTAAAGGGTACTCTAAGTATGCAAATACAAACTGATATTTAATATCTGCGCAATATGGTAGTGACAGCGCATGCGCTGACTCACGGTTGTCAGAATTACTTTCTATCAAGGTCACCTTCCAAGCCCATATAGAATAATGAAAGTATCCTTGGTAGCTGTGACCAGTAACCATGTGTAAAGGCCATGGCTGGAATCTGTGGTTGTGTAGGCAGGCTATGGTGAAATCAATACAGGCAAAAAGAGAACGGAAGAGTATAAAGAGTGAAAGAAGAGAGAGAGCCAAACCATCAGGTTTATTCTTATATGGTACATGGATCCAGTATGACATATCACCTGACCACATTCTCCCAATGAGAATCAAGCATCTACAGCTCTACCAATGAGAAACAAGCATTTACGGTCCCCATGGTTACAGTGATCTGCCCAGCACCACCAAGAGGCATGGCTCCCTTGGTCACCACCTGCCCTGAGCTGAGTGTGTGGGTGGGTTAGGAGGTGGGGGTTGGGTGGGTTGGGAGGTGGGGGTTGGATAGGTTGGGAGGTGGGGGTTGGGTGGTTTGGGAGGTGGGTGTTGGTTGTGTTGGGAGGTGGGGGTTGCGTGGGTTGGGAGGTGGTGGTTGGGTGAGTTGGGACGTGGGGGGTTGGGTGGGTTGGGAGGTGGGGGTTGGGTGGGTTGGGTGGGTTGGCAGATGGGGGGTTAGGCTTATTTTAGGGGATGCAGCATGATATTGACATTGGCATATCGATGTGACTGTTCTCTGACCTATAAACCCACCCTGACCTCTTGACCCTGCCCCCGACCCTGCCCTCATTCGCATACTGCCGTGTTGTACCAATTCTTCTCAGCAGAGTAGCATCGGAATTTGCACTCTGACCTCCCCAACTCCCAGCTCCAACACACACACTGCCACCACAGTTATGACACAGCAACCCGTCCTCACTTTCCAACCGTTAAAAGGTTTGTTTGCATGATGGGGTTTTATATCCAGGCAGCATCTATGGTCATATCAGGATAGGTATCGAGTTGTGACAGTGCACACTCATGGCTACTTCATATGCACCTTCCAACTTGTCCAGCCTCTGTTGCTGCAATGAAGTCTTCTTATTAATCTGACATGGTGGTTTCAGTAGGACAGGAAGTGTCCATGCGAAGACCGGAAACAAGTCACTGCGCATGTGCTACATGGGTCCTATGCCAGCACTACACTAGTAGTATAGACAGGGTCTACCTGCAATGATTTGTCACCATAGGTATAAATATTAAATGTATCGTGATGTAACCCTCAATACCGATGAGTTTGTTTCTTGGGGTTTGCGTCTTAACAACATCTGAGGTAATGTCAGGACTGATACCGACATGTGACAGTGTATAATGTTGCCCCACTGCGATACCAGGCCGCCGGCACCATGTTCCAATATCCCACTTGGATACATTATCCTGATGCTGATATATTGCCCTATCATGTTAAAACTGACCAGCCCCAGACTAGGTGAAGACAAGTAGGAATCTTCTAAGTCATTGGTTTAACGTGGTTGGGGTTCAAACCCATGCATAACCACACGGCTAGTCAGTCAGCCAGCCCTCGTACCGATTCGAGCATCCCTTCCAGTTTCCAAATACCCATTAAGCACGGAAAGGTCAACTAATGTTTTGTTAGTACTAAAAAAGAATTACAAAAAACCCCAATAAAACCATATCACATAAATTAAGAAATATAAACAAAAGCGCAGCTTCGATTTCAGCTATCAGGTCTGACAAAAATACCTCCCCCCCCAAAAAAAAATATGTTAAAAAAGATAGAAAAAGAGAGTGAACCTATTATGTTTCATATTCAAAGCCAACACCCAGTTCAGTTTAACAAATACAAAAATAAAAAATCTAAATCACCAAATCACCAAAACCAAGTTAGTAATTGCTAAGCTAAACCTTCTTCCCTACCAGCCTCTTAATAATGCCTGTCCCAGAGAAGTTGGCGCCATTTTGAGCTATTTCTGTGTTAGTTCCTGTACACTGGTTGCAGGCCCACACGCCCCAAGCCTCTGTCCCGTGTAAGGGGCGTGGGCATGCGCACTAACTGGCTTCCTTGCCTGCGCGGCCAAACCTGGGTCTGGTGCTGCGGCAGCCGCTGCCCCATCACAGTCCTGCCCGACCGGAAGGACGGAGGATGGGCAGGTCGGGACGCGGTAGATTACACGCAACACCGAGCTGCCCCTAACGGCAGTGGGGCACAGTGCATTTAGTTGATGTAGTGTGTACAGGTGATGTAGTGGATGTAATGTGGGTAAGTGATGTAGTGTGTGCAGGTGATGTAGAGCAGGTAGTGTGGGTAAGTGATGTAGTGTGTGCAGGTGATGTAGTGGATGTAGTGTGTGTAGGTGATGTAGGGGATGTAGTATGTGTAGCTGATGTAGAGGAGGTAGGAGATGTAGTGGGTGATGGGGATGTAGTGGATGTAGTGTATGCAGTGCCTGCAGTGGATGTAGTGTGTGTAGCTTATAGAGAGGAGGTAGTGTGTGTAGGCGATGTAGTGGATGTAGTGTGTGTAGTGAATGTAGTGGGTGTAGTGTGTGTATGTGATGTAGAGGATGTAGTGTGTGTGGGTGATCTAGAGGAGGTAGGGGATATAGCAGGTGATGGGGATGTAGTGGAGGTAGTGAGTGTAGGTGATGTAGAGGATGTAGTGTATGTAGGTGATGTAGAGGAGGTAGGGGACATAGTGGGTGATGGTGATGTATTGGATATAGTGAGTGTAGATGATGTATATGATGTAGTGTGTAGGTGATGTAGAGGTGGTAGGGGATATAGTGGGTGATGGTGATGTATTGGATGTAGTGAGTGTAGGTGATGTAGAGGATGTAGTGTGTGTAGGTGATGTAGAGGTGGTAGGGGATGTAGTGGGTGATGGTCATGTAGGGGATGTAGTGTATTTAGGTGATGTAGTGGATGTACTGTGTGTACGTTATGTAGTGGATATAGTTTGTGTAGGTTATATAGAGGAGGTATTGTGTGTAGGTGATGTACTGGATGTAGTGGGTGTAGGTGATGTAGTGGGTGTAGTATGTGTAGGTGATGTAGATGATGTAGGGGATGTATAGGGTGATGGGGATGTAGTGGATGTAGCGTGTGCAATGC
This sequence comes from Branchipolynoe longqiensis, assembly GCA_030323885.1. Classification (NCBI taxonomy): domain Eukaryota; kingdom Metazoa; phylum Annelida; class Polychaeta; order Phyllodocida; family Polynoidae; genus Branchipolynoe; species Branchipolynoe longqiensis. Next base: position 14,637,365 of record CM059201.1, read on the forward strand.
ATGTAGTGAATGTAGTCTGTGTATGTGATGTAGTGGATGTAGTGTGTGTAAGTGATGTAAAGGCGGTAGGGGATGTAGTGGGTGATGGGGATGTAGTGTGTGTAGTGTGTGTAGGTGATGTAGAGGAGGTAGGGGATATAGTGGGTGATGGTGATGTATTGGATGTAGTGAGTGTAGGTGATGTAGAGGATGTAGTGTGTGTAGGTGATGTAGAGGTGGTAGGGGATATAGTGGGTGGTGGTCATGTAGGGGATGTAGTGTATTTAGGTGATGTAGTGGATGTACTGTGTGTACGTTATGTAGTGGATATAGTTTGTGTAGGTTATATAGAGGAGGTATTGTGTGTAGGTGATGTACTGGATGTAGTGGGTGTAGGTGATGTAGTGGGTGTAGTATGTGTAGGTGATGTAGATGATGTAGGGGATGTAGAGGGTGATGGGGATGTAGTGGATGTAGCGTGTGCAATGCATGTAGTGAATGTAGTGTGTGTATGTGATGTAGTGGATGTAGTGTGTGTAAGTGATGTAAAGGCGGTAGGGGATGTAGTGGGTGATGGGGATGTAGTGTGTGTAGTGTGTGTAGGTGATGTAGAGGAGGTAGGGGATGTAGTGGGTGATGGTGATGTATTGGATGTAGTGAGTGTATGTGATGTAGAGGAGGTAGCGTGTGTAGGTGATTTAGAGGTGGTAGGGGATGTAGTGGGTGATGGGGATGTAGTGGGTGTAGTGTGTGTAGTTAATGTAGTGAATGTAGTGGATGTAGTGTGTGTATGCGATGTAGAGGATGTAGTGTGTGTGTGATGTAGAGGAGGTAGGGGATGCAGTGTGTGTAGTGTGTGTAGGTGATGTAGAGGTGGTAGGGGATGTAGTGGGTGATGGGGATGTAGTGGGTGTAGTGTGTAGTTAATGTAGTGAATGTAGTGGATGTAGTGTGTGTAGGTGATGTAGAGGATGTAGTGTGTGTGATGTAGAGGAGGTAATGTGTGTAGGTGATTTAGAGGTGGTAGGGGATGTAGTGGGTGATGGGGATGTAGTCGGTGTAGTGTGTGTAGTTAATGTAGTGAATGTAGTGGATGTAGTGTGTGTAGGTGATGTAGAGGATGTAGTGTGTGTGTGATGTAGAGGATGTAGGGGATGTAGTGTGTGTAGTGTGTGTAGGTGATGTAGAGGTGGTAGGGGATGTAGTGGGTGATGGGGATGTAGTGGGTGTAGTGTGTGTAGGTGTTGTAGTGTGTGTAGGTGTTGTAGTATGTGTAGTGTGTGTAGGTGATGTAGAGGTGGTAGGGGATGTAGTGGGTGATGGGGATGTAGTGGGTGTAGTGTATGTAGTTAATGTAGTGAATGTAGTGGATGTAGTGTGTTTAGGCGATGTAGAGGATGTAGTGTGTGTGTGATGTAGAGGAGGTAGGGGATGTAGTGGGTGATGGGGATGTAGTGGATGTAGTACTAGTAGTGGATGTAGTGTATGTAGGTGATGTCGAGGATGTAGTGTGTGTAGGTAATGTAGTGGAGGTACGGGATGTAGTGGGTGATGTGGATGTAGGGTATATAGTGTGTGTAGGTGATGTAGTGGAGGTACGGGATGTAGTGGGTGATGTGGATGTAGGGTATGTAGTGTGTGTAGGTGATGCAGTGGATGTAGTGTGTGTACATGATGTAGTGGATGTAGTGTATGTCAGTGATGTAGAGGAGGTAGGGGATGTAGTGGGTGATGGGGATGTAGTGCGTTTAGTGTGTGTACGTGATGTAGTGGATGTATTCTGTGTAGGTGATGTAGCGGAGGTAAGGGATGTAGTGGATGTAGGGCATGTAGTATATGTAATGCATATAGTACATGTAATGCATGTAGTACATGTAGTGCATGCAGTGGATGTATCATATGTAGTAGATGATGTACTGGATGTAGTGGATTTAGTAGATACAGTGGATACAGTACATACAGAAGATGTATAGATGTAATAGACAAAGGTATGCCAGGTGCTGTGAGTCAGTGAGTGTGAGCTGAGTAATGATGGAGAACCTGATGTCTGTACGCTGACCAGCACTGACACAGTCGCCAGCTCCAGCACCGGCCGTGTTCAAAGTAGATTGAACATAAATACACCAACGCTGGTCGGTGAAATAAAGGTCTACAGCATAAGCTGTTGGTGCCACTCATTTTCACCGCTTATTACTACCACACATCGATACCAGCTATTGCCACCACCTATTGCCAGCACATATTGGCATCAGGTATTGGCGGCACCGATTGGAAACACCTCTTGGCACCTCCCATTGGCACTGCCTATTTGCACCCCTTATTGGCACCACATACTGCAATCACCTATAGACATCACTTATTGCCACCATACATTCGCATAACCTTTTGCCGCAAACTCTTGTCACCACCTATCGCCACCAGCTCTTTGAGCCGTGTATTGGTGCCATCTATTGGTGTTGTGTATTGGTGCCACCTATTGGTGCCATGTATTGGTGCCACCTATTGGCATCGTGTATTGACGCCACCTATTGGCATTGTGTATTGGCACCACCTATTGGCACCACGTATTGGCAACACCTATTGGCCCCATCTATTGGTGCCATCTATCGGCACCATCCATTGGTGTCGCATATTGGTACAGTGTATTGGCACCACCTGTTGGTGCCGTCTATTGGCGCCACCTATTGGCATGGTGTATTGGCGCCGAGTAATGGCACCACCTATTGATGGTGTCTATTGGCGCCGAGTATTGGTGCCATCTATTGGTGTTGCATATTGGCACCAGCTATTGATGCCGCATATTGGCACCATATATTGGATTAGCATATTGGCGCCATATATTGACGCCACATATTGGCGCACCTAGGAAGGGCAACACGGAAGTGACTAGATAAAAGATTCACCCGGTACTTGTAGTACACGGGTGAAGACCAGCCTTATATAAATATGCGGGAAAATAGCATTTGTATGGAACAAGAAGTAGAATGCCTGGCACCAGTGTCAAATGGTCACTTATATCAGAACAGAGTTGGTGAAATGGGAGAGAATGCAAAAAGACAAGATGGTGGCCAGAGACCGCCATCGATTTCACTTTTAAATTGCATTAAAGTATATGTTTTATTATATTTTCCAACTCAAAAGTAGTGGGTAAACATGAAGACATATACAACGAATAAAGGTTGCTTCTTAGATTGTGAAATTACCCTCTCATAAAGACTCATTTCTTTAGTCCGATTTTTCGACCGTTTTTATATAAGACTGGTTTTCACCCCTGTACTGGAAGTACGGGGTGAATCTTTTATCTAGGAAGTGACGTGCCCCTGTGCAGTGTGGGAGCGACGCGCCGAGAGAGGCTGCTCCGAGCAGACAATGGCTAAATTGAAGCCGGGTGATTCCTGTAAGCAATCGACTCCGACAAGTTGTCAACCTTTATAAATAGAACACTTTATCTTTGCTGGTGAAGGGACTTCTTCTCAAAGTTACACTGACATGACTGGATTAAAAGTAGACCGGACGTAATGGCCAAATCAGTAAAGCGCAGGGTTCACACGCGGAAGGTCGTGAGTTCGATTCCTGCTCGTGTCAAACCAACGACTTCCGAAATTGATACTTGTCACTATCTAGCCTGGAAATCGGCATTTATAGGATAGGACAAGGTCTGATGAGCTAAATGTCAGGATAATGTGACTGAGTGGGAAATTGGATCATGGGTGCTGTGCTGGAGGCATGGTCTCCCAGTGGGGCAGCACTATGGAGTCACTATGAATGTGCACTGTCACAGATTGGTACCCATCCTATGACCCTAGATGTTGCCAGGATGTAAACCTCCAACAGAGAAAGGATATTCACAATTAGCATGGATTGAATACAGCAATACACTTCGGTTGTAATCTTTTAAGCTAACTATTTTCGGGGAGAGGATTAATATCTCATTTTCAGTTCAATGGAAGGGGGGTGGGGGGTTCAGTTTATTTGCTTCTTTCCGTTTTACATCCTGGTAACATCTAAGGTCATATCATGAGTTTATAATGTTGCTCCACAGGGAGACCGAGGTGCTGACACTATGACCTGACATCCTACTCAGTCATGTTATCCTGATACTGAGCAAACCAGTCCTTTCCCTATTGTAGTGTTGCAGGGATCATGACAATGGGAAATATTGTGACGAGAGCAGGATTCAAACCCACATCCCTAACCGGTTTGATGGCTAGTGTGCTGACCATTACACTACCTAAGCTTCCTGATGCAATCCACGCTTACCTGTCTATGTGGCACCTTGCCTGAGAGGTCAATGCAAACTACTACTGGAGTAATGCCAGGCACCAGGCTAAGTAGTGACAAGTATCCATTTTGTAAGTCATTGTTTTCATGGTTTTAACCAGATCGAGGTTCGAGGTTGAAACTCCTCAGCTAGTAGAGTGCTGTAGACGAGGGTTGTATTCATGGGGCGGTGTTAGTGAGCCAAAACTGGTTTTGGACGGGATTTCTAGGTTGGCGGCGAAAAGTCAGTATGCATGGAGCGGTGTTACAGAAACACTGTGAGTTTAACGTCCCGAACACTAACACCACTAGGTAGCAATGCTATCATATTTAACAGAATTACATACTCAAAAAGTGAAATTTGATTAAATTAACCCTAAAATCGAAGCGATATTAATGGCGGCGATATTCATATTGTCGAATGTAAACAAAACAAATTGTGGCCCCCACCACCGCCGCATCAGCGGCAATATATTATGCCCAAATCTATTCAATGCTATCATATTTATCAGAATTACATACTCAAAAAGTGAAATTTGATCAAATTCACCCCAAAATCGAAGCGATATTAATGCCGCTGCCAAATTAAAGCAATAATCAAACCAATATTAACGTCGGAGCCGCTGCCGGATCGGCTGCGATATTGTGAAATAGTGGTGCTCGCCGGAAACAGGCTCAGAGGGATTTCCCAAATCTATAAATAACTGCTAGGTTAGCTAACACCACTGTGCTTTGGCACCGTACATACCCCATGACCCATTTCCCAACACTGGTGTTAGCTAACCTGAACACGGTCCTTAACACCGGAGCCGATAAATAATTCTTCATGCATACGGCCCAGAACAGGTACACACATAGGCCGTATTTGATTATGACGCTCCTAATCATTCGGATCATCCGAGTCGTCAGGATTTCAAATAGAACACCCCGAGGTAAACCTAAAAATACACGGGCCATGTGCAAAATGATCCCACCCCAATGCCACACGTCTTGGCTGGGGGTGTCAGGAGCATTTGTGCTGGTGCCCAGGCCCGTATGCATGATGCAGTGTTAGCCTACACTCAGTGTGTTTGCGCTAACACCGCTCTTTGTGTACTGAGTTTTCGCTGCTAACCTAGAAATCTCGCCAAAACCAGTTTTGGCTCGCTAACACAGCGTCATGCATACGGGCCTAGCTGGTGAGAGCCTGTCATGCAATGCTACACCTTTTTTTAAATATAAAAGTATGTTTGTTGTTGTTTTATGTCCTAGCAACATTTAAGGTCATATCAGGACAGGTACCGATTTGTGACAGTGCGCACTCATGGTGATTTTATAGTGCTGTCCCACTGGGAAACCAGGCTGCTGGCACCATGACCTGATATCCCACTCAGTCACATTATCCTGACACTGAGCCAACCAGTCCTTGCCGTATCCTATTAATGCCAAGCGCCTGGAAGCAAGAAGTACCAATTTTAAAGTCATTGGTTTGACACGACCGGGGTTCGAATCCACGACCCCACGATCTACCAGCACAGGACACGGAAGCTCAAAATCTAAATTAAAATAGACATATATGCTACACCTAAATTATACAATCATAACATACTTTAAATCCTATTTTGCTGTAGTTGTATTGGGTATTTAAAAAAAAGAGCTTAGGATTAAGCCACTATTTTTTCCACCGTGAACGCATTCATTTATGCACCTCGAAGTTGTAGAGCCTGCGCATAGGCAAAAAAGGTGGTTCGGGTGATCCGAGTTGTTTAATCGATTACGGCCATATTGATGAGGAGGTGCCAAGTAGATAAGAGTGTGAGTAGGGAGATCTCCCAAATGCACAAATTGTCAATAGGGAAAAATAGCATAGCCAAAGGGGGCGGGGGTGGGGGGGTGGGGGGTGCAGGAGCAAGGAGTCGCCCCCTCCCTCAAAATTGTGAAAAGAAAGTGATACAAAACGATGCATTCTGGTGCATTTTGACGAAGATATGCGTCCAAACGTAAACAACAAAACATGTTTACCATTTTGTGAAGTTAAGCGATGAATATAAAAAATCAAGAAAATCTGCGAAATCACGCAAATCTTTCATCCATGATTAAGAAAATGCGTCAGGTGAAAATACCTTCACAGAAAATACCCCCCAAAAAAGTAAACAACAAATTTAAAAGGAAAGAAAAGAAGCAAATTTTAACATCGTTAAAATTTGGAGGGGTGAGTAGCTGGGGATATGAGGTGCCATTTTGATCGTGGTGCCATATTAGGTCTACCAAATTAGCAGTAAATAAAGGTGTCCGCGAGACGGATGCTCATCTCATTCAGCCATCCCGTTTGGTCCTACTATAACCAACACAGCTGCGTGGGTGTTGTGCCGAGAGTCCGGGCAGCCTGGACAGCCTGGACAGACTGGACAGTCTGTGGTGACAGTCTGTGGTGACAGTCTGGACAGCCTGGACAGTCTGGGCAGTCTGGGCAGTCTGGGCAGCCTGGGCAGCCTAGGCAGCCTAGGCAGCCTGGACAGTCTGGGCAGCCTGGCCAGACTGGACAGCCTGGACAAACTGGACAGCCTGGACAGCCTGGACAGCCTGAACAGCCTGGGCAGCCTGGACAGCCTGGACAGCCTGAACAGTCTGGGCAGCCTGGGCAGCCTGGGCAGCCTGGACAGCCTGGACAGCCTGGGCAGCCTGGGCAGCCTGGGCAGCCTGGACAGTCGGGGTGGTGGGGTGCTGGGCTGGACAGTCTGGCAGTGGACGCCTGGGAGCCTGGGCAGCTGGGCAGCCTGGGCAGCCTGACGCTGGCAGGCGGGCACCTGGCAGCCTGGCCTGGGCAGCCTGGACAGCCTGGGCAGCCTGGACAGCCTGGGCAGCCTGGACACCCTGGGCAGCCTGGGCAGCCTGGCCAGACTGGACAGCCTGGCCAGACTGGACAGCCTGGACAGCCTGGACAGCCTGGGCAGCCTGGGCAGCCTGGCAGCCTGGGCAGCCTGGCAGCCTGGGCAGCCTGGACAGCCTGGCCAGTCTGGGCAGACTGGGCAGGCTGGCCAGCCTGGACAGCCTGGGCAGCCTGGACAGCCTGGGCAGCCTGGGCAGAGTGCCAAGACTGGACAGCCCCGACAGCCTAATGCTTTAATACGCTGGAAGAAGAGATGCCTGTTTACAGTACATTTGTCAGATGCTGTGGCCTGACAGTGATCGATGCACTGTATTGCTGCACTATATTGCCATAGCAACGATGGAATGTTCTTGGGATTCTGCATAGTGATGAACTTTCCTCTGTAAATGTCTTGTAATAAGACGACTTCTAATTTATCAGTGTGTTTAACCAAAAATTGAGGTTATTTTTACCAAATCTATACTCTGCCCTCTCCTATGTCCGAGTGAGTAAATTAGTATTTTCAAAATAATTGCCTAATTTCATCTTCAGAAGAATCAGTGTTTCAAAGTGTATATTGGTTTAAATATACATATGTTGTGGCCATAATGGAAATTGGATATATTGCAAACTTGGTTAAACCAAAGTCAGTTAATCCAAATTATCGGTTAATCCAAACAAAATTGTCATGCCCAGGCCACTTCCGGGATGGGTAAACCAAACTGTCATGTGGCGATTAAGTCATCTCAGACTTTTTTATATGATAAATGGTAGTATTTTGCCAGGCCGCTGAAAAAGGTTTGGATTAACCAATCGTTTGGTTTAACCAAGCTTGGTTTAACGGGGTTATACTGTATATACATAAAAAAACAATAATCAAAGTGTCCACATACATTGGATATTACATTTATAATGCACCCGTGTTTTTGCCAAAACCAAGTCAAAGTCGAAGCCAAAGCTTGGTTAAACCAATGATCGGTTAATCCAAACAAATTTCTAGGGTCCCTTCAAGTTTGGTTTAATGGGGTTATACTGTAATGCAAGTTCCAGACCAAGTAGCATCGCTTACCTATTTAGAAATCTAGCGCAAATTGCCTATGTTGTCAGACTTTTATTGGACACGGCCAAGGAATATGAAATGCTTGCCTTGTCCATTTGATCATATTAAGAACTAGCCACGTAAACATTGCCACGAAGAGCGAACTAAGCAGCTAAGTACAAAGAAACTGGGTCACATTTCTGGGTGTGGCGAGATGGTGGGTGCAGGATAGTGGTGTGTGGGAGATGGGGGTAGTGATGCATTTAAGGTGATGGTGATGGGGTTTGTTTGTTGTCGTTTTGCATCCTAGCAACATCTAAGGTCATATCAGGACAGGTACCTACTTGTGACAGCGCGCACTCATGGCGACTTTATAATTATTGTGCTCCCCCACTTGGAGACCAGTCTGCCGGCACCATGACCCAATTCCCGACACAGCCACGTTACCCTGATACTGTGCTTACCAGTCCTCGTCCTATCCTGTCAATGCCGAGCCCCACGCTAGGTAGCGACGAGTGTCCATTTTTTAAGTCATCGGCTTGACTTGACCAGAATTGAACTCGTGACCTTCCGCACAGGAAGCCTGCGCTCTACCGATTAGACCACCGCGTTGGGTAGGTGTGGGGTAGTGATATGTGGGGTGATGGTATGTGAGGGTAGGGGTAGTGAGTGGTGTGTTGGAGTGATGGCGATGGGTGTGGGGCAGTGGGCTTGTGGAGGTGATGGTGGTGGGGGTATGTGTACGGGTGTTGTGTAGAACAGTATATATGTGTGGTGTGATGTGGTGTGGTGTGGCGAGCAGCGGGACGTAGCTCAGGCAGTAGTCTCCACCTTAGATAAAGGATTCACCTGGTACTCGCAGTACACGGGTGAATACCAACCCTATATAAAAACGGTTGAAAAAGCGGGTTAATATGAGACCCTAATTTCACAATCTAAGAAGCAACATTTATTCTTTATAGATATCTTCATATTTACCCGCTACTTTTGAGTTGGAAAATATAATAAAACATATACTTTAATGCAATTTAAAAGTGAAATCGATGGCGTTTTCTGGCCACCATCTTGTCTTTTTGCATTCTCTCCCATTTCACCAAATATGTGCCAATATATGTAGCCATTTGATCATGGAACCACACTTTCTACTTCATGTTCCATACTAAAGCTATTTTCGCCCGTATTTAGACTACGTTGTCGTTCACCCGTGTACTACAAGTACCGGCTGAATCTTTTATCTATCTCCACCTGTGAAGGTGTGGGTCATGCAATTGATCCTTCTCAGTGGACCCATTTGCAGTTTGGGTTATTTTCCGATCCAACCAGGCTGTGCTATGTGCTGTCCTGTCTGTGGGAAAGTGCATAGTAAAGATCCCTTGCTGCTTATCGGAAAGAGTAGCCTATGTGGCAGCAGCAGGTTTCCTCCGAAGAAATATGTCATAATGACCATATGCTTGACGTCCAATAGCCAATGATATGAAAAGCAATGTGCTCTATAGGCGTCGTTAAATAAAACTGTTGTTGTTGTGGTGTGGTACAATGTATATATATATATATGTGTGTGTGTCTGGGTATGATGAATGGGTCTGGTGGAGGACAGTATAAATGTGTGTGTGTTGTGGTGTGGTACAGGGTATATATATATGTGGGTATGATGTGGTATGTAATATATAAGAACAGTTCTCAGGCGCAAGTGACAATATGCATGCCCGCAGTTAGGGGTTGGACCAGTGGTGGCGCCACTAGTCACAAGACATGTAAGGAATGGAGCAAATACAATGCGAATAGTATTTGTTTGTTAAATGTGTTCAAGTGTTTTTATTGATCTGAATAACATGCCAGTACTAATGCACTGGTCTTCCAGCCCTAATGACAATTGCAACTACACAGTAAGCATATCTATAGCAAAACATCGGTATGGTAGTTGGTATGGTAGTTGGTAATAGTGAATTATAAATGAATAATAATAACAATAATAAATTCCCTTCTGTGCCTTTATACCTGCATAATGCTTGTACATCATATATATGTGATGTGTAAGCATTTTGCGAGTATAAAGGCGCGGAAGGGAATTATTATTATTGTTCTATTTCAGCATCTACCAACCATTATCCTCGATGTATTCACCTCCTATACTACATACTGGTACTGGTGGCGCCACCTTCGGCCCCCCACCTGAACTACGGGCGTTCCCATTGTCATTATATATATATAGATATATATATATATATATATATATGAAGAGTTCAGGTGCAAAACCACGTAAACGCCAATCCACAAATCTTAGCTAAACATTGGGTTCAAACCTTGAAAAAGCTTCTTTTTTTTATATGCCTGTTTTCTTCATTGCTCCATAAACATATGATCATATGTAAAGTGGAATTAGTGAGAATTTAAATTATTTTCAGGTAAAAACATTTTTGGATTGGCATTTACGTGGTTTTGTGCCTGAACTGTTCAAATGAAGAGTTCAGTTGCAAAACACCGTAAACTCCAATCCAAAAATTGATATAAACATTGGAATCAAACCTTCAAACAAATGATCTTTTTGCATTCCTACTTTGTTGTTCATTGCTCCATAATCATGTCAACATATGAAAAGTGGAATTAGTTAGAATTAAAATTATTTTCAGATAAAAAATCTTGTATTTAAACTTCATTTTTGGATTGGCGCTTACGGGGTTTTGTGCCTGAACTCTTCATATGTTGGTGTTAGTAGGAGTGATAGTGTGTGTGTTTGTCGCTTCCGCTGGGAGTTTGTAGCACCGACTGCTGGTGGCAATATGTATTAAGCCACTGCCGACAGACGAGCGACTCTGGGCCCGCATTATGCGGACAACACAGCTTTCCTATTGACCCCTGACCCCTGCACACTTCCAACACGGTGCCAATTGTCTGCTTGTCTTGGTCAGTTAAAGTTGCATAGTCCGATGAAATATAAAATTTTCAAAACCAAACCAATTATCTACATTTGATTTTACATATCCAACTTAGATACAGATGCACTTATTAAGCATTAGTTTCTGTGTAGAAGGAAATGCTGAGTTAATATAACAGAACATGTTACTGCAGAAGTCTATGGTGTCAGAGTTTTGGCAATCTTGCCAAAACTAATTTTCCATGTTTGCACTCAGAATATCTCAAAAGTTTTACGATTTATAATAAAAGTAACTTTGAACTAATGCAAAGTAGATACTAGTGATTGATCTAATATATTTATCTCAGAAGAAATACAGAATTTCAAGACCATCAGACTATGCAACTTTAACCTCGTGTCCGTTGGCAGGGGCCCCCACCCTACGGTGCACATGGGCGATATTGGGGGTCGCTCAGTACCACAAACAGGTGGCGCCACTGGTAGTAACTCCTACAGAGGTGGTCATCAATCGCATAATTCGTTATACGTCATATATATATATGTAAAAGGAACTATGCGAATTTAAAGATAGATAAGGGAATTATTATTATTATTGTTATACTCCGTAAGACCCAATACTTTACGGGTGGCGCCACCTGCAGCCTCCTCTCCCTCCACCGGATGTAGACAAGTGTCAGTCGCACCGGAGTATTTTTTCTTCTATATACATGATGTTATGTTTGTATATACATAGACATATATATGCATACATAAATTTCACTGAGAATAAGTGAGAAAGCGAGCATACACTATGAATATTTATTTACATAATTCCCTATTTAATGCATAATTTTATATTTTCACGTGATGCACGATTTTGGACCTACACATATTTATTATACATATAGATTTTTTATTTTTTGTTGTTGTGGTAAATATGTTTATTCTGCTGAATAAGTCTTTTGTCAGTGCCGAAGCACTGGTCTTCCAGCCATTTTTCAATTCAGGGTTATTTACACTAAAGGTATATAGAATAAGGTGGACAATACCTGTTAAATACACAATTTGCACCATGTAACACAATGGAATTCTGAAACCCAAAAGTTCCATAACAATATGATACAGTAGTGTCATATAACCAGATCAATATTAGTCAGATCAATGTGAGTATTTACATAGTATATATATTTGTTTGTGATTATGCGAGTATAAAGGCACACAAGGAAATTGGTTGTTTATGTAGTGGTCTGTACTGAACTCTCAGGCTAGGAGCCGCATAGACAGGTAGGCATGGGGTGTATGGTGATATCAGGGAGCCTAGATGGTGTAATTGTTAGCACACTGGCCCGGAATCCAAAGAGATGTGGGTTCGAATCCTGCTCTAGGCACAATATTTCCCATTTTCATCACCCCCACGACACTGGTTGCCGTGACCATGATGCCATACAAGCTACGCGCTGTATAGTTGTTGAACCTACCCTGTGTATGTATGTATGTATGTAATTGTAAGCATTAAAAAACTTACAATTCCAGGGGGATGACTGTAGTGGTCTGCACTGACCTCTCCGGCAAAGAGGCACATAGACAGGTAGACATGGGGAGTATGGTGATATCAGGGAGCCTAGGTGGTATAATGGTTAGCACACTGGCCCGGAATGCAAAGAGATGTGGGGGTCGAATCCTGCTCTAGGCGAAATATTTCCCATTTTCATCACCCCCATGACACTGGTTGCCGTGACCATGACCCTGTACAAGCTACACTCTGTATGGTTGTTGAACCTACCCTGCGTATGTATGTGTTAGTGCATTGCCTGTATGTATGTAATTGTAAGCATTAATGGCGCGGAAGGGAGTTATTATTAATGTTCTATTTGCTACTCCTATCACATGATATATATGATAGGACACGGATATACCAGACCGATTGGTTGAATTGGTTAGATACTTTCCATGTGGGGGATCGTGGGTTCGAACCTCGACCGGGTAAAACAAATAACATATAAAAGTTGTGATTGTCGCTACCTAGCCTCGGAAACGAATAAGTTCCCGAGGCACGAGGCACGAGGCACGAGGGGTGTCTGGAATTGACCCCCCTGGTTATATACTGGTATTTTTAAATTTAAATTTAATTTAATAATTTATTTCTTTACTGGGGGGTTGCCTACCCTCTCCCCCACCTAGGTCCGGCCCTACAGGCCCTACATAGGTATCAGTCCAGCGCATTATCTACTGCTCATAGAATCACCCCAGATTCCAAGAAGTGATTCTTGCTGAGTCAGCAGAAAAATGCTGGGAGGAAAATGCCCTACTTAAATTAATCACTATTATCTAAGTCTAGGTCGCGACTAAAATGAAAACATGAATACTTGATGGATCCTGCCGCATCAGTTAGTCGGTTCCGACTTTGATCTTCCTCGTCGCTTGTAATAATATAAACTGGACAGGATGGCCCAATGAGTTAGAGCGTCCGTCTCCCGTGTTGCTAGACCATGGGATTGTTTGTTCAAACCCTGGTCTACTCAAACCAATGACTTAAAGATTGATACTTGTTGCTTTCTAGCCAGGTGCTCTGCATTATTAGGATAGGGCAAGGACTGGTTTACTCATTGTTAGGATAATGTGACTGAGTGGGATATCAGGTCATGGTGCTGGTGGCCTGGTCTCCCAGTGGAGCAGCACTAAAAAGTCATCATGGGTTTGCACTATCACAAGTCAGTACCCGTCCTGATATGACCTTAGATGTTGCTATGACGTCAAACAACAGCAAACAAACAAACTGCTTATAGAATCACCCGACATTCCAGGCAGTGATTCTTGTTGAGTCAGCAGAAAAATGCTGTGAGGAAAATGCCCTACTCAAATGAATCACTATTATCTAAGTCTAGCTCGTGACTAAAATGAAAAGATGGATCCTCCCAAGTCAGTTAGCGGGTTATGACTATGATCTTCCTTGTCGCTTGTAATAATAATTAATATAAACCAGAGAGGATGGCAGAATGAGTAAGAGCATACGTATCCCGTGTTGGTAGACCATGGGATCGTTTGTTCAAACTCTGGTCTAGTCAAACCAATGACTTAAAAATTGATACTTGTTGCTTTCTAGCCAGCTGCTCTGCATCATTAGGATAGGGCAAGGACTGGTTGGCTCAGTGTTAGGATAATGTGACTAAGTGGGATATCAGGTCATGGTGCTGGTGACCTGGTCTCTCAGTGGGGCAGAACTAAAAAGTCACCATGGGTTTGCACTGTCACAAGTTAGTACCCATCCTGATATGACCTTAGATGTTGCTAGGATGTAAAACAACTACAAACAAACTGTAATAATACATTCTCTCTCTCCAGTCTAACCGAAAGTTAAATTGTATTTTGCACTTGACAAGCAATACATAGCCTGCGCTACAATTGTTTAAACAAAATATTTTTGTTTGTTTAACGACCCCCCACCCCCGCACAAAAAGTGGACATCGGCTACAACTTCAAGCAGCAAAGAGGAAATGACTGAACACATTATTCGCTCTATTATGTCTAGAAAATATAGCCATGGGGGTAATGAAAATGGGAAATATTGCACCTACAGCAGATTCGAACCCACACTTCTTGTCATGTCATTGCTAGCACCACCTAGGCTCCCTGACGCAATCACCCTGTCCGCGACTACCTGTCTAGGTTGCTCCTAGCATGCAATCTTGTTTGGATGAACGGATAATTTGGATTAACCGACTTTGGTTTAACCAACTTTTTTTATCTGATAAATGATAGTATTTTGCCGGGCCGCCGAAAAAAGTTTGGATTAACCGATCGTTTGGTTTAACCGAGCTTGGTTTAACGGGGTTGTACTGTATATGTAGCTTGTACAGGGCCCAGATCACAACCATAGTCCTGTCATAACACCCAGCGTCGTGCAGTGATGACAATGGGAGATATCGTGCATAGAATAGGATTCAAACACCCATTCTGGGGCTAGTGTGCTAATCATTACACTACCAATGTTCCATAATGCCATCACCCTATCCATGGTTACCTGTCCATGTGGCTCTTTGACAGAGAGGTCAAGGCAGACTACTACACAAGTATGTGTAGCGACAATAGCAGCATAGTACGACATATGGGTTTAATAAGTGTGGGTAAACTTAATGGCGCTTACTGGCATAGTAATCGTACGAAGACAGGAGGGACATTTTGAAAAAAAGAACTAAATGGAAGAAATATCATGCCTATGGCAGTATGTGATAAGAGCCTTAGTTTGGTGTATGACTTCAGTGCATTACCTGTATAGACATACTCAGTCAAATTATCAATGCGGTGTTTTGTCTTTAAGATAGACCCAGTATCGCTGGCATTAATATATGTGTACAGGCGCAACTTGGTCATATTGTCAATGTGGTGTTTTGTCTTTAAGATAGACCCAGTATCGCTGGCATTAATATATGTGTACAGGCGCAACTTGGTCAACTTGTCAATGTGGTGTTTTGTCTTTAAGATAGACCCAGTATTGCTGGTATTAATATGTGTGTACAGGCGCAACTTGGTTATATTGTCAATATGGTGTTTTGTCTTTAAGATAGACCCAGTATCGCTGGCATTAATATGTTTGTACAGGCGCAACTTGGTCATATTGTCAATGTGGTGTTTTGTCTTTAAGATAGACCCAGTATTGCTGGTATTAATATATGTGTACAGGCGCAACTTGGTCATATTGTCAATGTGGTGTTTTGTCTTTAAGATAGACCCAGTATCGCTGGCATTAATATATGTGTACAGGCGCAACTTGGTCATATTGTCAATGTGGTGTTTTGTCTTTAAGATAGACCCAGTATTGCTGGTATTAATATATGTGTACAGGTGCAACTTGGTCATATTGTCAATGTGGTGTTTTGTCTTTAAGATAGACCCAGTATTGCTGGCATTAATATATGTGTACAGGCGCAACTTGGTTATATTGTCAATGTGGTGTTTTGTCTTTAAGATAGACCCAGTATCGCTGGTATTAATATGTGTGTACAGGCGCAACTTGGTCATATTGTCAATGTGGTGTTTTGTCTTTAAGATAGACCCAGTATTGCTGGTATTAATATATGTGTACAGGCGCAACTTGGTCATATTGTCAATGTGGTGTTTTGTCTTTAAGATAGACCCAGTATCGCTGGCATTAATATATGTGTACAGGCGCAACTTGGTCATATTGTCAATGTGGTGTTTTGTCTTTAAGATAGACCCAGTATTGCTGGTATTAATATGTGTGTACAGGCGCAACTTGGTCATATTGTCAATGTGGTGTTTTGTCTTTAAGATAGACCCAGTATTGCTGGTATTAATATGTGTGTACAGGCGCAACTTGGTCATATTGTCAATGAGGTGTTTTGTCTTTAAGATAGATCCAGTATCGCTGGCATTAATATGTGTGTACAGTGCAACTTGCTCAAATTTCTAATGTGGTGTTTTGTCTTTAAGATAGATCAAAGACCCTATAATACTAAGACGGCTCACTCAGCCTGTACTGTGTAATCAAACTGATCAAACCCACCACTTGGTGCGCTGGCTGTTCTCTTGGTTAAACAGGTGCTATATTATATGTATAAATGTATATATGAATGTGAAGGATGTGTGATGATGGCGATGATGATGATGATGATGATGCTGATGATGATGTGTATTTGTTCATAGCAATTTCAGATTGATTTGTATTCATAATTACCTATCTCATATATAATATAATTGTATCTGTTTACATGTGAAACACCAACCAGCAGCCGGGCTGATCAAACCCACCACAAGGTGGCACTGCAAAATTTCCATTTCCATGGGAGAGATAGGGAGTGAGCCGTCTTAGTATTATAGGGTCTTTGAATAGATCCAGTATCACTGGCATTAATATGTGTGTACATACACGCTTCTCCAACCTATTGAAATGGAAGACTTGCAATGGGAGACGGGTTAGGTATCATTGCCACAGTCGGCAATACACAATGGTGTAGTGGATTTTATTCGTTACTTATATTCACATAAAAGCTGATACAGCAGGTGATGTGCATCATCCTACCTTTGTGACAGTGGATACTCATGTAGATTTTATTATGGTGCACACTGCCTCTGGCACGACCATTAATATCCCACTCAGTCACAATATCGAGACAGAGAAGTGAAGTTTGGCATTACCGTTACCGTAATTAGCAAAACAAACACAGCGAATATACTATGCCATTTTTCTTACAATTTTAGCTCTTGTCATCACTACAGTCTCTTAGGTAGTTATGTTATGTCAAATGAGGCTTAGGAATGCTTATAACCCTATATCCCATTCTCATCGTGGGGTGGGTGGGATGGCAATTTAAGGCAGTTGTTGTCCTCGTGGCTCCCGTGTCGAAAGGGAATTTAGTTCAGAAATATGACACCGGTGGAGCCGCAGTCGCCTTGTTTACTGGGCGATATAAGGCGGAAGTGCCAGAAAACCACTAGTCAGCATTAAGCTATAGTTAAATTAGTTCAGCAAGGATCCGCCAGTCGGCGACATATTGAGCAGCCTTAGTTACTAGTGCTTGGCTGTATTTGCCGCCAGATTACCCGTAATGCTTCAACATTACGAACAATGCCGGGAGAGGGTGTTCACTGGGCAGCACTTACTAACTCTCGATGCAACTCTAAGGTGGTACCCAACAGCTGGCAAGACGTAACCAAACACTGGCACTAAAAATGAACACATTCAGAAAAATAAGGACCTATGTAAGTAAGAATACTGCACTGGAGCTGTACAAGCCTACAATATTACCAATTATAGACTACAATGATTTCATCTATGGATTACTAATGAAGCAGCAAGAGACCAAATTACAAAGAATGCAAAACTGAGCTCTCAGAAGAGTATTCCAAGGCAAGATACTAAGTGTGGTTGAAATGTATAGCAGAGCAGGGCTGGACACTCTGGATGTACATAGGAACCTACACCTAATGAAACGTATAAACATGCAAGTGATGAAAAATACCTAGATCGCACAACCAGGGTAACGAGAAGGGGGACATCGACCCTACTCTGGGTGCCCAACCCTAATACAACTAAGTTAATTAGAGCTCCGATTTACAAAGGAACTATCATGTGGAATGAACTCCCAACCCAAACCAGAGAAGCGGGTTCGATCCTTGCCTTTAAAAATGCATACAGAGCTCACCTGGTTATTCAGGCCCAAAACCTGGCACTGCAAATATATAATGCGACTTACTGAATGACCCATTGACTTCGGCCTCTCACATGCCTGCTCTCTCCATGCCTGTCTGCCCCCTTGCCCATAGACCCCTCCCCCGCCATCCACATTTTGACAAACAACTATTATAACTCAATGACATAATAACATTCAAGACCCACTAGCACCACTGAATAACTACATCTTCAACCAGCATTGCACGCAATATAAACCACTATACATGCACATCCTAGTAACATTAAAAAAAAAAATCTTTGGTAAGACCATTTATTCATTAATTGTTTTGTGTTCAGTGTAATGCACTAGTAATCCGGTTATATACATTGTAGATATTTAAACTATAAGTATGAATACACAGAGCCACCTACATACATTGTCCTTTCTCTTTTGACAACTGACTAACGATTAGATATATTGTTTGCTAGTGCATTGTGTGTTTTGTATACTTATATTTAAATAGATATATACATACAACAAATTTACATAATTACATCAATCTATATATATACATATATATATATATCCTGCATAATCCATTATACGAGTATAATAAGCCAGAATATCATTCTACTCCTCAGCCACTACATCGTCGGCTAGTCACCTACTCATTAAGTCATATATTAGTACCTCGTGACCTCCCCACGTGGCGCCACCTGCTCGCCCATGCCTCAGCAGCCGTTATCCTCTCTCACTGTCCGGCTGAAATATACACTGTACCACAGATATATACAGAGATATACCTACTCAGTAAGTCATATATTAGTACCTCATGACCTCCCCACGTGGCGCCACCTGCTCGCCCATGCCTCAGCAGCCGTTATCCTCTCTCACTGTCCGGCTGAAATATACACTGTACCACAGATATATACAGAGATATACCTACTCATTAAGTCATATATTAGTACCTCATGACCTCCCCACGTGGCGCCACCTGCTCGCCCATGCCTCAGCAGCCGTTATCCTCTCTCACTGTCCAGCTGAAATATACACTGTACCACAGATATATACAGAGATATACCTACTCAGTAAGTCATATATTAGTACCTCATGACCTCCCCACGTGGCGCCACCTGCTCGCCCATGCCTCAGCAGCCGTTATCCTCTCTCACTGTCCGGCTGAAATATATACTGTACCACAGATATATACAGATATATATCTAGTACACACGTATATACATACACTAAAACCTCCCTAATCGCCCACCTCCACAGATCGACCATTCCCGTATATCGATCGCTTTATTTGGGTCCCAACAATACCATTAAACCATATTTTAACTCCCTAAACAGACTACCTCCCTAAATGGACCGCTTAAAGTTGGCCCCATGGTAGGTCGATTTATAGAGGTTTTACTGTATATATATACATATATATGCACATATAGACCACTGGGTCATCTTGAGCATTCCCTTGCAGGAATAGTTTCCCATTCTTTAAGTCCTGATATTGTGTGATTTAAAGAAAAGTTGATGTAGATAAATTAAAAATATACTTCAAGCACTTTAATCTGTGCAAAAGATACATATATATGTGTAACTATGTCTGAACAAGAAACTACTAAAAAAATAATGGGATCTTTCCATAATTTGAACCAATTAGAGCTGTTCTTTTCGATTGCAAATGGCCACCTCTTATGGGTGCTGCCATTTGCAATATGTTATACGACCGTCGTTTCGGTGGAATAAAGTAATAATATAATAAAGTAATAATATTGCATCTGTGCACCATGTTTATGCCAAATTGTTCTTTATTTCTTGTAATTTTGAGTAAACATTCTATGGCAGCAAGCATTTGTTTTGATATATTATTAACCAATCGCTGACCCCGAATACCTTTGTAGTGGAAACAAGTTCAAACGAGTTCAACCGTGGCTGGTTGGGTCACAGCCGTAGCTGGTTGGGTCGCACTGTGGCTGGTTGGGTCGCTCCGTATAGCGCTGAATATGCTTATGCCTGCGAGGGGTGGGACTCACCACTCAAGCGGAAGCTTTTGATGATGTGGCGTAAAATGAATGTAAATTTGAAGGGTTTTTTAGTAGGTCTTATATTTTATAACATATTAAGATCACCCTTTTCAGTGTAATGTCACATAACTACTAATAATATCAAGAGTTTAAAGGTCTGGGCAGATTTTTATTTATTTTTTCTTCTTGAAGATTTATACTCCCTGTTTGGATAGCTGCTATTGATTATTTCTCGCCGCACTCAATAGAGGGCACTACTTTCTCTCACCACTACCACCTGACCACTGCGCCTCCACCTCTCGCCAGTGTTAGCGCCATGCATCTCAAGTATCCTACGGGTTATTTGCAGAGCTGCTCTGCAAATTATAGCCACCAATACTGTTGTCACAGAGCTGCGCATGTGATGAAAACGGCATCGACAGCAAAACAAATGTCCGCGACTGTTTTTTTTTTTTATTGAAGATTTATACTGCCTATCATGGATAAGTCTGAATAGCCTTGTTTTCACCATTAGACAGTTTGTCGATAGAAAGCTCGAGCAAACACATTTACTGACCCAAGAGATTTTTAACCTCCAACACCACATAGACATGGTCTGAGAGCAACTGGCCTTTGATGGCGCTGTAAGTTATACACATCAGTGGAAATCCAATTTGGCAGAGGTGGGGGCACAGGGAATCGAACCACTGACCTTCAGATTAGGAGTCCAAACTTATACATATATACATATATATATATATATAGTATAGTTATACAAGTCTTACCTGGTACAGATGATGGAAAACTGTTGTTTTCCCGAGGTACTAGCCTCGGATAGTTGTGGTTCAGGGAGAAGGAAGCACATCCGGGTCCAGCAATCTTTTACATACTTAATAGGATAAAAAATGATCTCACAATTCTATGGATACTAAACATGTTTGCGTTTCGGTACAAGCTGACGTCATTGTTGTGGTAGGGTAGGGTGGGTGGGCCTTGACCCATGACTATCTGAGGCTAGTACCTTGGGAAAACAACAGTTATCCATCATCTGTACTAGGTAAGACTCTTATAACTATACTATTTTACCTCTGTACTACCCTCTGGATACTGGTAGTCCATGGAGAACTTTACGTAATCTAATTTTTTATCGTTCTTTATACTTATTCTTCAAATATATAACGTTTCAGTACAAAAATAGAATTTGGTGTTCCTCACCAGTCTTTGGTTGGTGAGTAGGCAAGTTGGAAGGCCGCTTAACTTTTCTAGTCATTTGTTGTAATGATTTGCAAATGATCTAGCCGTCTTCCAGCCCATGTGCACCAGGATTCTCTTCACTGAGATTCCTAATTGTCTTGCTTTAGATACCATGGCCCCCCGCATTGAGTGGGATGCGTAGCGTCCGGTATTAATGCCTGCCTCTTTAAGCACCTTGATGGTCCATCTTGCGAGTTTGTCTCTCGAGATAGTCTTATGCAATTTAATGAAGCTTATCAAAAGCTGTCTGGAATTTGTTAGTCCTGGTGACTTAGATATATACGCCCTAATGGCAGACACTACAGAAATAGGTCAGTCATCTGGAAAACTATTTACATGTACCATGGACAGTGGGTCCCCTGTACGATCGACTTTAGTAATGTCTCCCAATCGAATGTTGCCTCCTTATTTTCTATCTCCAGTCCATCCAGAGTCAGAGCCACACTTGTTTGGTCTCTCTGTCCTGTCACTAACAGTAATAGCACTCCTACCTTAAATTCTAGTTCTTTCATTGATAAATGCTTATTACTAGGCCATGACTTGAACAGCTTAAACACTACTGACACATCCCAAAACCTATTATATTTGGGTTTGGGTGGGTTTCTCTGATACACTGACCGAATAAACCAGTGCACAACCTGATGCTTTCTGATCGTTTGTCCATCAATCCTTGGTAGAATGATTGAAAGTGCACATCATGCTGCATTAATTGTACCGAATCCTAATCCATCATCTTCTAACATCCTTAGAAACCTTACAATCTGGGTTATTGTAGGTTTTAATGGTTTGACTCCTTTAATCAAACAATGGAGTCCCCATTTCTTTATATAACTTGTATACAATTTCACCGTTCCTTTTCTCCAGGTGTGTGAAATAAGTCTTTCTTGTGTAATTTTGTCTACACCATATTGTTCCAAATGTTTCTTTAGAAAAGGAATATATATATATATTTATATGCCTCAAGGGAGCTGGCGCTGCATCTTTCACAATAGAGAAATTGCATCTAAGATCTTTAGATTGAACACACAGTGACATTTCCTCAGGGAGTACTGAGGCTAGGCCATGGATGCTGAGATGAGACAGATCAAAGACTTTTTGAATATGACCTGCAGATCAGGTGTTCCAATACGATGCACAAAGTTGCGGAAGACATTATAATTTGTATCTTTGGAAATCTGCCAGTTGATCTTTCAGGGAACTTGTACCTACATGCTTTAAAGGTTCCCTCAAGAGAATTTACCATGTATTTTTTACATGATTATTTGGTGTATCTTATGCTAGGTACACACCTACCATTTTTCCGCACACAACTACCGTATTCGATCTAAAATTGCCCAAAAGTCTTGAGGTGTGCACTCCCCTAGCACACCTACCGATTGCGATTCGCGACTTAAAACTCCATTTTAGGGCTAAAAGTGCTTCCTTATGATTGCGATTCGAAAAATGAATCAGCCCATTTTCAGTTTTAAGCGGGTCGGGTCGGGTTGTGAGTTTTAGTGTGCGAGTCGTAAATGGTAGGTGTGTACCTAGCATTAAAAAAAGGAAAGTTTGTTCTATTTAATGATGCCTCTAGAGCACATTAATTTTCATCATCAGCTATTGGATATCAAACATATGGTCATTCTGACATATTTCTTTGGAGGAAACCTGCTGCCGCCACATAGGCTACTCTTTCTGATAAGCAGCAAGGGGTCTTTCATGTGTACTTTTCCACAGACAGGACAGCATATACTACAGCCTTTGATGAACCAGTTGTGGACCACCCAAAATGCAAACGGGTCCACTGAGCAGGATCGATAGGGTGATCCATACCTTCACCAGTGGACACTCTACTGCTTGAGCTACGTCCCACTCCATTTTGTGTATCTTAATGAAAGATCAAATGTAGAATGGGATATTTGAGGTTGGACGCAACAAGTCAGGAAGGATTCAGTTTACGCTACTTTCCAAGTCTGTAATATGTCCAAGCCTACATGACCAAAGACGCTTGTTAATGGTGAATGTCACTCATTAACACAGCTTGACTACAATGGCCCTCAGACCCTGGTTGCACCCACAATAACGGGATGGCTGAATGAGTTGAGCATCCGTCTCCCATTCTGGTAGATTGTGGGATCGTGGCTTTGAACACTAATCGAGTAAAACCATTGACTCAAAAATTGATACTTGTCACTTCCTAGACTGGCGCTCGTCATTATTAGGACAGGGCAAGGAGCAGTGGAATGATGAAGACCAATAATCCACGATTGAAATTTTCCCTGCTTAATCAACTAATCTACTAACAAATTAAAAATTAAAAATGGGGTGTATAAAGCTATGTAAATTATGAATAATCACAATTGCTCATAATTCACGGACGTAATATGACTAGTTACGTCACTCAGCACAGTGTATGTGCTTTCTCTCAGATCTCCAGTTGTGATCACAAAACTCATCAAACTACTTCCTGAAGTCAGATATAAATGAGACTGTCTCAAAAGGTGCTAAGCAATATGGGACAAAACTTTGTCTATTGTGACGATCAACATACTATCTGCTTATGCATCTGCTTATGCTATCTGCTCAGGATAAACTGATTTGTTTTTAATATGGTGTTTCATAATCCCAATAGAATACATATTGATTTGAAGCAAATGTCCTTGCGTTTTCAGTCTAACCATGTCTGTGCTGTTTTGTGTCAATCGTTACAATGGACAAACAAAAAAGAGTTATCACCTTTTGAGACAGGCTTATATAATTGGATGCAGTGACCGAAACGGTATAGCACAGGCTTCCCATGCGAAAGGTCGAGAGTTTGAAAGCTGGCCGAGTCGAGCAAATGATTGATACCTATCCCTAGCCAGCCTGGCACACGCATTACCATGTTATTTTGCAGTTTTGCGTATTGTTGTTTTACATCCTAGCAACATCTAAGGTTATATCAGGATGGGTACCGACATGTGACAGTGCGCACTCATGGTGACTTTACAGTTTCTTAAAGATTAGTGCTGCCGCACTTGGAGACGAGGCCTCTGGCACCATGACCGATATCCCACAGTCAAATTATCCTGATATTGTGCTAACCAGCCTTTGCCCTATCCTATTAATTCCGAGTGCCGGGCTAGGTAGTGACAAGTAACAATGTTATAAGTCATCGGTTTGACGCAGCTCAGATTCAAACTCCTGACCTTCCGCATTGGAAACTTGCGCTCTACCAATTCGCCCATCGCGTCCGGTCAGCATTACTAGGATAGGGCAAAGACTGGGTAGCTCAGTATTAGGATAATATTAGTGGGAGATTGGGTCATGGTGCAAGTGGTCTGGTCTGCTAGTGGGGCAGCAATATAAAATCATCATGATTGCGTACTATCACAAGTTATAATATATAGTGCCTGTCCTGATGTGACCCTACATGTTGCCGGCATGTAAAACCCCAACAAACAAACAATATATAAATAAGCATTGTCTGTTGATGGTCATTATTGTTGTGTTGCATTATTTACATATATATTCACACGTAGGATATAAAATGGAGTTTTGGAGAACAGGCTTCAGACGCTCAAATTATGTATACTCTAGCATCAGTAGAGACATGGCCATGCATTCTAGATAGGCTTTTTGTTTGTTTGTGTGTTGTTGTTTTACGTCCTAGCAACATCTAAGGTCGTGTCAGGAGGGGTACCAACTTGTGACAGTGCGCACTCATGGCGACTTTATAGTGTTGCCCCACTGGGAAACCAGGCCACCAGCAGCATGACCTGATATCCAAATCAGCCACATTATCCTGGCACTGAGCCAACCAGTCCTTGCCCTGTCCTAATAATGCTGAGTGCCAGGCTAGGAAGCGATAAGTATACATTTTTAAGTCATTGATTTGATTCGACCAGGGTTCGAACCCATGATCCCATGATCTATCAACACGGGAGATGAGTGCTCTAACTCATTCGGCCATCCCAGCTTTGAAGCGTAGATCACAGACATGTTATATGTGGGTGTCTGATGTGCCCTACATATATAAATTGAGATTTGTGACATAATAACATTTAAGTTGTTAATCTGGACTGTTATATACTATTTCTTAGAACATCAAATTGCTATTTGTACAGGTGTTTTTGTGTGTGTTATTTTTTATTTTTATTTTGTTGTTTTCTCTCTTGCCTCATATCACCCATCTCATCTTCCATAAAATTTACAAATCACTTACCTTGATATATAAATAGTTCTTAGCACCATCTGGGCTGGATTGTAGGCATCACGACTCAGGTTGCATGAGTGACCTTGATGCTCTACAATTCCATGTATTAGCTTTCTTTTGCCCTCAATAACAAATTTAAAAAACAAAAGAAAACAACCTTTGAGCATTCAGTCACATTATCCTGACACTGAGCCAACCAGTCATTGCCCTATCCTAATAATGCTGAGCGACTCACTAGGAAGTGACAAGTATCACTATTTAAGTCAATGGTTTGACTCGACCAGGGTTCGAAAACATGAACCCATGGGTTCGGATCAATCTCCCAAAACAGGAGATGGATGCTCAACTCATTCGCCATCCCGTCTGGTGTTTGTTGAGGTTTAATGTTCCAGCAACATCCACGGTCATATCGTTATGGGTACCAACTTGTGGCAGTGCATACTCATAGCAACTTTATAGAACTTCTCCATTGGGAAACAGGGTTGCCAGCACAATTACCTAATATCCTACTCAGTCACATTATACTATCTGGAGCTAACCAGTCCTTGTCCTGATCCTATTAATGCCAAGCGCCAGGGTAGGGAGCGATAAGTATCAATTTTTTAAGTCAGTGGTTTGACTTGACTGAGTATCGAACCCCCGACCTTCCACACGGGCAGCCTGCGCTCTCCTGATTCAACCACCATGTCTGGTTTTGTTTTTTGTGTTTATGCAAGAGTCCAGGATTCCCGAACTTCCGCAAGGGAATTCTGGACTCTACCTATTCGGTCACTGCGTCCGGTGAGTTAGAAGTAATTATTATTTTTATATTATTTGTTTGTTGTTGTTTTATGTCCTAGCAACATCTAAGGTCATATCAGAATGGGTACTGACTTGTGACAGTATGCACTCATTGCGATTTTATAGTGCTGCCCCACTGGGAAATCAGGCCGCCAGCACCATGACCCGATATCCCACTCAGTCACATTATCCTGACACTGATCCAACCAGTCCTAATAATGCAGAGCTCCAGGCTAGGAAGTGACAAGTATCAATTTTTAAGTCATTGGTTTGACTTGACTGGGAACCAAAGTCGTGAACTCCCGATCTTCCTCAAGCGAAGCATGTGCTCTACTGATTCGGCCATCCCATCTGGTGGATTGACACAGAAACTGCAATATGGCCACAGATAAAGGTATACTGATATATTTGTCAGTACAGTTGTTATTGTTGGTAATAAACCTTTACAGTATCTATTCCATTGTGTTATCGCTACTATCAATAATTTAAACAAAAGTAGTTTCATATAATATTTGAACGGCCCTTTTGGTGTTATTTTCAGACTTTTGCTTCCGGCATATACCAAAATAGTGGAACATTTTACACTATTATAAATTATGATCACTAGAAATAGCTACTTAATAACACTGCAGAAATGGCAGCAGATGAAGAGTTCAGGTGCAAACAAATATACTTAAAATAACAGACTTTTACTTGAAAATAATTTAAATTCTCACTAATTCCACTTTTCTTGTGATAACATTGTTATGGAGCAATGAACAAAAAAGCGGAATTGTAAATAATATTTTGTTTGAAAGTTTGATTCTAATGTTCATTCAAGTAAGGGAACCCAGAGACATATGTGGGAGAAAGAACAATTTATTTTTATGCGAGGAACGGTACAGGCGGGGATCAGTCCAGGGTGTTGATGTCGATGGGGGCCTCCCGGATCGCCGGAAGCTCTGAGGCTGCCGGAGCCGACCCCTACGCAGTAGTCCTTATATAGAGGGTGGGTGGGAGTGGTGAAATGTTGATGCCTTGAGGATGCGAAACTGAATGGCTAGGTGTGGGGGGAGGCTTCGGTTAGTGTTCGTCGATGCCGCTTGGGGCATGGTGGGTACCCGGCTCCACCCCCGAATCAACCACAATTCGGAAATTATGCACCTATCCTAATTTTTGGAACGGCGTTTACGTTTTTTTTTGCGCCTGAACTCTTCAGATATTTTGGCATCAACACGCACCATCCTGACAAATCAAGTTGTCATACAGTAGTACTACTGCATGCACCATTGCCAAAGTTAATATAATTCAACCAACGCGACACAAGTACAGTATACAGTGGCATTCATAACATTTTTCTTACTTGTTACATTAGTCTTGATTTGTGATTTTTGGTCAATAGTTCGAGGATCCCAGGCACTAACCCAATAAACATTATATAGTTGGGTGGGGGGGGCGGTAAATCTGAACATTATAGACACGTCCTCCCACTCCATATGCTCCGGTCGAAGTGTTCGTAAAGCTATTACGTCATAGTTTAGTTATAAGTAAATTACAGCAGGTGGCAGCTCAATTGGCAGAGATTATTAGTTCCCAGTAAGACAATTGATGACGCAGATGGTTGCATCCATAGAAAGCAGTGTACATGTTTCACGGGTTAAATTACCCATGTTGAGATCAACATTGACAATTGAATTAACTAACCCACAAGGCTCGGCAACTTGCAACTGCTGTATTAGTTTCTGCATTGCGTAATTGTCTTAGCCCATCTAACACTTTTGTTGTTTGTTGTTGTTTTTCATCCTAGCAAAATCTAAGGTCATATGAGGATGGGTACCGACTTGTGACAGTGCACACTCAGGGCAACTTTTATAGTGCTGCCCCACTGGAAGACCAGACCACCAGTACCATGACCTGATATCCCACTCAGCCACATTATCTTGACACTTAGCCAACCAGTCCTTGTCCTATTCTAATAATGCCAAGCGCCAGGCTAGGAAGCGACAAATATCAATTTTCAAGTCATTGGTTTGACTCGATGATGGTCCGAACCCACGACCCCACGATCTATCAACACAGGAGAGGACGCTCTAACTCATTCGGCCATCCCGTCTGGTTCCCGTCTAAGACTAGTAACAGTCATAATCTGGATTAGAGTATCAATCAATCAATTGGGGTGTTTGTAACCTTATGATGGTTACCGGTTGCAGAACTGCAACATTGGGTAGAGAGGCTCCGATAAATCAGCCCAATCTGTGGTTGAAGACTTGTCTTCGTAGAGGGAGTGTTGTGAAAGCTGGGGACATCTCTCACGATGTAGTGACGGCGGGGCGTCGGGGCGGTAGCGAATCTCTTCATTCTGGCGTGTAGTTGAGCTGTAGGTGTGTGTAGTGTAGTGTAGCACTTGAATCCGGTCAGCAGCAGGGGCTTGAGGAAGGCGGGCAAAGGTGGCAGCAGCTGTCGTTCCAGCAACAAGAACCAGACAGAGAAATCATAAAGGTGAAGGGCCCCACCCAGGAACACAACTACCCTGGTCAGGGTAGTAAGTGTGCCTGGGAGAAATCGAAATGGGCAGAATCCAGGAAAGAGAAATGAGGAGAGTTGAGTCAAAGGGCCCTGTCTATTTGCTCTATGGTGACCATCCAGCGAGCCATAGACACGGACAGAGTAAGAGTAGAAAGTGAAAATGCCGGTGGGCTCCCCCTCCTGGAACTCTTTTTAGACATATCGAGGAGGAGCCGGGCCGACAGAGAGAGGTGTGGACGAAGTGCGGTCCGGATAGCAAGTTTGATTAGAGTATCACCTATACACCATCTCACATGCCAAAACAAACACCACTATATGCCATAAATCTGCTAAACAAATCTGCCTCACGCATTGCAATGCACATTGTTATCTTGACCGCAACTCGGTGGTTGTTGTGTGTGTAAATATAGTTTATTCATCGAATAAAGTCTTTTGTAAACGCCATGCTCTTCCAGCCATGTGACAATAGCCACCGTTGTTATTATTAGTTTGTTGGGGTTTTACATCCTGCCAAGATCTACGGCCATATCAGGACAGGTACTGACTTGTGACAGTACACTCTCATGACAACTTTATAGTGCTGTCCTACTGGGAGACCAGGTTGCCAGTATCATTACCCAATTCCCTGATTCCCCACTCAGTCACATTATCCTGATACTGCGCTAACCAGTCCATGCCCTATCATAGCAAGGCCGAGCACAAGGCTTGGTAGCGACAAGTATCAATTTTGTAGGTCATTGGTTTGACTCAACTGGAACTTGGAACTCCTGACCTTCTGCACAAGAAGCCTGCACTCTGACCGATCTGTCACTGCATCCGATCCTGCAGCTAGCATCCTATGTCCTCATTTAAACGCCTGTTCTTGTCCGTGCAGCTGGGACCAAGTTTTCCTTGTATTTCACGCTCGATCCATCGGCAAATATTTGCTTAAAGTTGCATAGTTCAATGGTTTTGAATTTCTGTATTTTTTCTGAGATAAATATATTAGATCGATCACTAGTATCTACTATACATTAGCTCAAAGTTACATTTATTATAAATGGTAAACCTTTGAGATATTTTGAGTGCATACATGGAAAATTAGTTTTGGCAAGCTTGCCAAAACTCTGACACCATAGACTTCTGCAGTAACCTGGTAACAGGTTCTGTTAAATTGACTCAGTATTGCCTTCTACGCAGAAACAAATGCTTAATAAGTGCATCAGTATCTAAGTTAGATAAGTAAAATCAAATCTAGATAATTGGTTTGGTTTTGAAAATTTGATATTTCATCAGACTATGCAGCTTTAAATAACTGTCAAGACAGACATCTGAAAGAGCAATATCGCAACGCTGAAAAAATGATGTATCCAGAAAGTTTGTTTATATTTAACGACGCCTCTAGAGCATATCGATTTGTATCATCAGCTATTGGACGTCAATTTGTTGTAACCAGATCCTTGCATATTTATTAGACTAAAAAATGGTTGTATCAGGAATATCACTCCCCAGAGAAAACTACAATGCAATAATTAATACCCAACGCCTTGCCATAGTTGGCATCTGCAGGCTCACAGACCCCTGCCTTGTTCTGGCCTACAAGTAGGTGGCTTAGCGTATATTTCCATACTCACATATGAGTGTATGCGCCCTCAAATGGAACGAAGGAATGTGGCCTGATTTACCAGTGGGACAGCACTATAAAATCGCCATGAGTGCATACTGTCACAAGTCGGTACCTGTCCTGATATGACCTTAGATGTTGCTAGGATGTACAACAACAACAAACAAACAAAACAAACAAATCTATCTCAGAACACTTCTGAATATAAAAATAATAATTACTTTCAACTCACTGGAAGCGGTGACCGAATAGGTAGAGTCAACAATTCCCTTGTGGAAGTTCGGGAATCCTGGACTCTTGCATAGAGTTGGGTGGTTGGTTGGTTGTAGGACGTAAAACTCCAACAACCAACCAAACGAAACCAACCCTTGCGGAAGTTCAGGAGTTTGAATCACAAATTGTCAGTAACTAGCCTGGCACTCGTCATTACTAGGATAGGGCAAGGACTTGTTAGCTCAGCATCAGGATAATGTGAGTGCGTGATATATTGGGTCATGGTGCCTGTGACCTGGTCTCTCAGTGGGGCTGCACTATAACATCACCATGAGCGTGCACTATCACAAGTCAGTATCCATCCTGATATGAAGATGGATATTCCCCACAACCCCTTTATGTACAAAGTATGTACCAGGCCTATATCAATGGGGTAAAGACCCTATCTGAACTCAAAGTCTGGTGAGAAAAGGCACTGTTTCCGAGACTAGCATCATACCAGTCTAAAACAACCCCTTTTTAAAACTCAGACTGCAGGACGCCCTAGACAGGAATACCTCAAATTAAATTACCAATAAAAACCCTAATCGCTTCCATTATCATCTAATTAAGCCGTGGTTTATGTTCGATTTCAGGAAGCGGACTATCATTTACAATTGATCAGGATATATTATATATCTATATTATAGAAAATTACCTTAATACGGGGGTTGCTTATTAATGAGGTTATACTGTAGGTTTTCTTTTATTACTCAGTCATAATCATAATGGGAAATTGCGTTGGTGTTTAGCATGTTTAGATGTGTTGGGTATTTAACTGGTCTCACCAAAGAATGATCACAGCCTTCATAAGAAGAGAACTATTTTTCTCTCTACTAATCGAGTGGTATGCAGGTATTGCAGGTATAGCAATACCTCAGGGAGTTTGACGCCCCTGCCCTGCAGAGTTGTAAACCACTGCCTTGTGGTACAGGTTATTGACAGAACCGAAGGCTAAGGGAGCAAACCATGAACAGAAAACTATGTCACTGTGGCAGCATTAAGGGTGGTTGATGTATGGAACTCCCAACATGGCCACGAGAGAGTGCCGCTGGTAACTTGCCAAAGGCAGCAGCTCTTCAACACTTTTGCAGGCAGCTTTCATGAAATGTTTGAAGCTGAAAGACATTAATACTGACTCATGTACGCAACTCTCACAGCATAGAGCTAAATGGAGAGCAGCAGTCAAGTAATGAAAGCAGTCTTTGTCGCATCGCGACCGACAGCATGATGATGATGATGAGTAATCAAGTGAAAACCTCATCAGGATTATCAATTATGATTGAACCAAACAAATGTGTCTATACCCTCCCCATTCGGTGATTCAATAAGTGACATTGCAATTGTTGACAATTTGGCTTCTTATATTTTTGGGAGCGGGACGTAACTCAGGCGGTAGAAAGTCCCCCTGTGAAGATTTGGGTCATCCAACCGAATCCTGCTCAGTGGACAACATTTGCAGTTTGGGTTATTTTCCATTCCAACCAGTGTTGCACAACTGGTTCATCAAAGGCTGTGGTATGTGCTCTCCTGTTTGTATGCATATAAAAGATCCCTTCCTGCTTATCGGAAAGAGTAACCTATGTGGCAGCAGTAGGTTTCCTCCGAAGAAATATATCAGAATGACCATATGGTTGATGTCTAATAGCCAATGATAAACATCAATCTGCTCTAGAGGCGTCATTAAATAACTTTCTTTTTTTCTTAAGTTACTGTTCCTTGTCCTATCTTACTAATACTTATAGCCGAGGCAGATGGCGACTAGGATATATAGCATAAGTCCTTAGTTTGACTCAGCTGGGTATCAAACTCATGACAAGCCACACCGGAATTGTGTCTCGGTGTCTCTGTGTGTCTCTCTGTGTGTGAGCTTAGCACACTTCCGGTCTTAGTAGTGGCCACCTCTCCAGGTGAAATGCCAAATGGACAGCAAGGCGGGGCTTGGTTGTTTCCACAACACTAGCCCCGGAATGGCAATAACTGTATGTTCGAATCCTAGTCTAGGTGTATTGTTTATCATTTGTAGAAACACCCCATCACCACCACATTGGTGCCATAACCAGGAGTTCACTACAGTACCGAGGAGCCAATGGTAGAGAGAGTAACTAACCAGGATGATGTATGGGTTACACTCCACGACTAGGTAAACATGATCAAGCAGGATGGCCAAATGACTTGAGCATCCATCTCCCTGTTTTGGATAGATCGTCAAATTCTGACCTTGGTCGAGTCAAACCAATGACATAAAAATTGATACTTGTCACTTCCTAACCAGGTGCTCGGCATCATTATGATAGGGCAAGGACTGGTTAGCTCAGTGTCAGGATAATGTGACTGAGTGGGAAATTGGGTCATTGTGTCAGCGGCCTGGTCTCGCAATGAGGCAGCATTTTAAAGTCACTATGAGTTTGCACTATCACAAGTCTGTACCTGTCCTTATATGACCTTAGATACTGCTAGGATGTCAAACTCCAACAACCAACCAGCCAACATAGGTAAACACGCTATTATAATTAGGAATGGCATCCTCATTTGTTATCCGCTTATTGAGTACACTACTAAGGTGTCGCTTATATTGCAATTCCACCCAGGCCAAGTCGATGTGATGGTCAAGTTGTTATGCACAAACCAAGCCAATCTAAGACCATGTATCCATAGACTATTTCTTTGTGTGTGTGTTCCCTTGTTCTATATTACATATGACCTTGTGACACGTCACACAGGAAATGTTTTGCTTAGTGGCCATTCCTAGAGGTTGGACCCAGGGACCGTACGGCCTTGTGCAGGGAACATAGAGTAGGAACATGGTCATTGTCAGTGTGGCATGTCACAAGGTCACAAACGAACACAGAACAAGGCAACGGTCTATGGATACAAAGCCTAACGGATAGGAGGTGAGGCTCGCAGCTGTAGGAGTTGAGAGGGCCCTTCACATACATCAGGTCTGACTGAAGGCACAGCCGAGTCAAACCAATATTATTTATCTATTACGTAAGTGAGAAGACAATACAATTAGTTTGGTTGAGCTATCTCTGGCTGGACCCTCCTTAAAAGGCCCCTCCGCTTTATTAAAGTCAACATTCTGCATGAGTGAGGCAGATAGGAGGGGGACCACACATGCATGTGACCCTCCTGAGTCGGTAGCTCCCGTATTGGGGGCATTGAGCTGGCAGCCAAGGTGCTCCAGCCCAGACCAGTGCCTAATAGACAAACAAGCCGTTGTTAACATAGGCCCAAACACACTAATCGGCCCAACACCAGCGTTCGCGGGTGCTTGGCATTATGAGGATAGGGAAACCTGTCCTCTGATGGCAGTGGTAAGAACTATTGTTGTGGGTAGCAGCTCACTGTGCAGAATGTTTTGTGAAAAAGGTCTTATGTCGGTTGGTACCCACGCTAATATGATCTTAGATGTTGTTGGTTGCTTGGTTGTTGGAATTTCACATCCTGGCAACGTCTAAGGTCATATCAGGACGGCCACCAGCACAATGACCTGATATTCCACTCAGTTACATTATCCTGACACTGAGCCAACCAGTCCTTGTGCTATCCTCCTAATGCTGAGAGCCTGGCTAGGAAGCGATAAGTATCAATTTTTAAAATCATTGGTTTAATTTGACCATAATTCGAATCCCACGATCTACCAAAATGGGAGACGGACGCTCAACTCATTCAGCCATCCTGTCTGGTCCTTAGGTGTTGTTACGACAAACAAATAAAGAATGCTGAACGCAACCAATCCAACCCAAACAACAACAACAAAACAACCATCTACTTAAAGCTGCATAGTCTGATGAAAACATAACATTTTCAAAACCAAAAAAATTATCTAGATTTGATTCTACATATCTAACTTAGATACTGTTGCACTTATTAAACATGCATCATCACACATAAGGGGATACAGAGTCAGTTAATATAACCTGTTACTGCAGAATCCTATGGTGTTAGAATTTTGGCAAGCCTGCCAACCACTGCCAACATTAATTTAGCATGTTTCCATTTCAAATATCTCAAAAGTTTGCGATTTAAAATAATAAAATAAAGGTTACTTCAAACTAAATTATGTTTATCTCAGAAAATGGGAGAAACTCAAAACCAGCAGACTATGCAACTTTTGTGTCATGTCAAAAATAAGTTTTGAAAGGAGCGATGACAAAAATATGATTGGATAAAAAGAAGAGAAGATTGGAGAAGTCTAGCTGTGACCTTGTGGTGCACAGTAACGAACCGTACTCAATTATTCATGGCAACAAGAAACCCACACCAGGTCACAATTCTCACCAGTCGAGAAACATCAGCATTTTAAAATTTGTTAAATATATTTATTGAGGCTGTATTTATACTGTCCATAGCATATAAGCCTGTGTACCCAGGCTTGTTTTCAATGCTGGTCAGTTGTAGTGTTGGTGTTATCTTACCACGCAGTAGCTGCTGATAAGGTATTTGACTGCCCGCATTTCAGTAGCAGATAGATAATTGGTTGGTATGGTTAGTAGCCTATGTTAGTTTTTTTGGGATTTTCTTGGCATATATGTATTTTATTTTGTTCTACTCTTATTACTAGACTAGCCTACTCCTATTTACATATTATAGGCTTGTAGGTAGCTGTGTGGTGTGTTATCTGGCTACCTTTGGCATGGGTAGCTTCAATTTTGCCTGTAGTATTTTGCCGGGCCACCAACAAAAGTTTGGATTAACAGATCGTTTGGGTTAACCGAGCTTGGTTTAACGGGGTTGTACTGTATTTATGTTAAAAGAATAGACACATACACAAATACTCAAAACCAACAGATTGCATACGTTTTATATCACCATCGCAACACATAATACGCCTTATGAAGACTCTCTGGCGTCAAGCTACATATGGGGCAATAACTGCTTGGGATGCTACAGTACTTAGTGAATTAATTATACATTTATTAAGCATACCTACGTTATTTTACCTGCCCACCTGACCAACTCCAGGAATTCCTCGGTACACATGACCATAGGTATAAGATGTTTGTTTGTTTGTTGTTGTTTTACGTCCTAGCAACATCTACGCTCATATCAGGATGAGTACCGACTTGTGATGGGGCACACTCATGGGGACTTTATAGTGCTGCCCCACTGGAAGACCAGGCCACTGGCACCATGACCTAATATCCCAGTCAGTCACATTATCCTGACAATGAGCCAACCAGTCCTTGCCCTATCCTAATAATGCCGAGCGCCTGGCTAGGAAGCGACAAGTATCAATTTTTAAGTCATTGCTTTGACTCGACTTGGGTTCGAACCCACGACCCCACGATCTACCAACACAGGAGACAGACGCTCTAACTCATTCGGCCATCCCCTCTGGTCAGGTATAAGATGGGTAATGTGTTATGCGCATATAATTTAGGGTGGAGTGTGTCGGATGTGAACATCTCCGCCTGCTGTATGCCTTCTCTTTACCACACTTCTTAATGCTAATATGAGCTATGCCCAGGAAGTCCTGTTTGTTGTTTGTTTGTTGTTGTTTTACGTCCTAGCAACATCTAAGGTCATATCAGAATGAAACACTCATTGCTTGAAAGCATTATGGAGCAGTGCGCTCCCTCCTATAGCCTGTGTCGTGTTGTCTATATGCAAGCTCTAGAATAATATTACACATGACAGACATACATGGTGGCTTCCGCACGACGGGATGGCCGAATGAGTTAGAGCATCCGTCTCCCGTCTCGGTAGATCGTTGGGTCGTGGGTTCGAACCCTGGTCGAGTCAAACCAATGACTTGAAAATTGATACTTGTCGCTTCCTAGCCAAGCGCTCGGCATTATTAGGACAGGGCAAGGACTGGTGTGCTCAGTGTCAGGATAATGTGACTGAGTGGGAAACCAAGTCATGGGGCCGGCGGCCTGGTTTTCCAGTGGGACAGCACTATAAAGTCGCCATGAGTGCGCATTGTCACAAGTCGGTACCCGTCCTGATTTTACCTTAGATGTTGCTAGGATGTAAAACAACAACAACAAACAAACAAACCCATCCAGCGCAGGAGGGGAAGGGGGAAGGACCACTACAGAGCTTATTACACGCGATGAAGGATTTATCACTATTCGTATATAGTATAGTTATACAAATCTTACCTGGATACAGATGATGGATAACTGTTGTTTTCTCGAGGTACAAGCGTCGGATAGTCATAAGCTAGGGAGAAGGAAGCACATCCGGATCCAGCAATTAGCATAATCAACTCACGACGGGAGGATGTTCGTTGAGTTGCTCCGGCAGTTTTTGATCTACGACGACGTACTAACTGTAAGTATTGATATTGAAAGTGGTGCACTTTGGTTATGATACCTTGCGGCACATTTTGACGAAGTTATTAAAGCTTTTGAGATGTTTATTGTTACTTTCCTGGGTGTTGAAGGGTTTATCACTATCGGTATACGCTGTATATACTTGTATAAACCACTAGGCAATAAGGTTAGACGAAGCAGAGGTGGGCTGAGTTCTTTATTAGTTCTCTGGCTGGGACTAATATGCCCTACCAAAAATGGGAGTGAAGTGACAGTGGTTTGGATCATTTCCGCACCAAACATTTGGGGCCCCAATCGCACGTGTTTAAAGGGGTGGGTGCACGAATCCCGAATACACGCAAATAATCGTACAATGAATATGATATCAATATTCGAATTGCTCCGTTCCTTTATATTATTATAATACATTAGAATACACATATATGTGGGTGTAAGTGGGCTACGGGCTCCTTGGTTTTAATTATTATTATTCCTAATTATTACTATTCCTAATTATTATTATTCGACACTAGCATTGCTTGTATTGTCACTATGGTGTGTTACTTCTGCATCGTACATTAGTTGCTTAAGCATGGGAAATTTCAGTTGCAGGCGACTGGTCTTCCTCATTCCACTGCTCCTTGCCCTATCCTAGTAATGCCGAGCATCTGGCCCGGAAGCGACAAGTATCAATTTTTACATCATTGGTTTGACTCGACCAGGATTCGAACCCCCAGTCCCACGATCTACCAACACTGGAGACGGACGCTCTAACTCATTCGGCCATCTCTTTTGAGTGTGACCCGCCATGTGGTGCTTTGATCGTGGTATAGATAGGACTTGTGCGCGCCGAGACAACCTCTCTCACACTACACGAGCTATCTGATCCTCAAATCGTTTCTATTATTTTTTATTCGATTGGGCGGTTGTGCCCAGCCAGATATGGTATTCTTCATGTCAAATAAACCATATTACCCACACTGGTTCTTCGTTGTTGCTTAGCAAAAAAAAGTGTCTTATTTAACGACGCCACTAGAGCACATCGATTTTTATCATCGGCTATTGGACGTCAAACATATGGTCATTCTGACATATTTCTTTGGAGGAAACCCACTGCCGCCACATAGGCTACTCTTTCTGATAAGCTGCAAGGGGTCCTTTATATGCACTTTCTTACAGACATGACAGTACATACCACAGCCTTTGATGAACCAGTTGTGGACCACTGGTTGGGATGGAAAATAACCCAAACTGCAAATGGGTCCACCTTCACAGGTGGACACTCTACCGCCTGAGCTACGCCCCGCTCCCCCGCCGTGACAGAGTCGGGAAGTACATAATGGATATTGCATAAGAGGGAGCCATAATTACTCTATATCTATGTGATGTATAATACATTAGACAAGTATAAATGGTAGGGGAACATATATACTTTGCTACCTCCTCCATCAGCGCAATGGCGGCGTGCCCCCCCCCCCCCCATCCCCCAGCTGTCGGGGAGTTGTATACGGGTGGCCCTCCCTTGAGCCATACACCCTGGAGGAATTGTTTTATAAATATATTCAACTTGCCGCATTTAATCCATAGAATTCTGCTGCAGGTCTATCATAAGTAATACGAATTGTGTTATGGAGGCGAGCTGTAGAATAGTTTGTTTTATTTTGTTTGTTTGTTGTTGTTTTATATCCTAGCAACTTCTAAGTTCATATCAGGACCGGTACCAATTCATGACAGTGTGCACTCATGACAACTTTTTAGTGCTGCCCCACTGGGAAATCAGGCCGCCAGCACCACGCCCTGATATCCCATCTCAGTCACATTACCCGTACACCAAGCCAACCAGTCCTTGCCCCATCCTAATAATGCCGAGCGCCATGGTAGGAAGTGACAAGTATCAATTTTTAAGTCTTTGGCTTTACTCGACCAGAGTTTGAACCCACAAACTCATGGGTTCGGATACCCCAATCTCCCAAAACAGGGGACGGAGATTAGCGCGCATCGTGTATGTAGTTAATTCCGCACATGCGCAGAGTTGAGTTGGTCTCTACATGGGTGTGTCGCAGATCTCGCAGTACGTGATATGCAGGCCCTAGTAGAGCGCCCTGTACCACGCCCAAACGAGACTTGACACGAGATTCTGCGCCCTGCCAGCGACGCCAGCCTCAGTGGGGCCCAATTACTAACTAACCCGCCACTAGTTCATCAGGATGGGGGAGTTTGACTAATATTCGTCGATTCCTCAAGATAACACAGAACCTCCCTCGTGTTAGCTGGTGTCTTTGTTTTTGTTGTGTTTTTTATTTTGATTTCATTGGGGTCTTTTTTGGTGGGGTGGGTATTCGGAGGGGCGGGGATTATGTCTTGGCAACTTCTACGGTCATATCAAAATGGAGGCTGACTTGTGACAGTTCGCACTCATGGCAACTGAATAGTGTTGACCCACTGAGAGATCATGCTGCCAACACCATGACCCAATTTCCAACTAAGTCACAGTATCCTGATACTCAGCGAACCAGTCGTTTGCACTATCCTAGCAATGCTGAGTGCCAGGCTAGGTAGCGATAGGTATCAATTTTGTAAGTCATTAGGTTTGACTCAATTTCCAACTCAGTCACAGTATCCTGATACTGAGCGAACCAGTCGTTTGCAATATCCTAGCAATGCTGAGTGCCAGGCTAGGTAGCGATAGGTATCAATTTTGTAAGTCATTAGGTTTGACTCAATTTCCAACTCAGTCACAGTATCCTGATACTGAGCGAACCAGTCGTTTGCAATATCCTAGCAATGCTGAGTGCCAGGCTAGGTAGCGATATGTATCAATTTTGTAAGTCATTAGGTTTGACTCAGCCGGATTTCGAACTCCTGGTCTTCCATACCACATGAAGCATGCACTTTTACCGATTAGGTTACCACATCCGGTACCTTGTTGATTAAAAGTGTGTGTCACACTATGCCGGATTGAGCAACGGACAGAATTGTCTAGTACAGTGGCGTTCGGCCGTGATAAGTATCAACATGTATTAAAAGGTGTCAAAGTGTTGCGATAGTGGGTCTAAGAACGGACATGAAACGGACATGAAATGGACATGAAATGGACATGAAATGGAGATGAACGGATAGCCAACAGATGAAACAAACTCAAACCGGACAAGTACCGTAGACGTCAATCCGGTGGCATTCGTTGCAAGTTTTGTGCATGTTCAAAACTTCTAACTGATCAGGCCGGATATCAACGGAAATCAACGGATATGCAATGGACACAAACCAGACTTTGCCAGATATCAACGGACTTTGTTCATTTTTTGTCCGTGTCCCCCAATCCGGTGATGTGTGACAGGGCCTTTAGGCATCTTTCTTTTGTAAATGTTTCTGAGGTTTTATTTTTTAAATCCTTTATTCTAAACCTCATATCACTGCCGGAGCAATGGCCTACATTGCCACAAACTATGATGACTAATCATCTAGAGATGCTTGCTTGCTTGGTGGGGTTTCACGTCCTTGCAACATCTCAGGTCATATCAGGACTGGTGCCGATTTGTGATAGCGCGCACTCATCAGCCTCATTGTGGCTTCATAGTGCTGCCTCACTGGACGATCAGACCACTGACACCATGGTACCCACTCAGTCACATTATCAGTTTATCATGATACTGAGAAAACCAGTCCTGGCCTTATCCTGTCGATGGCGATCCATTTTGTAAGTCATGAGTTTGACTCGGCCGGCATTTTAAACCTTGTCAAGCCTATGCTCCTACTAATGCAGCCCCTGCATCTGGTGGAGAACTTGTCTTCAGTCTCCAACATAATTGCTGACCACTAATCTACGAATGTGTTTATGCTCATACATATATCAAGACTTACTCTGTACTTGTGGGCAGTGCATGAAGTTCAATTACGCCATTTGGGATTTCGCTACATAATTACAAAAAAAAAGGAAAAAAAGGTTTATTTTGCAGTTGGCATAAGCTATTTTAATGCCCACTGTTTAAAACGTTAAAGAAGAATAACGAAGACTTGCAGATAAAACCCCAGCACACATCCAACAACTTGCCGTCCTGATATGACCTTAGGTGTTGCTAGGACTTGTAGACGCAAACAACCATCTAACAGCTTATATACCGCTCAAATCAACAGACTGGAGACAATTTGTGTTCAGAAAAAATGACCTTGCAACGAAATGCACACACATCATGCAGCTCGGTTCCGTCCTGATATGACCTTAGATGTTGTTTTGCGAATATGATGGGTGTAAAGTTAGTAAACTGTAACAATTCACCCCCCCCCACCCCACCTCAGTCGCCCCACTGTCCACAGACGTGGTCATGTGGTGCCACATGTTTGACATTACACACCCAGCGGTGGTTGTCCCATAGAGCCGGTTCACCGCCCAGCTGATGGAATGTGTATTCATGCGCATCATAGAAAAAAAGTAGTGCGCCTGCTGTTGGTATTGTAAGTGTCGTGGGGGTTGTTGTGTATGGTGCTGGCGGGGTGCATGCCGGGGGAGTGCCAGCGAGCAGGCGCACGGCGCGTTAGGAGCTGACCTGAATAAAGGCATTATGCATCGAGACGTCCGCGTGTGTAGTCGGTTATTTACAGATAACATTACAGGGGTGATGAAAATGGGAGATGTTGCGCCTAGAGCGGGACTCGAACCCACATCTCTTTGCATTCCGGGCCAGTGTCCTAACCATTACACCACCTAGGCTCCATGATGTCACCGCAATACCCATGCCTACCTGTCTATGTGGTTACTGAGAGGTCAGTGCAGGCCACTACACTCGTCCCCCTGGAATTGTAAATCGTTTAATGCTTACAATTACATACATACATGCAATGCACTAACACATACATACACAAGGTAGCTTCAACAACCATACAACATGTAGCTTGTTCAGGATCATGATCACGGCAACCAATGTCGTGGGGGTGATGACAATGGGAAATGTTGCGCCTAGAGCAGGACTCGAAGCCACATCGCTTTGCATTCCGGGCCAGTGTGCTAACCATGACACCGCCTATACTCCCTGATGTCACCACAATACCCCCGCTTACCTGTCTATGCGTCTGCTTGTCCGAAAGATCAGTGCAGTGTATTAAATTATGCATACACGTTGGGGGGTATGTTTCGATGTATTCTTCGGGGGAGCATTACAAAAGAAATTTTGATTTGGACCTTAACAAAAATGCAAATACTATCGCGAAATGTCTGACAAATAGTGAGATAACTGACCAAAGAATGGCTTAATTACAATAGCAATGCTGGTCAAGCGTACCATCCAAAATGGACGTGTAAACAAAGGTCACAGGACCTTGGTGACCTAGATCCAAATCGTCAACAATTCTTTTCCGACCATTGATCATTACCACCGGATATTGTTTTAGTCATTGGGGTTTTACACCATGGCAACATGTAAGGTCATATCATGATGGGTACCAACTTATGCTTGCCCGGAAGGTCAGTGCAGAGTACTAAATGATGCATACACGTTGGGGGGTATGTTTCGATGTATTCTTCCGGGGAGCATTACAAAAGAAATTTTGATTTGGACCTCAACAAAAATGCAAATACTATCGCGAAATGTCTGACAAATAATGAGATAACTGACCAAAGAATGGCTTAATTACAATAGCGATGCTGGTCAAGCGTACCATCCAAAATGGACGCGTAATCAAACGTCACATTACTTTGGTGACCTAGATCCAAATCGTCAACAATTCGTTTCCGACCATTGGTCATTACCAGCTGATATTGTTGTTGGTGGTTGGGGTTTTACACCATGGCAACATCTAAGGTCATATCATGATGGGTACCAACTTCCGAACTTTGTACAGTCATAGCCACTTCATGGTGCTGTCCCATTGGGAGAGCAAGTACACTGGAACCATGACACAATTTGCCACTCAGTAACATAATGCTAATACTAAGGATAACCACTCCTTGCACTATCCTAATGATACTGCACCACAGGCTAGGTAGTGACAGATATCAATTATGTAAGTGACCGGGCATGGTGGCCTAATCGGTAGAGCGGGCAGAAGGTTGGTTTCCAGTCGAGTCAAACGAATGACACTTATCGCTTCCTTGTATTGCACTCGGCATTAATAGGATAGGGCAAGGACTGGTTTGCTCTGTGTCAGGATAATGTGACTGAGTGGGATATCAGGTCATTGTGCCAGTGGCCTGATTTCCCAGTGGGGCAGCACTATACACTTGCCATGCATGTGCACTGTCACAAGTCAGTATCCGTCCTGATATGACCTTAGATGTTGCTAGGACATAAAACCCCAACAAACAAAACATAGCCATTCGACCGCCTTATCCAGTCCTACTCACTGAGAAACCAGGCTCTTTTATCAGGACAAGTGGAATTCTTTGTCCTCTTACAACACTACCGGACGCGGTAGAGCGAAGGCTTCCCATGCGAAAGGTCGGGAGTTCAAATCCCGGTCGAATTAAAGCAATTACTTAAAAATGTATAATTGTCACTTCCTAGCCAGGCGCTTTGCATTATTAGGATAGGGCAAGGACTGGTTGGCTCAATGTCAGGATAATGTGAATGAGTGGTATATCAGGTCATGGTGCTGGTGGACTTGTCTCCCATTGGGCCACCACTATAAATTCGCCATGCGTGCGTGCTGCTACAAGTTGGTACCTGTCCTGATATGACCTTAGATGTTGCCAGGATGTAAACCTCCTAGAAAGAAACGTCAAGATAAGTGATTTGCTTTTGTAAATGTGGTGCTTTCATTGGACTCAGCAGCTTTATGTCCGACGGCAGGAGTGAACTGTCGCTATGTCTCGCCTTATTGGGAACTTGGTTGAAAAACAAAAATAAACCAAAATCGGCATCCACAGGTTCTCTAAATTTAGCTAATTAAGTGAAATGCACCAAGCTGCTGCCTCATTTGAATACAATACAACCAGTACCATGATTGAATATCCAAGTCAGAAAAAAATAACCCGTCTTTATAATCGAAACATCTGTGGTTATATAACGGGTTTAGTGCACTATGAGGCTGTGGGGCGGGGAGGGGGGGGGGATTGCGAATCTCGTGATTGGATCTGCAGTAGATTGTCCGAGAATTGCCTGGATCCCTCCTGATTACACTTTCAAAATGCCCGCCAAGTTGGAGATGTAATCTCAGCAGGGATCGGGGACAGCAGCCGGCCATCAACCGGGATTACCTCCAGCAGGGCCGGGGTGGGGGGTGGGGGGTTGGGGGTTAGGGGCCGGGGGTTGGGGGTTGGGGGGTTGGGGGGTGAGGGGTTGGGTGGTGATGGGTTTGGGTTTGGGGTGAGGGGTTGGGGTGGGATGGGGGTTGGGGGTTGTGGCTGGGGGGTGGGGGTTGGGGGTTGGGGGTTGGGGGTTGGGGGTTGGGGGGTGGGGGTTGGGGGTTGGGGGTTGTGGGTCGGGGGTTCGGGTGTTGGGGTTGGGGGTTGGGGGGTTGGG
Source organism: Branchipolynoe longqiensis (assembly GCA_030323885.1). Classification (NCBI taxonomy): domain Eukaryota; kingdom Metazoa; phylum Annelida; class Polychaeta; order Phyllodocida; family Polynoidae; genus Branchipolynoe; species Branchipolynoe longqiensis. Next base: position 14,681,769 of record CM059201.1, read on the forward strand.
GGTTGGGGGTTGGGGGTTGGGGTTGGGGTTGGGGGTTGGGGGTTGGGGTTGGGGGTTGGGGGTTGGGGTTGGGGTGGGGGTGGGGGCTGGGGGGTTGGGGGTGGGGCTGGGGGCTGGGGGTTGGGGGTTGGGGGTTGGGGGTTGGGGGCTGACGGTTGGCTGTTGTGGGCTGGGGGTTTAGGGGGAGGCGGTGGAGGAGCCGGGACGGGGTGGGAGGGAAATAGAGCAGGGTCCAGGAGGGAACTCGCCGGTGACAGGAGAAGGAGAGGGTGTCAGAGGTCAGGGGTCAGGGGTCATGGAGGGGGAGGGGGTCAGAGTGAGGATGGGAGGAGACTGGGGGCGGGTGGGGTGAGGCAGGATAGTGGGGCCAGGGCAAGGATGAGCGATGCAGTATTGGTTTGTGCCAAGCCTAAAACCTAGGTCACACCTACCCGGATCAGGGGCCGGACGAGCCCTGGACCGTGATATGGCGTGGTCCGTGGCGATCCGGCGTGACCCATGGCTCATATATGGCTTGTCCCTGGTGATCCTTGGTGATCCATGGCTGGTCCGGCCTCATCCGGGGTGCACCCCCGATGTTTTAAAATGTTCAAAACATCCAGGGTGATCTGGGGCGATCCGGGGAATATTGCAATCCGGGGTTAACCGGCATCATCTGTGTGTGATAGGTGACTCATCCGGGGCCGTCCGGGGCCGTCCGTGTCTCGTCCGGTCCAGTCCGGGTCATTTTATACTCTGGGCTATCCGGGAGTAGTCCGGGGGTCGTTTGGGAGTTGTCCATGGGTTGTCTGGGGCTGATCCAGGACTAATCCATGGCTACATCGGGTAGTCTGAGGGTTGCCTGTGCTGTGGTCCATGGGTAGACCGTGGCTTGTCCGGGTAGGTGTGAGAGCAAGGCAAAAATGACCAAAAATAGCTATTTTATCCTGGGCTCTCCTGGACAGTCTGGGGGAATGGTCCGGGGGTGGTCCGGCTAAAAATCCGGGGCTGGTCCGGGTATGTGTGACTGGAGCTTAAGGACTGCTTGTTCCGCTACATTGGACCGCTACGTCACGCCCTCCCTAAACGTGCCTACGCTGACGTGAACTGCGTGGGAGGGAGGGAGGCCCGGCAGGCATGGTAACAGGGTTGGTTTCCTTCCCTCTTTCTCTCCCTCGTTCTCTACACTTCCCCTCTCTCTACCTTCCTCTCGACACTTAAGGGCCGGTCACACATACGGTAGTGAACGTATTTGAACGTAGTGGTGGCTAACCTAGTTCAACATAATTCAACGTAGTTCAATGTAGTGCATCGTAGTGCAACATACCGGCATCTGTACTTCTAGGTGATGATAACGTGATAAAAACGTCTGTAGGCCATGAGTTCCAATTTAAGCTTTGGACATGTTCAAAAGAGCACTACGTTTGAGGCAAACATAGCCTCCGTGGTCATAATGTATTCTATCATACTCTAGCATACTTCTTAATGTACTCTAGCATACTCTAGCATACCCTAGCATACTTTGACCCACACCAAACCTTGGGCGTTCTGCCGTGGTAACATAGCTGTTAGTGGACAAAGTTGAACATAGTGGAGGGTAACGTAGTTGAATGTAGTTGAACATACTTGAATGTAGTTGAATGTACCAGGATCCATACCATAACATACCGGGATCTGTACCATAGCGTATTTATCCACACTATTTGGTGGGTCATCGACCAAAACCTGCCGTACCTTAACGTATTTCAATGCAGTGACAGAACTTTTCACTCACGTTATTCTATCTACGTTCAACTACGTTGACTAACGTATGTGTGACCAGCCCTTCAATCTATACACTTCCTCTCTACCTTGCTCTCGACACTTAATCTCGACACTTTCTCTCTACACGTCCTCTCTATCTTCCTCTCTATCTTCCTCTCTACCTTCCTCTCGACACTTCCTCCCTACTTCCCTCTCTACCTTCCTCTCGAACCTTAATCTCTACAGTTCCTCTCTACCTTCGTCTCTGCACTTCCTATAGACACTTCCCCTCTATCTTCCTCTCTACCTTCCTCTCGACACTTAATCTCTACAATTCCTCTCTACCTTCGTCTCTGCACTTCCTCTCTATCTACATCTCGACAGTTCCTTTATATCTCAGTATCTACCCTCCTCTCTACCTCCTTTTCTACCTCGCTCTCTATCCCTCTTAATTTCCTTTCTCTCCCTCTCTACCTCCTTCTATACCTTCCGCCCTCTCCATCCCTCACTCACACAGTCTCTCTCACTCCCTCTCTCCCTCTCCATACCTCTCTCACACCTTCTCTTTCCCCCTCTCCCCCTCCCCCCCCTTCTCCTTCCTTCTTGTCCTCCCTTCCCCCTTTGTCCCCCCTGGCCATCGTACTTGCCTTCCTCTCCCCCTCCCTCTCTCCCTCTCTTTCCTTCCCTGCCCATCTCCCCCCCCCCTCTCCCCTTCTCTCCCGGCTCAGTGTCAGGATAATGTGACTGAGTGGGATATCAGGTCATGGTGCTGGCGGACTGGTGTCCCAGTGGGGCAGCACTATAAAGTCGCCATGAGTGCGCACTGTCACAAGTCGGTACCGTCCTGATATGACCTTAGATGTTGCTAGGACGTAAACCAACAACACACAAACAAACCTTCTCTCCCTTTATGGCTCTCTCCCTTTCCCTTCCCTATCTCTCCAACCCTATCTCCATCATGCTCCACCATTATGTCTCTCCCTCTTCTGCCTTCTCTCCCTGAATCCCTCCTCCTGTACACCTATGTACCTCTACTACTAGTACTACTAGTGGCTAGGTTTCTGGTCTCAGCGTGAATTGACGCTAATAGATACTCAACGTAAGTGCAATGGAGGAAGTCAGCCATAGAGAGCAGAAGGAGGTCGTCCTGAGTAGACTGTCCTGTTAGTTTCTAGCCGGGACGGATAGCTAACCGTGAGTTTAGTTATAGATTTGGGAATTCCCTCCAGTCGACAATATGAATAACGGCGCCAATTCGGCGGGTGCGTTAATATCGGTTCGAATTTAGGGTTAAATTGATAAGATTTCACTTATTGCATATGTAATTCTGTTAAATATGACAGCATTTAATAGATTTGGGCCTAATATATAGCCGCCGATTCAGCGGCGGCGGCAGCGATGTGGGTTTTGTTGATAGTGACAGTATGGATATCGACGTCGATGCGGTAGCGGCGATTTGTTTACTTTACACTCGTCGATTCAAAAAGATTAATATCGCCGCCGTTACGGCATCAGCGTTATTCTTGCTTCGATTTTAGGGTTAATTTAATGAAATTTCACGATTTGCCTATGTAATTATGTTAAATATGATCACATTCAATAGATTGAGAGCCACACACTCACACTGACCGCACCGGATAGGCCCTAACCCCAACTCAGAACGTGGTTTAGCTTAGCCTAGGTTAAATTCCGCGGTTAGCGCTAACTCCGATGGTGCATACCGATTTGTCACATTTAGCCGTGCGGGGCTACCTTAGCCGCGGATACAGCCCTAACACCGATTGGTGCATACGTCCCCAGGGGTATTAGTTAAAAGTAGATCGCACATTTAGTTTCGCATCGGGCAGACTCACTCACATACGGCCACCTCGCTATAGCGACTAGGCGGCAATAACGGCCACTTCACACCAGTCCCAAATAATTGTTTCTATACGCTACATAACGTACAGTTTATTACACTTATCTAGGTCCAAAACCAATGATGTATGACATCCAACTAACTGGGTCACTAATTCAAAAATCAATTTCCAATTGTTAAATCATCTAGAGAGTAATACATGTCAACCAAACATATACTAAAAAGCTTGTGTTGAGACGTAAAATAGTGTGAACATACAAGTATCTAAAACTATCTCTAGAACCCCCCCCCCCCCCTTTTCTCCACACAAAGCACAAACCCCAGTTTTGACACTCAATACACAATAATACTGGGACTATTCCGTGTTAATTTCCCAGAATTATGTAATAATTCATCATTTGTTCCCCCTAGAAATTCATCAAACAAGTCACAACTAGGAGGGAGGTTATCTTGACAAAAACTATAACCTATATGATATCGGTGACAACCATGTAAATTGTATTAAAATAAGTATATCATACCCGTAAGAACGATTTGCATATAAATCTGCATAATTGATTTATGTGGATATCAATAAGAAAATCACCAATATATTGTGTATTTCTGTAATAATTAGCAAAACAAACACAGCGAATATAGTATACCTTTTTTATTACAATTTTTAGCTGTTGTCATCAGTACAGTCTCTTAGGTAGTTATGTGATGTGAAATGAGGCTTAGGCACACTTATAACCCTATATCCCGATCTCATCGTGGGGTGGGTGGGACGGCAGTTTAAGGCAGTTGTTGTCCTCATGGCTCCTGTGTCGAAAGTGCAATGTTCGCAGCTAGCAGTTGCTTTTATAGCCGAAGATGGGCAATTTAGTTCAGAAATATGACACCGGTGGGGCCGCAGTCGCCTTGTTTACTGGGCGATATATGGCGGAAGTGCCAGAAAACTGCTAGTCGGCATTAAGCTATAGTTAAATTAGTTCAGCAAGGATCCGCCAGTCGGCGACATATCGAGCAGCCTTAGTTACTAGCGCTTGGCTGTATTTGCCGCCAAATTACCCGTAATGCTTCAACATTACGAACAATCCATCAAGAATACGAAACCACAAATTGAGATGCACCACTGACTCTGTGCAGTCTCTGTCTCTCCCACCTTGTTCCCCAACTCTAACCGCCACCAGCTCGACCACTTTCTGTTCTAAATTGGCCGGACCTCATTATCCGAACAGAGAATAAAACTCATCCCACACTAAGTTGTTGTCTGTGATGCTCAGCAACATGGGTAATTTGGCACGCGGACACAGCCCTAGCCGGCCCAGTAACTAAGGATACTGCGCATGCTGCCTTCTATCGAGAAATGATTGTATTAGTCTACACCTTGTGTGCCAGCGCCACCTATCTTCACTTTTAAGATACAAAACCTGATTAGCCTAGGTAAACACTATCGGACTGCCATCTGCAGAGACTTTTTTAACTAATTTTTCACCACCTATCGATAACTGTGTATCAGCCTATATAAGGCCATGTTCTGCGGCAGTGAGCTCATTTCAAATTGTGTCCAAGGAGGACACTGACTAACCTTAAAACTGCCACCCACCCAACCCACATCACAATTACTAAAGGGCAAGCGTTAAAGATTCTATGACCTCACTGTATTATTGAACTGTTCGATCTATGGACGGGTGGGTATAGACAGGTTTTGCTGTATATATAAATGTAAGAATATCAATGGGAAACGCAAGTGGTGGGTACATAATGTATTACAATAATATAATATATAGATAATGCACATGGCTGGGCCTCAAATGCCCTACCTTGGTCAACTAAGAACAGAAGAATAAGAGAAACAGTTTTTGAAGTGAGAGAGACCTAAGGCTACACTGCCCGGTTAACACAAACTGACGTCGCCAGCAGGCGCCCGCTGGGTACCTGAGGGTCCTGGCGCCATCTAGCGGACCGGCCGCAAACTATCCTGCGAATCCCCCAGGCAACCCCTGGGGGAAGCACAGTGTAATTCCGTTACATCCGCATATACGTAGTCTATACGTGTGTATATATATGTAGTGGTCTGCACTGACCTCTCAGGCAAGTAACCACATAGACAGGTAGGCGAGGGAGTGTGTTGATATCAGGGAGCCTAGGTGGTGTAATGGTTAGCACACTGGCCCGGAATGCAAAGAGATGTGGGTTTGAGTCCCGCTCTAGGCACAATAATTCCCATTTTCATCACCCCCACGACACTGGTTGCCGTGATCAGGATCCTGTACAAGCTTTGCGCTGTATGGTTGTTGAACCTACCCTGTGTATGTATGTGTTAGTGCATTGCCTGTATGTATGTAATTGTAAGCATTAAAAGACTTACAATTCCAGGGGGACGAGTGTAGTGGTCTGCACTGACCTCTCAGGCAAGTAACCACATAGACAGGTAGGCGTGGGGAGTGTGTTGATATCAGGGAGCCTAGGTGGTGTAATGGTTAGCACACTGGCCCGGAATGCAAAGAGATGTGGGTTCGAGTCCCGCTCTAGGCACAATAATTCCCATTTTCATCACCCCCCATATATATATATATATATATATATATATATATATTTATATCATATAATGTATATATATGTAACATATAATCTATATTATATATGAAGAGGTGGAGCTTTCTACCGATGTTATTTATTCATCATATTGTATTTATATATTTAATTCCAATGGTTATTCGCTGCGGGTCAGCTCGTACTACTAATGCTTGTGCGGGATCAGTCATAACTTCACATGTTTGCAAGAATTTTAGCTGTTATAGCCGGTAGGGCTACGTAATTGCCCGGCCAAGAGCCTCGTCACAATAACATGAGCTTTCCCACCTACTACCCTCGACTTCTCAGTGTGCCTTATTTATCCGTACTGCCTGATTTATATATATATATACAGTAAAACCTCTGTATACCGAACCCTCCACAGATCGACCACTCCCCTATATTGATCGCTTTATTTGGGTCCCAAAAATACCACTTTAAGGATATTCTAACTCTCTAAACCGACCACCTCCCTAAGTGGACCACTTAAATTCGGTCCCATGGTCGGTGGATTAAGAGAGGTTTTACTGTATATATATGTACCTTCCACACATTTGTACCCCTGTGCAGTTTACATATCCATACATAAGGCGCTGACATTCCAGCAGCGGTATTCAACTTTCTACTTTGTGCTTATCTATTTAATACACTGAGAGGTTCTAGTAATTGCTAGGCTAGACAGGACCTTTAGATTAAATAAATGGCTACCTCCAGACGCCGGTAATTGATTATGTAAGGGAAGACCTTTGCACAGATTAATCTGATGGATACCATGGAGGGATGATCCTGGTTATAACCCCGCACCCTGCCTCTAAAGGCTCAGTCACACCTTACTGGATTGTGGTACCGGATAGAAAACGGACACTGTCTGGTGAAATATGTCAATGTCCGTTTTATATACGGTACGCATCTGGCATGTCCGTTCTCTGTCCGGTGGTGTCCGGTGTGTACAGTGGCAAGTTTTGAACATGCACAAAACTTAGACCGGACACCGCTGGACTGACATGTACGGTTGGTGTCTGTTTTAAGTCCATTTTGTCTGGTTCATGTCCGTTACCCATCCGTTACGTCCCCGGTTTGCTACCTGCAGAGTCCGTTGACGGTGTTACGGGAATTCGGTCAGTATATATTTTTGGCGCATCCGTGACATTCTGGTACATGCCCGGTTGATGTTTGGTCCGTCCGTTTGAATTCAGTTGTTGTCTGGTTATCGTCCGGTGGCTATCCGTTCATGTCCGTTTCATGTCCGTTTCATGTTCGTTCGTCCAGCATCCATTGACCTGATAGCGCAACATTTTTTAACATTTTGATACATTTTGATACCCAACACCACCGGACTGGACATTTTTTTGTCCGGTTATGTCCATAGCTCAATCCGATAAGGTGTGACAGGCACTTAAGGATCTTAGCTACAACTTCCGGTTACTAGAAGCTCAAGGGTGGGGTGGGGGCGAGTGGAGGTGTGGTGGGTGGGGGAGGGTTTGTTTGTTGTTGGTTTATATCCTAGCAACATCTAAGCTCATATCAGGATGCATACTGACTTATGACAGTGCGCACTCACGGCAACTATATAGTGCTGTCCCACTGGGAAATGTGGCTGCCGGCACCATGACCTGGCATATGATATGCCACTCAGTCACATTATCCTGACACTGAGCCAACCAGTGGGTGCCCTATCCTATTAATGCTAAGCGCCTGGCTAGGAAGCGCTACGTATAAATTGTTAAGTCATTGGTTTGACTCGACCCCAGGATCTACAAGCATGGGAGACGGGCGCTCTAACTCATTCGGCCATCCCGTCTGGGGGCAAGGAGATGGAAGGCCGGGATTGAAGGAAGGGTGAGGAAAGAGAGAGAGTAGGGTCCAGGGGTGGGGTAGGGGGTGGAAGAGGAGGGGAATGGGAGGAGGACCGAGTGGAACCGGAGGGAAGGGGGAGGGGAAGGGGAGGGGAAGTGGAGGGGGAAGGGGGGGGAAGGGAAGGGGAGGGGAAGGGGAAGGGGAGGGGGAGGGGAAGGGGAGGGAAGGGGGAGGGGAAGGGGAGGGGAAGGGGATGAGGATGTGAGGGACGGGTGGGTGGGTGGGTGGGAAGGGGAGAATTGGAAGCGAGGGATTAAAGGAAACGTGAGGATGATAGAGGAGGGGGGGGGGGGCAGGTTTAGGGGGAGTGGAAGGGGAGGAGAAGAGAGAGAGAGAGGGGGATAACTGAGTGGGGTATCAGGTCATGGTGCTGGTGGCCTGGTCTCCGAGTGGGGCATCACTATAAAGTTGCCATGAATGTGCACTGTCACAAGTCAGTACCCATCCTGATATGACCTTAGATGTTGCTAGGACATAAAACAACAAGAAACAAACAAAAACAGTGATAGATAGCCATCTTGGACGTGATGGAGTAGTGCTGTGCATGATGCTCGTGCGCATGCGTGTGGGTATGGCGGCTAGGCGGGCCTGACACTGCACCCGGGTTGCCTTACCACCTGATGGATGGCAGCACTGAGAGATCTGCTAAAAATGACCAATGAACTTAAAGCTGCATAGTCCGATGAAATATCAAATTTTCAAAACCAAACCAATTATCTCAATTTGATTTGACATATCTAACTAATACCCCTGTCACACTACGACATAACAAGCCAACGTAAGCCTGACGTGCTCACGTTTTGTCATTACGTTGATGTACGTTGGGTTACCTTATGATGACGTCAGATTGATGTTAGACTGACGTCGAGCTACGTCACATTACGTCGTATTACGTCGGCACGTGTCAAGGTTTTGAACCTGTTCAAAACTTTCGACGTAACTCAAACGTAAGGGTTTATGTTCACCGTACGTTCTGTACACGTTCGGTGAACGTCAATGACGTTAAACGGACATTAGTCAAACGCTGCTCACTACGTTTCACTACGTTGACCCACATTAAAGTCATGTAACATAACGCAATGTAATTCTGGCAATGGAATAACATACATAACATTCCGTGAGCGTAATTACGTTGTCCTCTCTCGTTGAATGATGCTATCACTATGCTTGACCGACGTTATGCTTTCGTCAACTATGCTGCATCCACGTTCAACATGTGCCCAAATTTGCATACTACACCAAGAAGTTCGACGTTTTTCACGTTCTACCTACGCTGACGTTGTTATGTCATAGTGTGACAGGGCCTTTAGATACTGATGCACTTATTAAGCATTTGTTTCTGCATAGAAGGTAATACTGAGTCAATTTAACACAACCTGTTACTACAGAAGTCTATGGCGTCAGAGTTTTGGCAAGCATGCCAAAACTAATTTTCCATGTTTGCACTCAAAATATCTCAAATGTTTATCATTTAAATAAAAGTAACTTTGAACTAATGTAAAGTAAATACTACTGATCGATCTAATATATTTATCTCAGAAAAGAATACAGAAATTCAAAACCATCGGACTATGCAACTTGAAGGAGCTTGCAGTTTATATTGAAAGTCTCACACCAAATAAAAGAAACCCAACCCAATCTATTCCAACCGGTCAGAATTAGAGGTGAAAAGAAAGAAACGACTTTGTGTGCTAAGGCCCTGATAAGATCAGACAATCATTAAATAAAATCGTCAGGTAAAGTCCAGGTGGAGGTAGGGGGCACTGGAGGCGGTCGCCCAATCAGCAAGAGTTCTGGCTGGCTTCCTATGTTGAAGGTCCGGGGTTTGAAACCCGACCGAGTCAAATGAATGACTTTCAAAATTGATACTTGTCACTCTCCAGCCTGGCACTTGGCATTACTAGGATAGGGCACGGACTGGTTAATTCTGTCATTTATGAGCGTCAGTTAATAATAATAGTGCTATAATTGAAAACAGCTGCAGATGTCTGTCCCGACTGGATAACCTAGACAAATATAATTTTTTTTTAGACATTAGTTTGACTCAACCAGTGTTTGTTCTCTGTGGCAGAGTGCTTAGAGTGTCCGACTTTTTTCTGGGTCGGACTCCTAATCTGAAGGTCAGTGGTTCGATTCCCTGTGCCCCCACCTCAACCAATTTGGATTTCCACCGTTTGTATAACTTACAGCATCATCAAAGGCCAGTTGCTGTCATACCATGTCTAGGTGGTGTGGGAGGTTAAAAATCCCTTGGGTCGGTACAAGTGTAGGCTCAGGCTTTCTATCGACAAACTGTCTAATGGTGAAAACAAGTCTATTCAGACTTATCCATGATAGGCAGTATAAATCTTCAAGAAAAAAAAGAAAAATGTTTTCGAATCCCACAATCTACCAAAGCGTGGGCCGGACGCTCAACTCATTTGGCCATTCTGTTTGGTGCCACAGCATGGAGGAAGAGACAGCGGATATATTTATATATATATATATATACCTATATAAATTTCTCTACATTTAAACAACGGAAGAAAGTGTAATGGTGATGGGATGGACAACTCTTGATTGCTGTCTGGGCTAGCAATTATATGCCGACCAGTTACAAAGTTTGAAATCTGGGCCAACAATGAACAAATATGGCGGACCGCCTGCAGAACCCGCCGTTTTGGCGCCACCTAGGGCACTCCCGGGCTCACAGGCATGGGCCATTGATTGGACAATATGGAGATGCCCCTATCAAGCCCAATGCAACCTAATAAATTATTAATCGATTGCTAATAAATTATTAATAGAACCATTTAATTCTGACATTTATATACGCATAATATATTATACTCCTTGTATATATATATATAGAAACATGCTGCATATACAAGCTACATATAAGTGAGATACATAGCTGAGCTAAATAAGCAGCATGCACCATCTAGTATGTGTGGTGAGCACAAACAGAATAGTCAAGATCACCCTTCTGAGTGCGCATGCGCTGAAAACGGCATTGGAAGCAAAGCAAGGGCGTACGGCCATGGAGTTTGCCGGTATGCGTAGAGCAAAACTTAGATTTTATTCAAAATTAATAAAAAATGAATAAAGACTTGGCACAAACATGGATGGATGGATGCACTATAATAATATAATGAATATGTTTAAGACACAACTCTCCATAAAAATGCATTTTCAGCTAAGAAAAATACAATTTCAGTCACTTTACAGGCCAATGTTTACAGCACCATTCACTCCATTGATTAGACATAAGTTATTGTGTTCTAAATATTAAAATGTCAAATGTGTCAACAAAAGCTTGTTTCAAATAAATATATAACCAATGTCTGATTAACCCTACCCATTTCCTAGCCCAACAAATGTTATTAACCATAGGATATAAATAAAAACATGAATAAAATGAGTAAAACTGACTCTGGCTATGGCTCTAACACTAGTCTGAGTGCCCAGATTTTTTCAATCTAAATGCAGATGGTATAAGATGTGCTGATTAGATTGATCTAAATGCAATGCTAGATAAAAGATTAACATCTTAATTTATTATATATATTTTTTTAGTTGTTATTCTATGTTTCAGACAAGAGCTGATATGAGCTGAAACTAGCACATTTCATAGTTGGACCCAGTGTCCTAGCATTAGCCATGTGCTTCGAGGGGGTTTGTTTATCTTCCACGCATCCCACAATGCACCGCATGGCTGGAATGGTGATGTAGTCTAATGTCCACACACAGACACGGTCCCTGTCCACTCATTCCAAGTTCATATGTGCAATGCACCAATCTTTACCTTCCGGAATTGGATCGATTGATTGTGGCTGTAGTAATTGCTTGTTGCTTGTTGCTTCGCCATAGCACTCCAACATAAAGCCCCTCTCACACCTCGCTGGATTGAGGAAACAGAAAGAAACCAAACAAAGTCGATTGATATCCGGCAAAGTCAGGTTTGTGTCCATTGCATATCCATTGCATATCCGGTGATATCCATTGATATCCAGCCCGATCCGTTCCAAGTTTTGAACATGCACAAAAACTTGGAATGGAAGCGCCGGATTGATGTTTAAGGTTAATGTCTGGTTTGAGATTGTTTCATCTGTTGGCTATCCGTTCATGTACATTTCTTATCCGTTTCATGTCCGTTTCATGTCCGTTTCATGTCCGTTTCATGTCTGGTTCATGTTGTTTCGTCCGGTGGTCTTTGACCCGATATCGCAACATTTTGACACATTTTAATACATTTTGATACTTATCACGCCGGAACACAACCGGACTAGACAATTCTGTCCGTTGCTCAATCAGGCGAGGTGTGACAAGGGTTTTAAGTTGTACTCTGGTGAATTTGGCGATGAATAAAAAGTCTGTTTGAGGTCAGTCACACTTACATTGCCAGCTGTGTAAGCTTCAATGATCATGACCTGGATATTCAGGCTTCAGAACGCCATCGGTTTGTTGCTTGTTGGAGGTTTACATCCTGGCAACATCTAAGGTCTTATCAGGATGAGCACCGACTTGTGACAGTGCACACTCATAGTGACTTTATAGTGCTGCCCCACTCGGAGACCAGGCCGCCAGCATCATGACCTGATATCCCACTCAATCACATTTTCCTGACACCGAGCCAACCACACGTTGCCCTATCCTAATAGTAATAATGCCACTCACCAGTCTAGGAAGCGACAAATATCCATTTTTAAATCATTGGTTTTGACTTGACCAGGGTTTCGAACCCATGGGTTCGATCCCATAATCTACCAAAACGGGATGCGGAAGCTCAAACTCATTCGGCCACCCGCTCTGGTTGCATACCTTAGATGATTCTGCCTCGATCGACAACAAAGCAGGAACGCCAACTTGCGCCTGCTGAATAATGTCAGATTAAAGATGCAGATTACAGAGTGATTTAGTGCAGATAACAGGAGTAGCTCAACGCTCAACTGTCTCATCGATTAGCAGATCTGCTCTGAAGATGGCGTCGACTCTGCGCATACGCAGGGCACCCCTTGCTGACATTTAAGAGAGCTGCTTACATACACTTTACCTAGTCTTATGCCCAGCACACACCTCCCATATACGACCTAAAACTGCCCGTTTCGCGATTAAGTTTTAGTTTTAGTCGTTAGGTGTGCGATTCGCGAATTAAAACTCAGTTTTAGTGCTTAAAACACGAATTGCAAGACATTCGAAAAATGAATCGGCCAGTTTTACGTCGCGAAACGGGATGGGTCGGGTTGTGAAACGCAGTCAGTTTTAGCATGTGAATCATATACGGGAGGTGTGTGCCGGGCATTACACTCTCCAAACACTTGGATGATTTGCTATCATTGTCATGGGGTGTTGACAATGGGAAATATTGTGCACACATCTTGCCATTCCTGGGCTAGCATGCTACCCATTTCACTACCTAGGCTCCCTGGTGCAATCACCCTATCGATCGATATCTGTCTATTTGACTCCATGCCTGAGACGTCAGTGCCTACTATTACACTTGTCCCTGTGGAATTATAAGTCTCTTGTTTGTTTGTTTTCTTTTACGTCATTGCAACATGTAAGGTCATATCAGGACGGGATTTCCTATATGGCTTATATTCATAAGTCATTTAATGGTTACAATGACATACACATATGCAATTCACTTACACACACCCAGGATAGGTACACCAACCATACAACACATAACTTGTGCAGGATCCTGGTCATGGGACCATTGTTGTGGGGGGTGATGAAATAGGAAAAATAGTGCCTATTCACACTATTCACGCATGACCTAATTAGGCATCAGAAGGAGGTAGAGTACGCTTTGGGTATTGGAAATGGCAGTAAGACACTTCTGTGTGCTAATGAGTATGAACTACAACAGAAATTAAAGGAGTACAATTTGAAGATATTCACATTTTAAACTGTCATATTCATTTTTTCTTAACATTTTTTCTATCTTTTGGTCAATTTTCATGAAGATTGAGTGATGATCAGATGCAGTTCAGTAGGCGATGTCAACAAAGTCACTCTTTTCTTAAATTCAAAATTGCATAACTTTCTTAATAAATATACATTTTAAAATGTTGTTGAACTCTTTTAAAGCTTTTATTAATTTGTAATTACTAAGACTAGTTGTTTTACACAGATAACTACGCTGACAGTGCTGCATTACATGATACCACCATAACTATGCAGACTTAAAGCTGACAGTCACATTGTAGTTAAAGAATGGGAAAATCACCATGCAAGGGTCACCCAATCTTCGTGAAAATTGGCCAATAGATAGAAAACAGGTATGCAAAGATGAATATGGTAGTTTCAAAAATGAATACGATCAAATTTGAATGATTTCCAGAGGTATTGGTCGACGAAAAAACATTCATATTACTTTTCATACAGCGGCGCCTCGCAGATGTGTACGTGGCCTCGGTATGGTTTCAACATGGCCGCGGCTAGATAGATTGATTGATTGAATGATTGGTGGTTGCTTTACGCCATGTCGGCAGCATAGGCCATATTCACGGCGAGAAATGTTTGTTTTTTGTTCAAACCATCGCTTTTACATGTAAAAGCAGACAATCAATTATGTGCCAATAGACACTAATTAAATTAGAAAGCTCACAATCATATATCTGTGGTCAAGGGAAACAAATTCCCATAGAAAAAGAAAAGTTTCATTAATAATTAATAGAATCCATTTAGTAAACTATATAAGGTGGTACAGTCCAGCTGCACTCAAAAAGGCTAAAATGTTTTCCTATTTTACCTTAGTAAAAAGGTCATGCATACTGCCTGCAGTGTAGAACCGTTGGCGCAGGGCCAAAAAATCAACGCAACTTAGTAAAATGTGTTTGAGTGTCAGTGGGGACTGACACCCAATACATTCAGGGGGAGGTTCCCCCTTGAGCAGAAAAGCATGTGTAAGCCACGAGTGGCCAACACGGCAGCGACTAAGGACCACTTGGTCCCGCCGACCTCCCGCATGAGTCTGTGGTGGCTTTCCCATAGATGGTTCAATTTCTTTAAGTTTATTGATGTTTTCATCCCACCCATTTGGATTTTATGTGGGTGGCTATTAGTGGTTTCAGATCAGAGTGAGGGATCAGACACGGTTCAAGATCACAGTTCAGGGCCTTCTTCGCAGCCCGATCAGCTCGTTCGTTTCCTTGTATGCCAGCATGGCCAGGCACCCAGCACAGGTGGATATCATACCCATCTGTTGTCAGTTGGTTCATTTTATAAATGACCGTTGCTAGAATAGGGTGATTCGTTTTCAGTCCAGCAACAGCCAGGAGGCAAGAGAAGGAATCACTGTATATAACATAGTTAGTGTGGTTGGATACCTCGATACACTCCAAAGCGAGAAGGAGTGCTCGGGCCTCTGCAGTGAAAATCGAGCTCTGATCGGGCAAACGTACACCAAATTTTTCCCGTCGGCAGACTGCTGCAGCAGCTACCCGGCTTTGGTCTTTCGAACCATCAGTGTATATGGAGAGGTGGTCTGCAAACTGGCCTTGAATCTCTGCATGCAGTCCTTTGTACTCGAGTGGATGTGTCCCAGATTTCCTCAGTTCCGTGAGTCGGAGGATAACCGATGGCTTTCTCAACGACCACGGGGGATGTTCTGGGACTTTGGCATCCTCCAACACGTCCAAATCTTGATAGAAGATTCACCCGATACTTGTAGTACACGGGTGAACGACAACGTACTGTAAATACGCGCGAAAATAGCTTAAGTATGGAACAGCAAGTAGAATGCCTGCCTCCAGTGTCAAATGGTTACTTATATCGGCACAGAGTTGGTGAAATGGGAGAGAATGCAAAAAGACAAGATGGCAGCCACAGAACGCCGTCGATTTCACTTTTAAATCTTATTAAACTAGATATTATATTATATTTTTCAACTCAAAGGTAGCGGACTATCGATAAGACATATGTAAAGAATAATTGTTGCTTCTTAGATTGTGAAATTAGGCTCTCAATTCATTAACCCGCTTTTTCGACCCGTTTTTATATAGGGTTGGTATTCACCTGTGTACTGCGAGTACCGGGTGAATCCTTTATCTAGGCCGTGGCATGAATCGCGTCAATATCAGGATTTGAAACCACACCTCTTGCATTTTGGGCTGGCGTACTAGTCATTACGCTTTTTTTATTTTATTTTATTTTTTTATTGACTAGGTATTTACTCTGCCCATAACGTATAAGCTCCTGTCAGGGTGCTTGTTTTCAATGCTGGACACCTGTGGCACTGTCTTGATCTGTTCCTTTGCCCAGGAGTGTTTACCTGTGTCTGCTCGGGTCAGCCTTCTGCAATTTTGGTTGTTAGTAATAGCCTATGTTTGTTTTTTTGTAATTTTCCAGTTTTTTTTGTCTAGTCTGAGTAATGATACCTTAGCCTACTATGTACGCTACCTTGGGTACATTATGCAAATCACTACCTATTTATGTGGCTCCTTGGCAGGTTGGGAAGATATGGCGGAGTGTTGTGTCGTGGGGTGAGTGGCAGAATCTGTGAAGAGACGTATGGAGATGTGGTGAAGTGTGGGGCGGTGAGGTGTGGGCTGTTGTAAGAAGGTGTGGGAAAGGGGAAGGTTGTGGTGCAGGTGTGTGGAGATGTCAGGGCGGTGTGGTCAGTGTGTGGTTAAGTGTGGTTAGGTGTGGTTAGCTGTTGTTAGGGGTGGTTAAGTGTGGTGATGTGCGGTTAGGTGTGGTTAGGTGTGGTTAGGTGTGGTTAGGTGTGGTTAGGTGTGGTTAAGTGTGGTGATGTGTGGTTAGGTGTGGTTAGGTGTGGTTATGTGTGGTTAGGTGTGGTTAGGTGTGGTTAGGTGTGGTTAGGTGTGGTTAGGTGTGGTTAAGTGTGGTGAGGTGTGGTTAGGTGTGGTTAGGTGTGGTGAGGTGTGGTTAGGTGTGGTTAGGTGTGGTTAGGTGTGGTTAGGTGTGGTTAGGTGTGGTTAGGTGTGGTTAGGTGTGGTTAGGTGTGGTTAGGTGTGGTTAGGTGTGGTTAGGTGTGGTTAGGTGTGGTTAGGTGTGGAGGTATGTGGAAGTGTGTGGAAATATGTGCAGGTGTGTGAAGGTGTTTGGCTGTGGAAGTGTGTGAAGTTGGGTGGATGTTTGTGGATATGTGTGGATATGTGTGCAGGGGTGTGGCTGTGCGTGGAGGTGTGAGTAGGTGTATGGATTTGTGTGGCTGTGTGTCAACGTGTGTGGAGGTGTGTATAGGTGTGTGGCTGTGCATGGAGGTCTCTGAAGGCGTGTAGGGGTGTGTGGGTATGTGTGAAGGTTGGTAGGGGTGTGCGGAGGTGTGTATGATGTGTGACAGTCTGTTGCAGTGTGTGGATGTGTGTGAAGGCGTGTAGGGAGGGATGCGTGCAAGTGCTGCGGGTCACGTGACACTGCTGGGCGGGGTGTGGCCCTGGCAGGGCAGGGCCGGGATTGCCCAGGTCAGCCGGAAACAGGTGAGACAACATGGAGACAAGTGGCACAGTGAGGGGTCAGCAAGGGTCAAGTGGTCCTGCCCAGGAGATGCCAGGTGCCAGCTTCGGCTAATTTGGGTCAACTGGAAACGCCCGGATCTATGTGGGGCGAGGTGGTAGGTTGTATCTCTGCATTCACAATGATTCACATACATCCTGAAACTGAATGTTCAGTAATCATATACCGGGCGCGGTGGCCGAATCGGTAGGAGTGCAGTGTTCCTGTCTCGAAGGTGGGGAGTTCGAATCCCGGCATAGTCAAACCGATGACTTACAGAATGTAAACTTGTTGCTACATAGCCTTGCGTTCGGGATCAGTAGGATAGGGCAAGGACTGGTTAACCCAGAATAATGTGGCTGCTAGCTCAGTATCAGGATAATGAGACTGAGTGGGATATTTGGTCATGGTGCCTGAACCCTGATCTCCCAGTGGGGCAGCATTATAAAGTCACCATGTGTGCACCGTTACAAATCGGTACCTGACCAGATATGTTGATAGGATGTAACCCCCACCAACAAGCAAACCTCATTAATCATATGGTATGGGGTTCTTTCTTTGTTGACGACAGACTTGTGACAGTTCCCACTCCTACTGACCTTATAGTGCTGTCCCCCTCGGAGACCAGGCTACTGGCACCATGACCTGCTATACCATTCAGTCACATTATCCTGTCCTTGGCTTATCCTAGTAATTATCACCGTTAGGGGTGATTTTACTGCCAGTAGATCCAATGAAACTCTACATATAGAGATTGCTAGATTTCACAGAAATGGTAGCAGCAGATTCGTTCAGCTATAAATACATGTTGACGGTTAAAAGCACCTAAATGCTATTTAATTTGTTACATGTCTGACCACTCATGGCATAATTTGACCCAGTTTCCAATATCCAGGAGATTCTGGTCAATTAAATCACCTTGCATAATTATTATCTACCACACAATAGACATTGAGATAAAAACAAGCAAACAAAATGGAAAGACCCAATTTATAATGAATGACCTGTAGACCTATGCTCCCGACTTATGCTCCCAACTGGAGCTGAATCTGTGCATCGCGTGATATGTTAGATGCTGGCCTGGTCACCATATAGGCCAACCGATCTGGGTTCACATCCAACCATGCTGTATCAAATCACAAATATATATATATATAAAATAAGGAAATGCACTACACTTTAAGAATTGCTACGCCGACATCTTAAATAAGCCACCAATTGGCCCATTTTCGTATGCTGACTCATATATATGAATAGTGATAATCCCATTATCGCTCTGAAGTGTCCTCCCCCCACCCCCACCCCCATGCTCCCCCTCCCTGCTCACGGCGTGTGAGGTGGGGGTGGAGGGTCCGGCATGCACCTCATCGGCCCGGTTTGATTTTGCTTCGTCCGTTGGCTATCCGTTTCATGTCCGTTTCATGTCCGTTTCATGTCCGTTCGTAGACCCGATGTTGCAACACTTTGACACATTTTAATACATTTTGATACTCATCACCACCAGACTAGACAATTCTGTCCGTTGCTCAATCCGGCATAATGTGACAGGCACTTTACAGATGCTATTCAGAAACCAGTTGTTTGTTAGTATCTTTTACATTCTCCGAGAGGGTTCCTTCCCGACCCAAACACCACACATTATTTGAGTTAGTGAGTGAGTGCGTGACACTTTGGTACCGTGTTACTACCAGGTTTGCCGCGGTCCTACCAGGCCCAATTCATTGCTAGCCTCTCAACCCCGGCCTGCGTCCCGCTCAACCAATGCACATACACTCCACTCCACTCCACGCCGCGCACCCAGGCAAGTTATTCATCTTCACACACTTTGTTTTCAATAACCCACATCCTCCCACCCTGATTTATTGGCAATTCGGGCACACGATGGTCATGTGACACTGCCCTGTGGGGAATCAGCCAGCAGTGGCGCCACCTGATGAGCAGTAATGAGGTCCCGGATGAGGCCCCCCCTCCTCGACCCATCATGTTCCCCCTGTCGCCCCCTCCCTCTAGCGGCCTGTGTGTGTACTACAGCCGACCTGCTCAGCTATAGTGTACTACAGAGACGTGTATGGAACAGCTCAGACCTGTGTTATCCAAGCCGAGCTGCCAATGCTCACCCCTGAAATGTGCATCACGTGACACCCACTCATAGGTCAACACGAGCAGTTCAGGGTGGTCCCAGTAGGTGTGGTGGGACGTAGTGTCTTTCTGTGCAGCGGACTGGATTCACCTCCCCTCCATCTGCCTAGCGACGGGTAAGGAACGCACGAAGGAATAGACCGAGCCCAGCCTACTGCACTGCTTCCGGTTCTTAACCGAGACTGCTCTTAGAACCCGATGCAACATAGTTATAGCGAAGGTCTCAACTAATCATCAAATCATATATTGGCCTCTCTCTCACTCTCTATATAAGTATATCCTACTATTCATCTAAATATATATCGTCCTCTCTCTCACTCTATATATCCTCCTCTCTCTATATGTATTCTCCACTACATATATTCTTCTGCTCTATATATATTCTCCTCTTTGAACATCAAATTGCTATTTGTACATCTGTTGTGGTTCAGGTGTTTTTGTGTGTGTTTTTAATTTGTTAATTTGGTTTGTTTTCTCTTTTGCCTCATATCACCCATCTCATCTTCCAAAAAATCACAAATCACGTAAGTTGATATGTAAATAGTGCTAAGCACCATCTGGGCTGGAGTGTAGGACATCATGACTCAGGTTGCATAAGTGATCTTGATGCTCTACAATTCCACGTATATTAGCTTTCTTTTGACCTCACAACTATTGACACTTAACAAACAACTCAGGCGAATGGACAGGCTCTCTGCCTTCCCTGGTACTGCCACCTGGTATATATATATTATGCGCTCTATAATCTATTATGCGAATATAAACAAAAACACTACCACAATCAGTTCCCCCTGCTCTATGTAACCATCTCCTAGCCTGCGAATAGTTACACTTGCCTGTGGACCAACACAAACGGTCAGACTATAAATTGTCGGCGGGCTATTTAATATATCCCCACCACAGAATATATATATATATGTCATGGGGGTGATGAAAATGGGAAATATTGCGCCTAGAGCGGGACTCGAACCCACATCTCTTTGCATTCCGGGCCAGTGTGCTAACCATTACCCCACCTAGGCTCCCTGATATCAACACACTACCCAAGCCTACCTGTCTATGTTGTTACTTGCCTGAGAGGTCAGTGCAGACCATTACACCTGTCCCTCTGGAAATGTAAGTCTTTTAACCCTTACAATTACAGACATACAGGCAATGCACTAACACATACACAGGGTAGGTTCAACAACCATACAGCGCGTAGCTTGTACAGGATCATGGTCATGGTAACCAGTGTCATGGGGGTGATGAAAATGGGAAATATTGCGCCTAGAGTGGGACTCGAACCCACATCTCTTTGCATTCCAGGCCAGTGTGCTAACCATTACACCACCTAGGCTCCCTGATATCAACACACTACCCATGCCTACCTGTCTAGGTTGTTACTTGCCTGAGAGGTCAGTGCAGACCACTACATATATATATATATATATATATATATATATATGGATAGTGATAAGACTGTTATCTCTGTAGTGTCCAACTCCTGGGCACCGCCCCCCCCCTTTCCTGGGGGGGCTCTGGGGGGCGGGCACTGGCTTGCTTCACGCACCCCCCCCCCCCCCCCCCCCCCCCCCCCCATGTTAGGGGCTTTCTCACACCACTCGCTCGGAAGTATATACATGTATATGTTTTCTTCACCAATCGTGTCTGTTGTTTTGTTTATCAGGAGCCAACTGTATCTATATATCCAGTGAAGGAGATTACCTGGATGGCTCATGAATGAGTCTCGCTTAAAAATGTATTAAATATCTTAATTTATTTCATTTTATTGTCATTAGCTGTCTTCAGAGCATAATTATGTAAGCACCTGAAAAATTGATAATGTTTCCATCCACACCAAAGTATCGATCAATGTACCCACAACACCTTTAACAATTTAGCTGGCTCACCTTTAGCACTGTAGATATACCACATTTACCAATAGATAAACAAAACTCTAGGTATCTAAACTGACTTTCTTGCAATAAAATGTACTACCAGGAAACCCCCTCTAAGCTATTCCACAAGGGGGCATGTGATATGTCACAACCCACCAGTTGGACAGCCCATGAGAGGTAATCCCCTGCCAGAAAACAGCCAGATAACATCAACTCCAAACATAAACCGACTACCTATTACATACAAGCCTATAATATGTCAATAGAGTAGGCTAGTCTAGAATTAAGTGTAGGAAAGCATAAACAGAGGAAGACTCTTACCAAGAAAATCCAAAATAACTAACATAGATCACTAACCACAAACCATAATCTTAAGAAACACAGAGCGATAACTGCCCAGCATTGAAAACAAGCTCGATCATCTAAACTTATATGCTATGGACAGAACAAACATCCCATCCCCCCAAAAAAAACAAGACAAAAAACACTGGTTAGATGATGTTGATTTGGTTGGAATTTTGTGGCTCCTTCTTTGTGTGATTTTGTGGATCATTGTGCTGAGTCATTCTATGGCATGAATTTGTTGTGTGATTTTGTTGGGTCATCTTTTGCATGGTGATATTCGGAGTGATTAAGGCGGGTTTGATTTTGGTTTAATTTCGTTGTCATTTCATTCATTATCTCGAAGGCACATAAACCTTAATGACATACCGACTGTTTTCTCATTGCATTTGCAGGTGAGTGACGTCATTCTAAATGCTGTAATCCAAAGAAATTGCGAAGAAGCTAAGTATGTTCTGGTTGACATTGGTTCAGAATGCATGAATTATGTTGGTGATTTGATGAGGACACAAGCATTGCCCTCTCCCCTCTCACCTGCCTGTCGCCCATCACTCACCCGTCTACCGTGTTGGTAGACCATGGGATCGAACCCTGGTCGATTCAAACCAATGACTTGAAAATTGATACTTGTCGCTTCCTAGCCAGGCGCTCGGCATTATTAGTATAGGGCAAGGACTGGTTGGCTCAGTAGCAGGATAATGTTACTGAGTGGGATATTAGCTCATGGTGTTGGCGGTCGGGTATCCCAGTGGGGCAGCATTATAAAGTTGCCATGTGTGCGCACTGTCACAAGTCGGTACCCATCTTGATATGACCATAGATGTTGCTAGGACGTAAAACAACAATAAACAAAGAAACAAACCCATCACTCACACTCACCCACCGTCACAACTTCCTAGAATTAAGTGTATATTGGCGCCAATGAAATGCCACATACACGGGCAGGTGTAAGTATGTGGGTTGCATCAGGAAGCCTTGTTCATTCTCTCACCACAACTGGCAAGAACAAGGTTCATGGTAGTCTTTGTCTAAATGCTGTAAGCCAAAGAAATTGCAAAGAAGCTAAGTATCTGGTTGACATTGGTTCACAATGCATGAATTATGTTGGTGACTTGAAACTTCCTACGCTTTCCTACAGAAGGAAAAGAATTATGAAAGGTTTTGATAAAATAGATATGAACCAATCTTTCACCTTGAATAAAAGAGAAGGCAGTCAGGGCCATACTCTCAAACTAGTAAAACCCAGAGCCATTTCAAAGTTAAGGCAACACAGTTTCTCAAACAGGATCATAAATATATGGAACAGTCTCCCACAAAAGCTTATTGATGCCCGGTCAATACATTCATTCAAGAACAGATTAGAAAAAGCATGGGCTGATTATCATTGGAAATTTGACCCCTTATTCACCATATGCTACTAATTACTCCTTGTGTGCTGATTTACTTGCACTCAAGCAAAAATGAGAGACAAATAAGTGTTCACACTTCCTGTCTACCATTCGCTATTTCGCTATTTACACAATAACCCGCAGTTAACGGAAACTTTCCTGTTAGTGTTAATGCTCTCAGGCGTATGCCAGTGTCACGGACATGCTTTCTGTTCTTTGTTATTCAACAGTATTCTCAGTATGAACGATATGATAACGAGTGATCACCTTGTGTGTAGTACTTTAACAATGACCTCATAACAATGACAACAACAACAAGTTCTTTGGGAATATATGAGACTGTCTCAATAGGTGCTAAGCAATATGGGACAATACTTTGTTCATTGTGATGATCAACATACTATCTGCTTATGCATTTGCTCAGGATAAACTCACTTGTTTTTTACATGGCATTTCATAATCCCAATAGAATATGTATTGATTTGAAGCAAATATCCTAGTGTTTTTAGTATAACCGTTTCTGTGGTGTTTTCTGACAATCGTTACAATGGACAGAAAAAAAAGAGTTATCACCTTCTGAGACAGGCTCATATATATATATTATAATACACAAGTATAATAGTAGTATATATTTTGGTGCATCAGTTGATTAAGCAGGGGAAATTTCAATCGCAGACGATTGGTCTTCCTCATTCCACTTCTATTTGCCCGGTCATAGTAATTCTGAGTGCCAGGCTAGGTAGGAACGAGTATCAATTCTTAAGTCATTGGTTTGACTTAGTCTAGGTTCGAACTCGGGGGTTCGAATCACCCTGTAAAATACTCGGATAATCGGCAGAGGGGGGAAATGGAAATCCTCTATTATTATTCTGTGTGGCCGGCCAAGAGTGTGTATATATGTATGTTGTGTATATATATATGGCTTGGCCCATGCTTTAGGGCAGGTAATTATAGCATTAGGGATGATTGGCAGGTTTGGGTGATTGCACTCAGAGCCTGGCTCTCTGCTGAGGTTGGGGTCAATGCACACAGGGGTCAGGGTTGGTGGTAGCCACAGGTCAACCAGCTCTGGTGGTAGGCAGACCACTGGTGGTCATGGTAACCAGGAATGCTGAGTACCTATTGGAGGAGTTGGGAATGCTCCTTCCCTATTGGTTGAGAGAATGCCATGATCCTATACCAAGAATCCATGTGCTATATATAATAAACCAGAGGGGCTTGGGCTCTCTTTTTTACACTCTTACTTTGCTTTACTTTCTCGCTTTCTCTCCATCTGTATTGTTTTTCACTTTAGCCTACCTACATAGCCACAGACTCGAACACCAACCCTACAACACCATCTACCAAAACGAGAAGCGGACGCTCAACTCATTCCACCATCCCATCTTTTTCAATGGGAAAATAATCCTCAAGTGTGTGTGGTGCGAGGGGGGCCATGTCCACCAAATACCCCAACAGCTGTAAGGGGGCGGGGGGACACAACCAATGCACCAAGGAGGAATAGATATATGAGCCTGTCTCAAAAGGTGATAACTCTTCTTTTTTGTCTCCATGGTAACGATTGATGATGATGATGATGATGTACTTAGGGGGGGGGGGCACTTAAATAATTTGGTTGGTCACGTGATGCAGTTCTGCATACCGTAGCGTTCAACAGTAACAAGTTCTATTAGAGACCAGAAGATTTGGACGAAAGAGTTGAGAGTCCGTCTCCAGCTTTGGTAGATACTAGATTTCGAACCCATTGGTTCGAACCCTAGTCGACTTAAACCAATGACTTAAAAACTTATATTTCTTGCTTCCAAGCCAGGCGCTCGGTGCATTATGTGAATATAAGGAAGGTGTTGTCTATATGTCACCCCGCGGTTATATCAAACATGAATTAGCCACCATGTGTAATTACTAGTTCCAGAATTGGACACGGTGGCGCCACGTGCAAATGTAAGCAGGACTTTCCAATGCCCAGTTAACAAAATAAAACCTTATCCACTTTACCTCTGTAGGACTCTAGATTGGTTCAGTGTTGCCATAACTCCAATAGGAACAAGTTTTGAGAGGGATCTCTAATTGTTAAAATGGCTTTCACAGTGGCTTATTCCAGCACACTGCAAGCATCCATCCTTACAGATCCCACCATGGTTACTTGGGTCCCGCCGATCCATTATCACCTTCGACCTGAGCTGCTTTTGTCACAGACTACACAACAGGCTTTAAGAATTAAGCTTTGGTCATTAGATTCTTTGTTTGTTTGTTGTTGTTTTACGTCCTAGCAATGTGTGCTCTGTCGCAGAGTGGTTAGAGTGTCTGACTTTCTTCTAGGTCGGACTCCTAATCTGAAGGTCGGTGGTTCGATTCCCTGTGCCCCCACCTCTACCAATTTGGATTTCCACCGCTGTGTATAACTTACCACATCATCAAAGGCCAGTTGCTCTCATACCATCTCTATGTGGTGTGGGAGGTTAAAAATCCATTGGGTCGGTAAATGTGGAGGCTTTCTATCGACAAACTGTCTAATTCAGGAGAGGAGGCGGACGTATAGTATGGAATTTTATTTGAGAGAGGTAGTAGATAAGTGAGTAATGATCAATACATAAGGTGAGAGTCAATAGTCATATGAAGTAAGTGAGTAATGTTCAAAGTCAAGTGTAAGGCAGTATTCAAGGAAGTAATGATCAAGTCTAAGGTGAAGGTCAATAGTAATAACAAGTAAGTGCGTAATGTTCAAAGTCAAGTGTGTAGGTAAGTCGAAATCGTCAATAGAGTCTTAGGTGACCCGGGCCTCAACCTTAACATGTAGTTGGGTGGGTGGGACGGTGAGAGGAGGTCTTGTCGGTGTGGTGGGAGGCGGAGAAGTGGCCGAGTTGATGGGGAGGCGGAAGGAAGGGGGGGGGGGGGGGGTACCAGCGGCAGGAGCAGCGGGGGAAACCAGCGGCGGAACCAGCGGAGGCAGTGGGGGGGGGGGGGGGGGGGGGGGGGGGGGGGGGGGGGGGGGGGGCTATGGTGGCGGCACCTGGAGGAAGTGGGGTGAGGGAGGAGGAGGTGGCGGCGTCTAGGAGGGGGAGGGGTGTGTGAGGGGAGGAGTTGGTGTGAGTGTAGGTTGTGGAGTGGGTTGTGGGGGCGAAGGGAGGGGGGAGGAGGTAGGGCCGGGGGAGGGTGGCCGCCCGCCTCCCCCGAATTACCCATATTGCCGCAGCAATATGGACAATTCAGGAGAGGAGGCGGACGTATAGTATGGAATTTTATTTGAGAGAGGTAGTAGATAAGTGAGTAATGATCAATACATAAGGTGAGAGTCAATAGTCATATGAAGTAAGTGAGTAATGTTCAAATTCAAGTGTAAGGCAGTATTCAAGGAAGTAATGATCAAGTCTAAGGTGAAGGTCAATAGTAATAACAAGTAAGTGCGTAATGTTCAAAGTCAAGTGTGTAGGTAAGTCGAAATCGTCAATAGAGTCTTAGGTGACCCGGGCCTCAACCAAATAGAGTTGAGAGTGCCCGGGTCGCGACCGTGAAGGCCTCTTTGGGGACGTAGGAGTGGAGGGCGGACGACCGCCAGTGGCCGAGGTCGGCGACGTCCTTAATGGCGGCACCGGCGGCGGCGCACGCCTGTGCGGCACCCCGACGGAGGCTGTGGAGAGTGTACATGGTGGGGTTCGGGGACCCCGAGTGATGTAGGGCGGCCCGTAAGGCCGTCGTGAGAGTCTTCACCGTCAAAGGGGATCCGTCCGGTGTCATAAATGCCGGGTCGAGGGTGTCGAGTGGGGTGGCGCCCGCGTATTGTCTCCAGGCGCGGACAGGGCAGCAGATGGAGCTCGGTATGCTGGGGATCGTTATGGCGTAGTGGTCGAGGCGTCCTTTGGAGGTCTTAGTCGAGCGGACTAGGATGGTGAGGTGTGTCGGGTGAGGCGTGACCTCGTGGTACCTTATGGTGTGGCCCGGGTCGTCGGGCCGACCGGTCACGAGGAGGTTCCCTTGTCGGAGTAGGGAGAAGTACCCGATGAGGAGTGCCGCTGTGAGCACCTTGGCGTTGCGGCCGGCCCGGAAGAGGAAGGTGGTGACGGCGCGGAGGTCCGTCGGGGTGAGGGGAGGGGCCTGTCGTGGTACATGGCCGGAGTCC
This sequence comes from Branchipolynoe longqiensis, assembly GCA_030323885.1. Classification (NCBI taxonomy): domain Eukaryota; kingdom Metazoa; phylum Annelida; class Polychaeta; order Phyllodocida; family Polynoidae; genus Branchipolynoe; species Branchipolynoe longqiensis. The sequence goes on from CM059201.1 coordinate 14,709,075, forward strand.
CGGAATATGCCCCTCTTTATGATCTTGACGAGATATGAGTCGAATGCTCTCGTCTTGCCGTCCTTGAGCTCGACCCATGTCCGAGCGGCGCTGAGGTGGTTCATCACGGCTCCCGGGGATCGGAGCAACAATGAGATTGAGGCGAGGTATGATGCTAAGTCGCTCTGGGTTGGACGGGCAGGGTTGTAGTCCGCGTCGAGGGCGTGTGTGAGGTATGTGGCTATCTGGCGTCGTTTGTTCCTCCAGGTACCCTTGGCCAGGCCGGCTCTGAAGAGGTGGGCAAGTCGATGTTGTTGTTCCTGGTTTCCTGGTGAGAGAGAGGCAAATATGTGTCTCGAGCCAGGCTATTCGTCCGGGTCGAGTATGGATGTAGCGTGGACGACCCGGACGCGGACGAGATCCATGTCGTCCACGAATCGATCCGCCTGAGAGGAGGTCTTGTCGGTGTGGTGGGAGGCGGAGAAGTGGCCGAGTTGATGGGGAGGCGGAAGGAAGGTGGGGGGGGGGGTACCAGCGGCAGGAGCAGCGGGGGAACCAGCGGCGGAACCAGCGGAGGCAGTGGGGGGGGGGGGGCTATGGTGGCGGCACCTGGAGGAAGTGGGGTGAGGGAGGAGGAGGTGGCGGCGTCTAGGAGGGGGAGGGGGTGTGTGAGGGGAGGAGTTGGTGTGAGTGTAGGTTGTGGAGTGGGTTGTGGGGGCGAAGGGAGGGGGGAGGAGGTAGGGCCGGGGGAGGGTGGCCGCCCGCCTCCCCCGAATTACCCATATTGCCACAGCAATATGGACAATGGTGAAAACAAGTTTATTCAGACTTATCCATAATACGCAGTATAAATCTTCAAGAAAAAAGAATCTGAAGTCATATCAGGACAGGTACCGACTTGTGACAGTGCGCACTCATGGCAACATTATTGTGCTGCCCCACTGGGAGACCAGGCCACCAGCACCATGACCTAATATCCCACTCAGTCACATTATCCTGACACTGAACCAACCAGTCCTTGCTCTATCCTAAAAATGCTGAGCGCCTGGCTAGGAAGCGACAAGTATCAACTTTTAAGGAATTGGTTTGACTCGACCAGGGTTCGAACCCACTCGGTCATTAGAGAAAACACCTATGTCAGTCTTCAATCCCACTGCCTCGCGAAACTTTGCAGCTGTGTGTGAGATGGGATAGGATTTTATGGTACATGTCAGTCAGCTTCGGTGGAAAGTGGCGCTGACTCTTCTCAACGACATTCAGAGAATGGCTGACCTTGACACAGATCTGCGAATAAGAGTACATTATCATCATCATCAATCCCCTAACGGCAAGTCGCTGGGGCACCACAGATGACTTTGCAACCAGTTTTCTCCATTTTCCGCTGTTCTCCACTGCCCTCTGGGACTTGTCGAGCTCCCGGCCTGTCCATTCCCTGATGTTTTCTTCCCACCTCCTCCTTTGTCCGCCTTGTCTTCTTTCCCCTTTCATCGCGCCTTGTGAGATCCAGTGGGTGGACACAGTGAGCCCTGTACTACAACTGCTTTGTTACTTTGTCAGTCCTTATCTCATGCCAGCCTTCTACCGATCACGTGATCATCTTATGGCCTCGTCGGTTCAAATCCATTTATTACAATTGTGCTCAGACCTGATGAATGGGAAATATAGCAATTCCACTGCATTCTGCGTCGCTTACCAACCATGTGAGTACCCGCTGCTTTTAGAGCCCATGGCTCAGAGATAAACAGCCTGTTTAGGTCCAAGCAGTGTGTAAAGTCGTCGTCTGGCAGCTGTAATTGTGTAGGCAGGCTAATAGGAATTCAATACAGGCAAGGAGAGAAAGGAAGAGTATAAAGAGTGAAAGTAGAGTGAGAGCTTGCACCCTCAGGTTTATTATTATATAGTGGTACAGGGATCTGATATGGCATACCACCTGACTATTATATCCAATCAGCAACAAGCATTTCTAGTTCCACCAATGAACAGTACGCATTCTTGTGCCACCATGGCTACTGTGATCTACCCACCACCACCATGCGGTGTGGCTGCTTGGCCTGCACCTGCCTGCTGTGTGTGTGTGGTGATCCGTGACTAACAGTTGGGGGTGACCAGGTTGTGAGTGGAGCTCTTGAGCTCCTTACACACTAACATCAGTGCCCCTCTCACACTATCTATTTGATGCAATGACTATTGACTACAAGTAAAGAGTCACCAGCAACTACATAAATACATTCATGCACCTGGCCCTATACATCATTTACATTAATAGACCATTTGTACTCCATTATAGACCATTTCACATTCCCAACCAATGCGTTTTATCAGAATAATTTACAAGTGGTTATCTATATTGGTGGAGAACCGGTGAATTGGGAGAAAATGCCACCATACGAAGTACTATTCACAGACGCATTGTGGAAGCTTTATAGTGCTTCCGCAATTTTAGGCTATGCTTTACTGCTTTAATTGCGTGTTGGAGTCTCCCCCCCCCCCCATCATTAATGTACGCTGGTGACATTGACTGTATATTGTGAATAACCATTAACTAAGGACTCAGCTGATGGCATTGGCTTTCTTCCAATAAACAAGCTATTTAATTACTAACAATGACATGGTGGCCGAACCGGAATAGCACAGGCCTCCCCTGCGGAACGTTGTGAGTTTGAATCCCAGCCGAGTCAAACCAATGCCTTCCAAAATTGAAACTTGTCCCTACCTAACCTGGCCAGGCCAGGGACTGGTTAGCTCAGTATCAGGATAATGTGGCTGAGTGGGGAAACTGGGTCATGCTGCCAGTGGCCTGGTCTCCAAGTAGGGCAGCGCTATAAAGTCACCATAAGTGCTCACTGTCACAAGTCGGTACCCATCTTGATATGACCTTAGATGTTGCCAGGATGTTTGTTTGTTGTTGTTTTACATCCTAGCAACATCTAAGGTCATATCAGGACGGGTACCAACTTGTGACAGTGCACACTCATGACGACTTTATAGTGCTGTCCCACTGGGAAACCAGGTTACTGACACCATGACTCGATATCCCACTCAGTCACATTATCCTGACACTGAGCACACCAGTCCTTGTCCTGTCCTAATAATGCCAAGCGCCTGGCTAGGAAGCGACAAGTATCAATTTGTAAGTCATTGGTTTGACTCGATCAGGGTTCGAACCCACGACCCCACGATCTACCAGCACGGGAGACGGACGTTGCCAGGATGTAAAGCCCCAGCAAAATAAACAAGAAGAATTACCAACGATAAGCGAAATGCAAAAGGAACTGATGTGCTGCGACATTCTATCTATTCCTCCCCATTAAGATGCATAGAGCTCCAGAACAGTGGATTATCCCTCTGCGCCACCCAACGGCAGTACAGAGAACTAATCTTAGTTAATCAGGTCAAGGGCTTCCTCCGGCTTCTCCATCACCTTTCTCTGGGTACCGAAGACGCATAGCCGGCCAGCAGAGCTTAGTCGCTTACCTCCTCCAGCCCCTCACCTGCCATATTATTATACTAAATGGACAAGAGGGCAGGGGGTTATAGTCAGTTAATTTCTACTGAACCAGCTCTCTATTACCAGCCAGGTGATAATATCAAATACTATTTTGCTATTTGTGATGCGCATGAAAGAAGGGAGTAACCTAACCAACAGAACTATACCCACTGTATATGTCCCAATAGCATGAGTGCAGACACATGGATGCGCGTCTATTCAAAGTTAAAGAATGTCATGGATTGTTGTTGTCATGCCTGTGAAATAAAGTGGGATTGTCTATTTTATGTGCATTCAGTCTGAATATGATCATACCTTTTGATTTGTTTTTGTTGTGCCTCTGAAATAAAGTGGGATTGTCTTATTTTATGTGCTTTGTAGGTAGGGGGTGGGGAGTGAGGGCAGTTGCATGAAGTAAGCGACTAAACACCCTGTAAAATCTCCTGATAATTAGACATTGGAGGATGTGTGAACTAGTCTATAGTGAATTACAATTGTTATATGAAAAGGTAAATGATATATAGAGCCAGAGGCATTACGGTATTATGTGGTGCTGGTGATCCTTTACTGAGTTGATATAAACATTATGTAGTTATAGATAGTCTGAGAGGGGCATTACTTTTAGTGTGACAGAGCCTCGAGAGCTCTGCTCACGTACCCCCTCCCCCACAATTGTTATTTATGGATCACTGCACATCCACACACAACAGGGCACTGCAGCCATAAACAACCAAGGCTTGGATACAGGCAGGTTGGATGTTCATTGGTTGGTTGAAGAATGCCTAGTGCTGATTGGAGGAGCTGATCAGGTGTGACAGCCATCTTGGATTCATGAGACTATATAGTAATAAACCTGAGGGTGTAAGCTCTCTGTCTTTCTGTGCACTTTCTACTCTACCTTTCTCTTGCCTGTAGTGATTTCATATTTAGCCTACCTACACAACCACAGCTTCCAGCCGTCGACTTTACAACCCTCTCCATATAGTGATGGAAATGTCGGTTTGTGCCAGGCTACATAGTGCTCAGGTGTGAGAGGTAGGGGCAGAGAGCGGGCGGGGGAGGGGGTCGTGTGTGAGGGGGGATGCCATTGTGAGTTGCTTGGAGTGATGGCTTTAGCAGCAGCGTGGTAGAGTTGAACTTCTAAAAGTGTTCAGTCCCTGTTCAGAGGACGCTGCCAGCAACCCATGCTCTGAGAGATTGCAGAAGAGGGTGGGTGGGCAAGGAAAGGAATATTCGGTGAGGGACGCCATTGTGTAGAAGGGCGGGGAGGGGAGGGGTGCGGGAGGAGAGGGAAGTGGTCATTTTGTATTTGTATTTTGTGTGTTTCACGTCCTGACAAGATCTAAGGTCATATCAAGACGGGTACCGGCGTCTGACAGTGAGTGTGCCTTCATAGTGACTTCATAGTGCTGCCCCACTGGGATACTAAGCCGCCTGCACCATGACTCGATATATAGATGTAGCACATCCACTGCAGATGGGAGTAAAAACAGGAATTAATTGCTTTACACACAGAAAAGACTGTACCACCTCATATAGTTTACTAAATAGATTCTATCAATTATTAATAACACTTTTCTTTTTCTATGGGAATTTGTTTCCCTTGACCACAAATATATGATTGTGAGCTTTCTAATTTAATGAGTGTTTATTGGCACATCATTGATTGTCTGCTTTTACATGTAAAAGCGATGGTTTGACAACAAAACAAACATTTCTCGCCGTGAATATGGCCTATGCTGTCGACATGGCATAAAGCAACCACCAATCAATCAATCAATCAGAAAAGAACAGAAGTCAGTCAACTATACTCGTTCATTGCGACCTCCAGTATTTACGACAGTTGGGTGCTACAAGTACAACCACGTGACTTATGTCCACTAGGGACGGCCCTGTGCTCAGCTCCCATGCCCTGTACAGGAGCTAGTGCGAACGATCCCCGGCTGAGTTAAATTGGACACTGTCCCGTGTCTGACTAAGATAAGCCGGTAACAATCCGCATATGGTACTAGGACGGAAAATACCAATTAAGTAACAGTAGTTTAGTAGTGTAGTAGTCTGCACTGACCTCTCCGGTAAAGAGCCACATATATACAGGTAGGGGTGCGTAAGGTGATGACATCATGTAAAGTGGCAGCTGTGGTTGTGTAGGCAGGCTCAATAGGAAATCACTATAGGCAAGTATAGAGAAGGAAGGCAAGATATAGAGTGTGCAGAAGGAACCAGAAGCAGCTTGCTTATTTTATTATATATATAGGTTTAGAATCTAAGATGGCTGTACACACCTGATCAATCCCTCAAATCAGCAACAGGCATTCTTATATCTACCAATGCTATTCCAGAACCTTGTAACCAAGGCATGGTTATGTCTGGCGACAGTACCCTGTTGTGTCTGGTGTGCAGTGATCCGTAAATCACACTTGGGGAGGAGGGGGTATTTGAGCAGAGTTCCAAAGACTGTACATTTCAAGAAGTCCCCCTCTCACACTATCTATTATAATACACAATTTCTATCTTAAACCAGTAATGGATCACCAACACCACATATACTTTATATGCCTTTGGTTTTACATACCATTCACCATTATATAGACCATTTGCAATATATTATAGAATAGTTCACACCTTAACCAATGTCTCTAATATCGGGAAATTTTACAATCAGGGACCCTAGCTAATGTAATGATTAGCACACGGGCCAGGAATACAAGTGGGTTCGATTCCCGTTCTAGACGCAATATTTCCCATTGCCATCACCCCCCACAACAGTCATTAATGTTGGATAGTCCGATGGTTTTGAATTTCTGTCCTTTTTCTGAGATAAATATATTAGATCGATCACTAGTATCTACTTTACATTAGTTCAAAGTTACTTTTGTTTTAAATGGTAAACTTTTGAAATATTTTGGGTGCAATCATGGAAAATTAGTTTTGGCAAGCTTGTCAAAACTCTGACACCATAGACTTCTGCAGTAACAGGTACTGTTAAATTGACTCAGTATTGCCTTCTACGCAGAAACAAATGCTTAATAAGTGCATCAGTATCTAAGTTAGATATGTAAATCAAAGACCCTATAATACTAAGACGGCTCACTTCCTATCTCTCCCATGGTAATGTAAATTTCGCAGTGCCACCTTGTGGTGGGTTTGATCAGCCTGGCTGCTGGTTGGTGTTTCAATTGTAAACACATACAATGATATTATACATGAGATAGGTAAGTATGAATACACATCAATATGAAATTGCTATTAACAAATACCCATCATCATCAGCATCATCATCATCATTGCCATCATCACACATTTTTCACATTCATATATACATTTATACATATAATATAGCACTTGTTTAACCAAGAGAAGAGCCAGCGCACCAAGTGGTGGGTTTGATCATTTTGATTACACAGTACAGGCTGAGTGAGCCATCTTAAAATTATAGGGTATTTGTGTAAATTCAAATCGAGATAATTGGTTTCGTTTTGAAAATTTTATATTTCATCGGACTATGCCGCTTTAAGCAATGCATACATGGCTCTCCCTGCCGTCCAATCTTGAGAGTTTTACTGGAGTTATCATGGCTCCCACTCGCCGATATCGGCTCATGTATGCCGGGCTTCATACATGATGTGATATTAAACAGATGCCCTAAGTTTAAGTGAAGTATAAATTATTCTAGCTTACATCAATGCATTCTTTCATTAGCCTTGACAAGCATGCGCGAATATAAAGAAGAAAGTCAATGTCAGCCATGTTATCTGAGTGCATATAAGGCAGCAGCATGAGCAAAGTAATTACTCAATTTTAATATTCTTACAAATAACCGCTTATTCACCGAAGAGAGGAAAACAGAAAAAGCATGTGTCATGGGGGTGATGAAAATGGGAAATATTGCACCTAGAGCGGGACTCGAACCCACATCTCTTTGGATTCTAGGCCAGTGTGCTAACTATTACATCACCTAGACTCCCTGGTATCAACACACTACCCACGTCTACCTGTCTATGTTGTTACTTGCCTGAGAGGTCAGTGCAGACCACTACACTCATCCCCCTGGAATTGTAAGTCTTTTAATGCTTACAAGTACATACATACAGGCAATGCACTAACACATATATACACAGGGTAGGTTCAACAACCATACAGCACGTAGCTTGTACAGGATCATAGTCACGGCAACCAGTGTCATGGGGTGATGAAAATGGCAAATATTGCGCCTAGAGTGGGATTCAAACCCACATCTCTTTGCATTCCGGGCCAGTCTGCTAACAATCACACCACCTAGGCTCACTGATATCACCACACTACCCATACCTACCTGTCTATGTTGTTACTTGCCTGAGAGTTCAGTGCACGCTACTACACATGTCTGAGATGTGTCCTTGTTTGTGTTGAATGATATAACTGTAGAAACTGAAATAGGTATACATTGACACAATGTGATATAATGCTTTGTACTAATACCCCTGTCACATTACGACGCTTCTCGCCGGCGCGCCGCCAACGCGCAAAAAAGTCGAGACACGGCGCCGTGGGAAAAAGTTTGACGTCAGCGTAACGTGTTGGTAGCGTACAGCCGAAAGTTTTGGCACGCCGTCCTGATATGACCTTAGATGTAGCTAGGATGTAAAACAACAAAGCGACAGTTTGGCGCAATGTCTGGGTCGTTCCCATTGTCTCACGCACGCGCGGCGTGCGCATAACATTCGCATAGCGTTATTCCAGCACGTTTAACTTATCTCGACGCGCCCCTAACGTCGCTATAATTTTAGCACCCGCGGGTTGTCGCACTTCGAAAGATTTGTGCAAGCACAAAACTTTGTACGTGCGATGACGCGCACCGCCGACCCTCGTCGACCGTCGGCGTCCATCAACGAATACCAACGCGCGCCTAACGCGCCCGTAACGCTTCCTGACGTATCCCGACGTTGTGGCAAAAAATCACACACGTCGACGCGCATTGGCGAGAAGCGTCGTAATGTGACGGCCAAGAAAGCCATGAACGCGGCCATATCGAGGACAATGACCATGTTCATTTTTTTTTGTTGGAGTTTTGCATCCTGCCAAAATCTCAGGTCATATCGGGATGGGTACCGGCTTGTGACAGTGCACACTCATGATGAATTAATAGTGCTGACTCATTGAGAGACCAAGGCTGCCAGCACCATGGCCCGCTATCCCACTCAGTGATATTATCCTGACACTGAGCTAATCGCTCCTTGGCCTATTAATGCCAAATACCAGGGTAGGTAGTGACACAAATCAATTTTGTAACTCATTGGTTTGACCCAATCTGGTTATCGAATTCCAGATCTTCTGCACGGGAAGCCTGCACTCTACCGATTCGGTGACCGCGACCGCGACCAGCTTGACCACATCCATGACCACGCCTATGACTTTGTCAATGATCATGTCAATGATCATGATCATGTCCATGGCTATTATCGGGTTCTTGATCATGTCCATGATAAAGTCCATGATAAGGACCATGCCCATGGTCATGCCCATGACCATGTACATGACCATGGCCAAGTGCATGACCATCTTAGTGATCATGTCCATGATCCTGATCACTCTCATGACCATTATCATGACCAAGTCCATGCATATCGCGATGATCGTGCCCATGATCATGTTCATGATCATATCAATGATGAAGACCACGTCCATGACCATGGCCATTATCATGCCCAAGTCCATGACCATCCCAATTATGCCCATGATGATGCTATATCCATGATCATAGCTATGTCGATAATCATGCCCATAAACATGACTATATCCATGATCATTGGCTAGCTCTATGATCATGCCCATGACCATGGTAATGACTATATCCATGATCATGCCTGTCTATGATCATGACTATATCCATGATCATGATCTATAATCATGCCCATGGTCATGACTATATGCATGATCATGACTGTCTATGATCTTTTTTTGTTGTACATTAGTTTTTTAAACCGGGGAAATTTCAGTCGCAGAGGACTGGTCTTCCTCATTCCACTGCTCCTTGCCCTATCCTAATAATGCTGAGTGTCTGGCTAGGAAGTGACAAGTATCAATTTTTAAGTCATCGGTTTGACTCGACCAGGATTCGAACCCACGATCCCATGATCTACCAACACGGGAGATGGATGCTCTAACTCATTCGGCCATCCCGTCTGGCAATTGCTGGTGGTAGTGGTGTTTGTGAAATGGCTCATAGATGTGTTAGTAACCCTCCGTGGGGAGGGGTGGAGTGTGAGTAGACATGACTCACACCTGATGCCCCTTACCCATGAATCCACCACCCGCGTCGCCTGCCCCATCCATTCTGCGTTGTCTCAAGTCGAATTAATGATAAATGCAGCGAACGTCCAGGCATGCCCAGCAAAAACAAAGTACACTTCACAAGCGGAAATAAACCCGACACCCTTCTGTCCTTCAGCAAGCTACGCAATGCTAAGGCAGCAAACTTGAAGACTGCCCCATCCATTCTGGTTGTCTCAAGTCGAATTAATGATGAATGCTGCGAACATCCAGGCATGCCCAGCAACAACAAAGTACACTTCACTAGCGGAAATTAACCAACACCCTTCTGCCCTGCAGCAAACTAGTCAGTACTAAGCCGGCAAACTTGTAGTTAGTTACACAACGTATTATCGGCGTGATGGCCATCTCTAGTTTTGTGATTGGTGGGTTTTATAAACACGTGACACTATTCCTTTAGTGGGGTACTCGCACCTATCATTCCAGCAATTCCCAAGTGAGTGTTCATAATTATCACCAGTCCAGGCATAACAAGCCTTCCGTGCCAAGTTCCCTGGCGATCGCCTACACCCAGCGTAATACCCAGTTCCCGCCTTCTTAGCTTTCATATTATGTGGGCCATAGTGTTTGATGCTTTCATATTGATGGGCTTTTGTGAAAGGAACAAGACCTATGCTCTCCGCTCGCTTGCAGATTGCTAAAACGTAGTCAACAAGGGCAATGTCTTTATAATGGTTGTCCCTCGCCCTAGTAGAAATGAAGCTCACATGTTGTAAACATGCCATGTAGTCTGCAACAGACTGCACCAATTAATCACCAATGCCTGGGAGGAGGGTTCTGTACCCCAAGCATGGAAGGATGCCAGCATTGTAAGCATTGTAACCATCTACAAGAAAGGTGATTGAACAGACTGTGGGAAATATAGAGGAATCTCTCTTCTTTCCATAGCAGGCAAGGCATCTTTCAACCTGGATCCTCCTCAAACAGACCTATCTATTCACTAAAACTCCTGACCTGTCAGTTCGGAGTACGTGTGTCTTCAGAGGTACACAGGACAGCACCCGTGAGATATGATATTTGTCGTCAGCTACCAAAGAAAAGTGCCATTGACTAGCCCAGGACCGACCATGTGCATTGTGTGCATAAATGGAAATGGGCATAGTCAGGTAATCGAAAAAAGCAGTCTTTCGATGCATTTTCAAGGCCTTTATATCTGGATGATGATGTATTGCAAGCCGCGCTTGCTACTGTCAGGCCTCGGAATGCCCAGGACCACGTAGACGAAGCCACTCACTAATGTCATGTGCGTTCATATTTCGCGAAACGTCTTTTCCATGAGAGTCCTATCTTTTGAGAGTCCACTTACTTCTCGATGTTGGACGAACTCCATCGCCCTGCTGTTGCTCTATGTTGGTCTGCTTTGCTGCACCTCAAAGCCGACGCAAGTGCACACAACGTGAGTTGCGTGTGATCCATCCTCGCTTCTGACATTCATCCAACTTGGGTTGGCGGGCTAACAGCAGGTTCAGCTCATCCTTCGTGGCCAACTAAGTTTGGACAGACTATAGGAGCATGCTGTGTTCACACACAGCGGTTACTCGACACCTAGTCCCGTCTTCATCTTGGTTAACAGTCAACCTCTTCCGATTCTGTTGTCTCTCGCGTTCAGCAACAAGTTACTCGTACTCCTCCTGTTGGGCGGATACCCTGAGTTCTGCTTTCAGTGCCTCTATGGCTTCCCGTGCTATCTTTTCATGGTCGTCTAAGGACAAAGCGGCCATAGCGGAAACGGTCGGTTCCATTTCATTATGTTCCTCCCGCTTACCTGCCGATCTCGATGTTTTTGCGGCCACTGTAACGCTCTGCATAGACCTACCCTTCTTAGTTATTAGGGTCTCAGTAATTCTTTTCCCACACCATCCTGGGTCGTGGTTATTATGTGGGGCGTCGCATTCGCTGCAATAGCCTGTAGTGTTTGGCATCGCCTCACGCTTTGATCGGTCCGTACTAATCCCATGCTTGCACCTATGATCCGATCAAGTTTCAAATCCAATGGACGTAATGTATTTTGCGAATTAACTCATAGCAATAATAATAATAAAGGTAATACTCTGCCTATTTATATCCGCATAATTAATTATACATTCTATATATATTATATATATATTACATATATATATTATATATATAAAATATAATTTATTATATGCATATAAATAGGCCGGGTTCTCCTACCTTATTTTAATTATTTATTATTTATTCTTGATTATTCTATATATTCTGCGGTCCTCGCATTTTGCTCTGCTGCTACGGCGCTGCCACAGCTTTTCATTTATTTGTGCTTGCGCTCAGCTCACTACTACACAATTTTAGCTTTGTATAGGTAGGGCTATTTCTTTTGCCCGGCCATGGGCCTTTCTCTCCTCCACCATCGTCAGTTTGATATATTATATATATTATATATATATTATATAAATATTATATATATATTATATATATATACAATATATATATATATATATATATATATATATATACTTAGCAACAGCTTCCCACCATTAGGGTTACATTATTCACTTATCATGATATAAGCTGAGGTAAGCAACATGAATATAGTGGCTTTTATATTCATAACAGTAAATCTGCAATTTTAAAAGTGACTAAAGAAGACCAATGATAATTATGAATTATCAGCTGACAACCACATATCTTTCCAAAATGGGTTATCAGTAGGTGACCAGAATATCTTTAAGTTACACCTAACCGCTGGTAAGCTAGCACTATAGGTTGGTTGGATTTAACATCAAGTTACAGCCACTATTGATGTCTGATTTGGCACGTGGCAGCGTAGATGTCTGCATTAACATGCCAAGGTAAAGGACTGCCTTAACGCACGTAGTTGGGATAATGACTGTGTTTGCATGTGATCACAATGATTTATATCCGCATAATATATTATGCTGCCGATACAACAACTAACCCTTGCATGCATGGATAACCATTCACCAATCTGATGTGTTTTTTATTTGTCTGTTGACGTTTTTACGTCCCAGCAACATCTAAGGTCATATCAGAATGGGTACCGACTTGTAACAGTGCACACTCATTGCAAGTTTATAGTGCTCTCCTACCCGGAGACCAGTCTACTGGCGCCACAACCTGATATCCCACTCAGTGATATTATCCTGATGTACAAACTAACCAGTTCTTTCCCTATCCTATTAATGCCGAGCGCCAGGCTAGGTAGCGACAAGTATCACTTTTGTAAGTCATTGGTTTGACTTGGCCGGCATCCAAGCAGATGAGCCTGAGAATCCAGCACTCCTACCAATTCAGCCACTGTGTCCGGTCACCGCAGATGCAGAACTGACTTGGTTAAGCCCCAGTCACACATAGCCGGTCGAGCCCCAGATTTTGAGCTGGACCACCCACGGATCAATGGCCCGGACTGTCCCGCACCGCCATGGATAAAATCACTGTTTTCGTCGATTTTTGCCTCGCAGTCACACTTTCCCGGACGAGCCCCGGACCGCCCGGTACCACCCCCGGACTGCTCCCGGACTGGGCTGGACTGGCCCTGGACGAGACCTGACCATGCCCGGACTATCTGGGATCACCCCCGGTCTTGCGGGGGCAGGCCGGGAGTGGTCCGTGGCTAGGCCGGGGGTAGTTCTGGATAGTCCGGGGATGGTCCGGGTCAAACTGTGGCTCAAAATAACCCCGGACCACAGGCCCGGTCCACCCGGACCACCCCCGAAATACCCGGACCACCCCCGGACCACCCCCGGACCAGCCCCGGATCAGGCCGGATCAGGCCGGATTGAGCCCGGATCGCAAAATCCCCCAGACCGCCCGGATGTTTTAAACATTTTAAAACATCCGGGGCTGAGCCCGGATGGTGCCGGACGAGCCATGGCTCAGGCCGGATCAGGGGGTGTCGGCACGGACGAGCCACGGACGAGCCACGGATCACCCCGGATCGCCCCGGACCACCCCGGATGGCGGTCCGGGGCTCGTCCGGCCCCTGATCCGGGTTTGTGTGACTGGGACTTTAGGAGCAGGGAGCTAACATGTCTATACAGGTCTGTGGTAACTGCATTATTAACAGCAGTTTATCCAAGTAGAATGCGAAAGAGTGGGAGAGGTGTGCCTTGTAGGGCCACCACAGATGAATATTTGTTTCTGGGTGTGGACAAAGGATTAGGTGGCGGCCTTTGACTTGCTGAAATTCTGCAGGGTTTACAAGGATCTGCCAAGTCCAGCGTGAAAAAGCCGATGTGAACACATGCATACATGTAACCGTTAAGCTAATGTCGTAGTCTGTGCTGACCTCTCACATAGACAGGTATGCTACTTAGGTATGTGTACCTAGGCAGGTATGATACCTGTTATACCAAATATTCCGATAATGACGCACTGATGGGGGAATGCAAATGTTTTACTTATGAAAAAGGTATATAGGGCCAGGCGCATAGATGTGTTTATGTAGTTGCTGGTGGTACTTGATTCATTGTAAATAGACATTGTGGTGCTAGTAAGATAGTGTGGAAGGGGCACTTGGAGCTCTAGCCAATACCCCCTCCCCCCCTCTGCTAGTCATGGATCACCACACACTCAGCTCACTACAGGTGCTGACCAAAGGGGCCACGCAGCTTGGTGGTGGTGGGCAGATCACTGTAACCATGGGGACCAGGAATGCTTGATTCTCATTGGTAGAGCTATAGATGCTTGATTCTCATTGGGAGAATGTGGTCCGGTGATATTCCATACTGGATCCATGTACTGGTCCGGCCCCTGATCCCGAGTAGATATGACTGAGGCTTTACACACAGAAAGCAAAATCAGCGTATGAATTGAGTCTAAACCCAGGGAGATGTAAAATAATATCTCACTGGATGATCTGAGAGTTTCCGATGACTGTTTGGGGAATAGAAGATTGCACAGCTGTTCCCGTGCGTCACCATTGATAGCTTTATATGGAAAAATCGTCAAAAGCAAAATATTTATGCCATTTTACTGGCAGCCAATGCGGTCTCCGATGAACTGGTTTCACAAGATCAGATTCACGATTAGTGTTTACTATGGCGAGCCGCTCACTTCAGTTTTTTTTGTTTGTTTGTTGTTGTTTTACGTCCTAGCAACATCTAAGGTCATATCAGGACGGGTACCGACTCGTGACAGTGCGCTCTCATGGCGACTTTATAGTCCTACCCCACTGGAAGACCAGACCGCCAGCATCCACTGAACGCGATTGGTGGGATAGCTATTCTGTTGGCACCCTGACTTGATATCCCACTCAGTAACATTATTATGATACTGATCCATCCAGTCCTTGCCCTATCCTAGTACTGCTGAGCATTATCCAAGGTGGCAAGAAGGGTTTGGTTCACCTCATTTGGATTGGATTTGGATTGGAAATGAGTTCAGAGTAAGAATGAATGAGTGCTATGTTGTCGGCTGCAGATTTGCAGCAACTGGCGTCTCCACCTGAGCAGTGAATTGGATGAGTTTTTTGTACAGTGTTCGCGGAATGATATGTACTGTCGCTCGGCCACATACGATACGATACCCAGGGGCCGTATGCATGAGCGGGTGTTAGGGCCGTAAGCATGGTTTGGTTGGCTCCACATGGCTAACGGTGGAAAATCAGTATGCATCAATCGGTGCCAGCGCTAGCCGCCAACCGTAGCCTAGGCTAAGCTACCCCAGTTTCAAATCAAGGTTAACTGCAAGCCGTGCCGGTTAGTGTGCCGGCCGCCAATATATTACAGCCAAATCTATTCAATGCTATCATATTTAACAGAATTACATACTCAATAAGTGAAATTTGATCAAATTAACCCTAAATTCGAACCGATATTAACGCTGCCGCCGCATCGGCGGAGAGATTACTATTGTCGAATCGACGAATGTAAACTAAACAAATCGCCACCATCACTTCGACATCTATATGTATACTGTTGCATATCAACAAAACACACATCGCCGCCACCGCGGCCGAATCAGCGGCAATATATTAGGCCCAAATCTATTCAATGCTATCATTTTTGACAGAATTACATATCCTAAACGTGATATTTTATCAATTTAACCCTACATTCGAACCGATATTAACGCCGCCACTGCACTGGCGGCGTTATTCATATTGTCGAATCAAGGGAATTCCCAAATCTATAAATAACTTCATGGTTAACTACCCGCCCCGGCTTGGACATTGGTGCATACGGCTTGACCTAATTAACCAAGGACCTCGTAGCCTAACTCCGATTCATGCATACGGGCCCAGGAGTGTAGTGTGTGTTTGTGTTATGCAGATTTGTATTAACCGTGTACACCGACTTGTGACAGCGGCTTTATAGTGTCTCCCACACTGGTATATCAGTGCCATGAAATGACATCACACGCATTCCCATTATACTGACACTCAGAGCTTCAGTCCATTTCGCCTCAGCCGGGAATCGAACACGACCAGAAAGCGGACGCCCGCTTCCCCACTCATCCACACCTCCATATATGCGTAGATTCGCGAGTGGTCCGAGTGCACCCTCCACCGACGCAGACACAATCTGCGATTCATGAGCCTCCTAGTGTGCAGCCTCTGCGGCAACTATAAGCGATAAGCACCCCCACTATGACGATTCGCTGCTATGTCGGGACCCTTCCCCCTCACAGACGCCCTCACCCCGCCACCCCCCCCCCTCCCCAGCTCCGCGCCACCGCCGTCCGGCACTTGTTTGCCGGGCTTCGCCGCTCCGGCGCCGGCCGGAGCAAATAAAACTGTCTAAGATAAAGATTTGTCGCATTAATATATAACGTGGCGAGGCCTGAGCGAGTTGAGTGATCACCCGTTGGAAGGGGAGAACCTCAACGTCTACAGCCCCCCCCCCCCTCCCCACATGCCAAACAGCGCCCCCATCGAATAGCAGACGAACGGACGCGGTAGCCTAATCGGTAGAGCGCAGACTTCCCGTGCGGAAGGTCGGGATTTCGAATCCCAGCCGAGTCAAAGCAATTACTTATAACATTGATACTTGTAGCTACCTAGCCTGGCGCTCGGCATTAACAGGATAGGACAAGGACTGGTTTACATAATATCAGGATAATGTGACTGAGTGGGAATATCACATCCTGTTATGGACCAGACGGGCTGGCCAAATGAGTTGAGCATCCGCTTCTTGTTGTTGGTAGATCCTGGGATTCGAACCCACGGGACTCCGCAATGGTTAACATCCACGGGTTCGAACCCTGGTCGAATCAAACCAACGGCTTACAAATTGATATGTCACTTCCTAGCCTCGCGATCGGCATTATTACGATAGGGCAAGAACTGATTGGCTGTCTCAGAATAATGTCACTGAGTGGGATATCAAGTCATGGTGCTGGTACCTTGGTTTCCCCATGGGGAAGCACTATAAAGTCGTCATGAGTGTGCACTGTCACAAGTCGGTACCCGTCCTGATATGACCTCAGATGTTGCCAGGACGTAGCACTCCAACAACCAACCAACTCAGTGGGGCAGCACTATGAAGTCGTCATGAGTGCACACTGACACAAGTCGCTACCTATCCTGATATGACCTTAGACGTTGCCAGGACGCAAAACTCCAACAACCAACTAACCAACCCAGTGGGGCAGCACTCGAAAGTTGCCATGAGTGTGCACCGTCACAAGTCGGTACATATCCTTATATGACCTTAGATGTCTTAGGACATAAAACCCCGACAAGCAAACTGAACATTCCCCTGCACTAATGCGACAAACATAAAGAAGTGGGTGGCTGGGATGGAATGAAGCAGACAAACTACAAACTTATTTCTGAAGTTTCCCTCCAACATTCAGGCAACTCTCCTGGGCACATATGTATGAGCCAATTTTTAACCGGACTGGGCTTAAAGGCGGGTGCTGGGTTAGCTAACCCCAGAGTTCCAAATGTGTCACGGGGGATGTATGTGACCAAGGCACGCCCGAGTTAGCTAACGTTTCAGTTATTTATAGATTTTGGGGAACCCCTGTGTACGTGTTTACATTCGTCGATTGGACAATATGAATAACGCCGCCGATATAGCTGCTACGTTAATATTGCTTCGAATTTAGGGTTAATTTAATGAAATTTCACCATTTGAGTATGTAATTCTGTTAAATATGATCATATTGAATAGATTTGGGCGTAATATATTCCCGCCGATTCAGCGGTGATGGCGGCAGCCATTTTTATTTGATGTTCGACAGTATGGATATCGACGTCGTTGCGGAGGCGGCGATTTGTTTACTTTACATTCGTCGATTCAACAATATGAATAACGCCGCCGATGTAGCTGCTACGTTAATATTGCTTCGAATTTAGGGTTAATTTAATGAAATTTCACCATTTGCCTATGTAATTCTGTTAAATATGATCACATTGAATAGATTTGGCCATAATCGGTGCCTAACCCCACCTTTAACCCTGGTTTCACTTGGGGTTAGCGCAGACGACTTTACGCTCGCCGAGTTAGTTTAACCCCGACACATACATACGCACTTTTCGCCGCTAACCCGGGAAATCCGCACGACGCAGGGTTACGACCGCTAACCCGGACATATACATATAGGCCCTGAAGTAGAAGTGTGAGTGTGGGGGTGTGGGTGTGGGGGTATGGGGTGTGGGGGTGTGGGGGTGTGGGGTGTGGGGGTGGAGGTGGGGGTTAGGTAAACGCATAAAGCCCTATCACCCCTTCGGATCTTAAGGTGGGACAACATTCCTTTGTCAGCATCTGTTCTCCCCATTTGCCATCCAGTCGCAGATGAGGGTTTCTTTTAACATTACATGCAAGTTCTTTCTCTTCTGTCTGGGCAGAGTAATTGCTTAATTGCACCGACTGCTTTTAGGGGGGCAGTAATTAACTTGGAACAGGGTTCAGTTTGTCTTTGCTGTTGTCGGAATAATCACTGGAAACCTCTGTTAAAGTTGCATGGTCCGATAAAAGAATAAAGGTGTCAAAAGCAAAGCATTTATCTAGTTTGGAACCTACATATCTGAGTTAGATACGAGTGCACTTAGTAAGTGTGTGTTGATATTTTCTTTTTGTGTGCGATGGTTTATTTACCCTGTCCATAACGGGTAAGTCGCATCGCGGCTTGTTTTCATCACTGAACAGCTATAGTCTCAATTTGGTAGTAGTCTTGTTATCTTAGCTGTTAGTTCGTTTTGTTCGTTTATTGTTGTTTTATGTCCTAGCAACATGTCATATAAGGTCACATAACCAGATGGGCTGGCCGAATGAGTTAGAGCGTCCGTCACCCGTGCTGGTAGATCGTGGGGTCGTGGGTTCGAACCCTGGTTGAGTCAAACCAATGACTTAAAAATTGATACTTGTCGCTTCCTAGCCAGGCGCTCGTCATTATTAGGATAGGTCAAGGACTGATTGGTTCAGTGTCAGGATAATGTGACTGAGTAGGATATCAGGTCATGGTACTGGTGGCATGGTATCCCAGTGGGGCAGCACTATAAAGTCGCCATGATTGCACACTGTCACAAGTCGGTGCCCGTCCTGATATGACCTTAGATGTTGCTAGGACGTAAAACAATAACAAACAAACGAACAAACATATCCGAGTTAGATACTAGTACACTTAATAAGTGTGTGTTGCTGTTTTCTTTTTGTGTGTGATGGTTTATTTACCCTGTCCAAGTCGCATCGATGCTTGTTTTCATTGCTGAACAGCAATATATTTGGTAGTAAAGCCTTGTTATCTTAGCTGTTAGTTCGTTCCGTTTGTTTTTGTTTTTTTTACATCCTAGCAACACCTAAGGTCATATCAGGACGGGTACCGACTTGTGACAGTGCACTGGGAAACCAGGCCACTGGCACCATGACCTGGTATCCCACTCAGTCACATTATCCTGACACTGAGCACACCAGTCCTTACCATGTCCTAATATTGCTGAGCACCTGACTAGGAAGCGACAAGTATCAATTTTCAAGTCATCGGTTTGACTCAACCAGGGTTCGAACCCACGTCCGCATGATCTACCAGCACGGGAGACGGACGCTCTAACTCATTCGGCCATCCCGTCTGGTCTGTTAGCTGTTAGTAGGTATGCTACTTGCTAGTTCTTTGTGGGCTGTATAGAAAGGCATGCTATGTCATTTTAATATAACCTCTTACTGTTGAAATATATGGCATCATTCATAGTTTTGGCAAGTATGGTCAACATTATATCTGTATGTTTACACTTCAAATATATCTGTCATTAGTCAGTTTAGATCAGAGTTATTTCAAACTAAAGTATGGAATATAATAACAATCGATCTACTGCGGGTGGCTGACCCACCCCCCACACACACCTATAGAGTCGATGTGGGATCTGGTGAGTCAGGGGGCGGGTCAGACAAGTACTGACGCCGCAGAGAGCAGATGGTTCAATAAACCAAGTTGAAGCGGACTCTGATTGAATCTTGGTGTTCTTCCGTGAGTAACCGAGTGAGTGAGAGTCGGAGGGCTGTGGGCCATTACATTACTGTATACATAAATTGGAATAGTATACAAAGTCTTTATTTATCCCACTTAGTGTATTCATGTTTTACCCTACAGTAAAACCTCTCTAACCGACCATCTCTACAGATCGACCACTCCCCTAAATCGATCGCTTCATTTGGGTCCCAAAAGTACTATTCTAACCATATTCTAACTCCCTAAACCTCCCACCTCCCTAAATTGACCACTTAAAGTCGGTCCCAAGGTCGATCGATTTAGAGAGGTTTGACTGTACTTCTATTCTGAAATGCGAAACATTCTGAATTCCGAAATACAACTAATTGGCCCCAGGGATTTCGGATAAACATGTGGACCTGTATTTCCAAAACTCTCAAGAAGTTTCCACATTAATTCCTAATTAGATACAATTCCCCCTGTGGCTTTCATCACTGCTTTGTAGGGCACTAGCGTTTCAAAAACAGAATAAAGTAGAGATCAATCAAAACCTGCCAGCCTCATAAGGGCAGCCATTTCCTTTAACAGAATCACCTTGCTATAAACTTTTATTGCTACATAAAACCATGGTTTTCTTATTGATGTATCATCTTTATTGGATGTCATGTGAGGGGCGCAGCATTCTTTGAAAAATAACGACCGGGTGTAAAATAAACATTATCATATTCATCGTAAGTTAATTAGTTTTAAACTTTACATTGATTGTAAATGTACATCACTTTCAATGTTGTTTTAAGGGAAGCTCCTTCATCTTACGCACATGAAAATATGCTCGTCGCCATTATTCCCTATGTTATGCTAACGAGAAACTTAGTGTCATCGGGGTGATGAAAATGGGGTATATTGCGCCTAGTGAAGGTTATCAAACCCACACTTCTATCCATTCTGGTGTTGCAGTTTCTGTGGCACACCAGTTTTCGAGGGACACATATATTCAAATGCATTGTCAATGGCCGTGAGCAAATCTTCATACAGAAAAGTCAAATATCTCTCAGATTACACCACCTAGAATCAACGCACTTGAAACACATATAGAAAACATATTCACTGAATAGATTATCTTAAATTTATAAGGTTAGGCGTCTGCACTTCTATTAATTTTGAATAAAACTAATGTTTTGCACTGCGTGTACTGTCAAACTCAAGGCATTGTCAATGGTCGTGAGCAATCTTCATACAGAAAATACAGAAAAAGTGAAATATCTCTAAAACCACACTACCTAAAAACGAATCGCTTGGTACACATATAGAAAACATCTTTACCAAAAACATTATATTAAATTTATGAGGTTAGTGATGATGCTGTTCGATTTTGATGCATGCGCAGAAGCGATGTGTCCCTCGGAAACTGGTGTGCTGCGGAAACTGCAACACTGGGGCTATTATGTTAACCATTACACCACCTCGGCTCCCTAACGCAAATAGCCTTGCCTCAGAGGTCAGTGCAGACTATTTGCACTTGTGGTAAGTTATCAAATGCCATCATATCTAGCATATTTTACCCCCTGTTAAAGTTGCATAGTCCGATGGTTTTGAGTTTCCGTCATTTTTCTGAGATAAATATATCGGGTTGATTGTTATCATCTACCTTACTTTAGTTTGAAGTAACGTTTATTTTTAAAGTGCTAACTTTTGAGATATTTGAACTGCAAGCATATCAAATTAGATTTGCAAGCCCGCTAACATTCTGAGACCATATGCTTTAGCGGTAACAGATTTGTATTAAAATTCCCTCCTTCTATGTGGCAATACATGCTTAATGTTTGTTTTTTCCTTTTGTACGTCCTAGCAACGTCCGAGGTCATGCCACTTGTGACATTGCACACTCATGGCGACTTTATAGTGATGCCCCACTTTAAAGTGATGCCCCACATGAGACCAATCCTCCATCACCATGACCTGATATCCCACTCAGTCACATTATCCTGACAATGAGCCAACCAGTACTTGCTCTATCGTAATAATGCCGAATGCCTGGCTAGCAAGCGACAAGTATACATTTTTAAGTCATTGGTTTGACTCGAGCAGAGTTCGAACCCACAAACCTATGGGTTCGGATTCCCCGATCTCCCAAAACAGGAGGCAGACGCTCAACTCATTGGCCCAACCCGTCTGGTTCATGTTCAATGTATATGTAGAATAAATTCTAGATAATTGTTTCGGTTTTTTAAATATGATGCGTAGATTGTATATTACACACCGTTCAACAGTGTTTATATTGAATCTCATTCAGAATCTTATAGGCCTATCACACTACGACGTATCTAGCCTTTTAATCGTCGAGATTCGTCAAACTTTTCGGCATCAGCGCAACGTATTGGTAGCGTGCGGCCGACGTTGTGGTAAAAGTTTGGTGCGCCATCCTGATATGACCTCAGATGTTCTTAGGACATAAAACAACAAAAAAGCAACAGTTTGGCACAACGTGTAGGAACGACCCTCACACGCGTGCGGCATATGCCTAGCATTCGCATAACGTTATTCCAGTGCGTTTAACGTATCTCGACGCGCCAATAACATCACCATAATGTTAGCGCCAGCACGTTGTCGCAAATCCAAAGTTTCACAAAACTTCGCCGATACCCTGACATGCCTCACCGACCATCGACGTCCATCAACAAAATCCAACGCGCGCCTAACGCACCCGTAATGCTTCCAGACGTCTCCCGACGTTTCGCTAAAAAAATGACAGACGTCGACGCGCGTTGGTGAGAAACGTCGTAATGTGACGGCACCATTAGAGAGTACAAGATAAACATCTACTTTGCTTCCTAATTTCATTTCACCGGATGCAGTGGCCGAATAGTTCGAACGCAGGTTTCCTGTGCGGAAGGTCGGCAGTTCCAATCCTGGACGAGTCAAACCGATGAATTATACAATTTCTCACTGCCTACCCTGGCACTCAACATTAATAGGAAAGGACAATGACTGGTTAGCTCAGTGTCAGGATACTGTGGCTGTTTGGGATATCAGGCCATGTTGCCAGTAGCCTGCTCTCCCACTGTGGCAGGAGTATACGCTGGAACAAGTCGGTACCCGAACTGATATGACTATTGATGCTGCTAGGAAGTAAAACCCCAACAAACAAAATACACCCACAATACCCACCCACGGTACCCCCCCCCCACACACAACCCCATTACACCCACGCCACCCACGCCTCTCCACACACACTCTCCCACACCCACATCCACACAGTCACATCAGACGAGATGGCCAAATGAGTTAGAGCGCCCATCTCCTGTGTTGGTAGATCATGGGATCATGGGTTTGAATCTTGGTCGAGTCAAACCGATGACTTAAAAATTGATAATTGTCACTTCCTAGCCAGGCGCTTGGCATTATTAGGATAGGGCAAGGAGCAGTGGAATGAGACAGGCCAGTCATCTGCGACTGAAATTTCCCCTTCTTAAACAACTAATTTACCCAAAAAAAACAAAAAAACAGCCACCCACAACCACAACGATCCCTATACCCACGCCCACACCCATGCCCACCCACACCCTCACTCTCACACCCACACCCACGCCCACACACTCTCACTCTCACACCCACACCCAGTAACACACACACCCACGCTCACACACTCTCACACCCACATCCACTCACACCCTCATACCCATGCCCATACACTCTCACACCCACACCCACTCACACACACCCACACCCATGCCCATACACTCTCACACCCACATCCAGTCATCATCATCACCATGCTGTCGGTCGCGATGCGACTAAGACTGCTTTCATTACTTGACTGCCACTCTCCATTTAGCTCTCTGCTGTGAGAGTTGCATCCATGAGTCTGTCTTAATGTCTCTCAGCTTCAGGTTTCTCTTGATGGTATCCTTGAACCGGAGACAAGGGTGCCCTCTCTTTCTGTAACCAGAAGACAGTTGAGAATAGAGGATCTGCTTTGGTAGCCTGTCTGATGACATCCTCATGAGGTGTCCAGTCGACCGGATATTCTTTTTGATCAGAAGATCTTCCAATGAGGGCAGCCCCATCCGTTCGAGTATTTCCTTATTTGTCACATTTCATGAAAGCTGCCTGCTCTCTTGGGGAGCAAATAGAGGTTTCACACCGGCAAGAACATGCCAAGACAGGCGCAAAACTATTTGTCCCTCCAGTGGGAGTTCCATAAATCAACCGCCCTTAATGCTGCCACAGTGACATGGTTTTCTGTTTAGCGTTTGCTCCCTTAGCCACATCCAGTCACACACACCCATACCCATGCCCACACACTCTCACACCCACACCCAGTCACCCACACCCACACCCACACCCACACCTACACCCACACCCACACCGTTGCCGCCCGTCTGTGTGCACAAAGCCCTACAACGTCGTTATCGGGCTACAGATTGGCAGGCACCCACATGACTGGCCGACTCAGGTGTATGTACACAGTGTTGGCGCTGTTTCCTGCCACACACAGCGCCCCCTGGTGGGCCACAACAACGGCTGCACCCCCTGAACCACAGTCCCAATGTTGTGAACCTCCTTCTGCTTCCTAGCTTCTTCTGAAAACGAGGCTTGTAAGTTGTAGTCATTTTGTTAATTTGTTAATCAAATTTACCATATTTGTTATGTATATTTTAATTTAAATAAATATGTAATGTATAGCGAATTATGCGAGTATATATTATATTATTATTACAGTTATTACCAATATTATTCTCCGTAAGACTATATATAAATATGTGTGTGTGTTTTGCTTGCTGTTAGGTACAGTTTCAGATTCTGGCTGTATCTAAGGTCATATCAGTACTGACTTGTGACAGTGCACACTCATGGCGACTTAATAGTGGTGCCACACCGGAAAACCAGACCACTGGCACCATGACCTGATATCCCAGTCACATTATCCTGATACCGTGCTAACAAGTCCTGTCATATCCTATTAATACCAAGGTCCAGGATAGGTAGCAGCAAGTGTCATTTTGATTAGTCATTGGTTTGACTCGGCTAGGATTCGAACTCCCGACCTTCCGCACGGAAGGCCTTCGCTCTAACGATTCGGCCGCATTCCACCGCGTCCAGTGCAGTATCTACGGTCATGTCAGTATCGACTTGTGACAGTGCTTGCTTATTGGGGTGTTTGTGACCTAGCGGTCACTGGCTGCAGAACTGCAGCATTGGTAAACGGTGCCGTTAATATGGCCCGTTTTAGTGGTTTTGTCTTTTTGGGGTGTTTCTTTTTTCTTCATTCAACTTTAGGGGTGGTAGGGGGGGGGGGGGTGCTCTTCATGGCATATTGTGCGGTGGTGGCGTGCTGTGACAGTGGCCCGGCAGGTGGCAATACGTTCTAGGGGCCCACGGTCCTGTATCTCGACTGGAGAGAAAAGCGGGATCCGGTGTCATTGGCAACAGGGCCATGGGTGGCGTGTTGGTCCTCGGGGCCCTCGTCGCAGGGTGGGTGGTCCAGGGCCAACAGAGCTCCTGGACCGGGGTGTGGTTGGTGCATGTGATTGGCGTCCGTGGCCCCAGCACCCACTCCATCAGTGATCAAAGTGGGAACCGACGTTGTAGGCGCAGGGGTCGGGGCTGTCACACCCGGTGTATCCGGGACAGCACGGGGTTCCCGGTGTAGGTGCAGTGTCCGGTGGGACCTCACGGGGCTCCCCGATGGGACCTCATGGGGCTCCCTGACTGGGACCTCACGGGTTTCCCTGACTGGGGGACCTCAGAGGGCTCCCTGACTAGGATCTCACGGGGCTCCCTGACTTGGGGATCTCACGGGGCTCCCTGGCTAGGACCTCACGGGGCTCCCTGATGGGGGAGGGGGAGCGACAGTGCACACTCATGGCGACTTTAGAGTCCTGTCTCACTGGCAGAACAGGCCTCTGGCATCATGACCTGATCTTCCACTCAGTCACATTATCCTGATCCTACCTGCCTGCCCTTTACTACCAGTACAGCAAATAGCCAGGCCCGGCAATTAACCAACACGATGATGTCAGAGTGGCCAGACCTATATCAGATTCTCCCACCTTATCCGCTTATATATATATAGCTTGGATATAGGGCAGCCATATCCTGGTGTAAGGTGCCGCACTGTGCTAACGCCCAGTGTATTCCGGGCTAAGCATTGGATGGTGCGGGTTCATGACTCCAGACGGTATTAATATATATATAAGCCTCCCCTACGAATTGACGAGAGAGACAGCAGATTGGGTTGGTTCGTTTATTCGACTCCGGGCTGAGCGATAAATGCTCCGGGCTGAGCGAGCAAACGGGAGGCAAGTGACGATTCAAACCAGACCGGGCCGCGTCGAGCCCCGCAGCAAGGCAGCAGGGGACAGCGGACGACGGCGATTGGACAATATTCAGTCGAGTAGAATCGACACTAATAAATAATAAATAATTCTCCGAGCGTTTATATGTATATAATAGATTATATATAATATATATATATATATGCTATATAATTTATTATCTGCATATAAATAAAGAATAGTCCCTATGTCTTGTGGTACCTTATCCGGACAGCTCTCGCTTCCCAACACATTCTCTACAGGTCCCCCTGTAACCGGTCCCTCTCTGCTTCCCCCCTCCTGGGAACCGACTCTAACAGTAGGTACTCCAAAGTGATTTCTATTTTCAACAGGTCAGTATTACATCTTATATATCTGTACAGATCTTTTAAATTGAATCTCAATGATATAAAAATCATTTAGATCGATTGAATAGCTGCAAAGTTATGAGTGTTTAAAGATTGATTTTTTTGCCCCGATTTGTGCACATTTCCAAATTAGCCAAATCTTGGATTTTAGGGTCCCACCTGGAAGCTATTTTGCATATGATCTGTCCAATATTAAAGAATCTCATTCTCTATAGTACAAATAAGAAGCTCAATTTTTTACAGACCATCACTGTCAGTATTCTTTCTGAAATTTCATGTCAAACTTGCTAAATTCCTTAATTTCCAGCAAACACCAATAATAAATTCAGTAAAATATAGAAAAATAGCATAACTCCCGTTCTAATTGTCCTATCACAGCAATCTTTATACCAAAATAACCAGAATCAAAAGCTCTACATGACTGATCAGAGAAAGAAAGACAACATTCAATTTTAGGCATCGCGAGCTGACAATAAAATTAAGAAAAATAGCATAACTCCCATTCTAATTGTCCGATCACTGCACTCTTTATACCAAAGTAACCAGAATTTAAAGCTCTACATGATGACATCATTTTCTAACTGATCAGAGAAAGAAAGACAACATTCACTTTTAAGCATCACAAGCTGACAATAGCCAAATTCTTGCAGCAGTCACTTCTCAGACCAAGCTTGATGCGCATGATATAAATCTCAACCAAATATTGTTCTGGTTAGGTAGAGGAAGACTTAAGCTTTCTGATGATATAATTTTCAAAACGATCCTGATCAATTTTCAAGGAGGATTAATGTCTTAATGTTTTCACTCCTTCAGTTCAATCAAATTTCCCACTCAGAAACACTCATGCTTGATATGCTAATGAAGCCTAGATTCTTCTCTATCTTTTATTGGTGGTTATTTTTAGCTCAGGTCAATGTACTCACCAAGCCATCAAGTTTAGGGAAGGGAGTAGCTCAGACTGGATGAAAACAAAATCGGCGAGCATGCTCAGAGCTGCCGATGGTACCCGCCAACAAGTGTCCATTGACTGTGATTTATTTCATAATGATAATTAAAAATCAGACAGCCTAAAGGACAAAAGAACAAGCTTTAATTTGATATAATTTTGATTTCAAACCAACCAGAATTAGTGAAGATTCAAGCCTTTTTAAAACGGTTAAAATAGGTCAAATTTCGCGCTGCGGACACCGTATACGCCGACTTTGGAGTACCTACTAACAGTCGCTCGCCATTCACTTCAATTTACAGTCCCTTTAACGCAATCTCTGCTTCCTCTACAGGGGAGGTAACTACAGTTTCTACCCTCCCCGAGTAGTGGCAGCTATATCCACTAGGAGCGCCACAGTCGACTCATCCTGACTAATCATGCTCGTCAGTTCCCGTCTTCTTCTTCTCCCTTTTGTTCAGGGGAAGGTTGGTCGGTGGAGTTTTACGTCCTGGCAACATTTAAGGTCATATCAGGATGGGTACCGATTTGCGACAGTGCACACTCATAGCAATTTTGTGTATAGTGCTGGCCCACTGGGAGATTAGGCCACCATCACCATAACCCGATCTCCCACTCAGTCCAATTATCCTGACACCGAGGTAGGCGTCCTTGACATATCCTGGTAATGCCAAGTGCCAGCCTAGGTAGCGATAAGTATACATTGTGTAAGTCATTGGTTTGACTCGACCGGAAACTTGGAAAGTGAACTCCCGACCTTCAACACAGGAAGCCTGCATTCTACCAATTCGGCTACCTGTCCTTATATGACCTTAGATGTTGCTAGGACCCAACACAACGACAAACAAACAAACAAATCGATTCGGTGACCGCGTCCGATCCTTATAGAGCTCATTGTGCTCTTATAACAACAAATGTCCTGATGAACCAAGCTTGGTAGGGTTCGGTAGAAAACGGAATTAAAAAAAACCCGGAATCCCGGTTTCGGTGGCCAGAAAACCCCCAGAATTCCGGTTAAAACCGAAGAAATCAAATTCCTGATATACATATACATATATATATATATATAGCACAGCCAAACTCCAGCATATACCATCACCATGGTACAGGTGCTAAGCTTAATTATATGTGATGTATAACGCATTATGCGAGTATAAAGGCGCGGAAGGGAATTAACTCATTGTATTATTATCATGTCCTAACTATTGTTTATTATTAAACGATATACTGTACTGCCTCCTCCATATCACGACTGCTGGCGCCACTCTCGGCGCTGGCCGGAACCTACCTTCCCTGAATAAGTCACATAATTGGACAGGAAAGACTCACGCATTGATTTACTATGTCGCACGCCCCTGTCCGGCATATACCTTGTAATGCTGAATGGGTACAACCTGTCTTTGTGTCGCCGCCATCTTGGACTCTTTCTCAGCACCTAATCCACTGGGCGGCCATACGCTCACCGATTCACTTCCGACCCGCTTATATCCGGTCGCTAATTTCCGGTTCCGGCTATTATCATTCCTCATTTCCGCTGGCCGGACCCCAGGCCGTCTCGCCGCCAAATGTTGAATTATAACTAGCAGACACGGTTTCCGGTCACGTGGGCCCACCACGTGGTCTGCTCGCTCTGTCAGCGGGCGCCACCTAGCGTGTTAGCAGTGAACTACGCCTGGGGCAGTGCAGGAACCTGGGCACACCAGCGGGCCCTTTGCAAATGACATGCCATTTTCTTTTTAGATAAATATATTAGGTTGATTGCTATAATGTACCTTATTTTACTTTGAAGTATGTATTATTATTTGGATATGCATAATAAATGCACAGGCACATCCAAATTCTGACAGCGTACACTTCGAATGGATGCAGTTGCTGAATCAGTCGAATCGAGGCTTCCTGTGTAGAAGGTCAGGAGCTCAAAGTTTGGCTGGCTCAAATTAATGACCTACATATTGATTATGTATCACTACCTATCCTGGCACTTGGCATTACTATCACAGAGCGAGGCAATTCAGCAGTACCTGGCTATGTTACTTTGATTTAGTGTTTCCTTCTATACCATAACAAATCACGACCTTACTATAAAAAGGTTCTATCTGACAAAATGGTGCTTTCGAGATAATGAGGACTGAAGCTATGTAACTGCATGATAGCAAAGCAGATAGAACAATATTATTTTTAATATATCTCTGTGAAAATTACGAGTTGAGAAACAGTTATGATAGCGTTTTGTAGATAGAACATTTTTACATCCATAACACCAATTCGGTCACTTTGTCAGATAGAACCTTTTTATAGTAAGGTCATGATTCGATGTTTAATAAGTGCACCAATATCTATCTAGCTATATAACGTCAAATCTAGATAAATATTTTGGTCTCGGCAATGTTAAGCTTTCATCGTACTGTGCGACTTGAGATTGTTCATATCTATATATCTGTGTAATTAGTTGCACTCTTCATCTCAGGTGAAAGGTCACATGCACAGGTATGTGTTTGCAGGGTGATTGCATTAGGGACCCTGGATAAGGTAATGTTTAGGACGCTCGTCCCTGAATGGCAGCTAGATATCTTCGGGTTCCTGGTTCCATTATCTATTGGTCATCTATATTGAAGTAGAGTTGATGAAATAGCAGAGAATGCAAAATAACAAGATATCGGCCCCTGAATGCTCTCAGTTAGATTTTTAAAGTTTTTTTTAAGTCCATTACCTGAAATTAGTGGCTCTAATAGATGAGCATTTGAAAGATATAATAAATTAAGTAATAGATCAGGGATAAACAGTAGGTTATCCATAAAACATCAACACCGAATAGGATACACTATACTAAACAAACTATGCACAACCATATTGTCATGGGGGTGATGAAAATGGGAAATACTGCGCCTAGAGCGGGACTCGAACCCACATCTCTTTGCATTCCGGGCCAGTGTGCTAACCATTACACCACCTAGGCTCCCTGATATCAATACACTCCCCACGCCTACCTGTCTATGTGGTTACTTGCCTGAGAGGTCAGTGCAGACCACTACACTCGTCCCCCTGGAATTGTAAGTCTTGTAATGCTTACAATTACATACATACAGGCAATGCACTAACACATACATACACAGGGTAGGTTCAACAACCATACAGCGCAAAGCTTGTACAGGATCCTGATCACGGCAACCAGTGTCGTGGGGGGGTGATGAAAATGGGAAATACTGCGCCTAGAGCGGGACTCGAACCCACATCTCTTTGCATTCCGGGCCAGTGTGCTAACCATTACACCACCTAGGCTCCCTGATATCAATACACTCCCCACGCCTACCTGTCTATGTGGTTACTTGCCTGAGAGGTCAGTGCACGATAAACAAGTTTACAGAAATTATTGATAATGGAAATCAATCCGTGAACACTACTGCAGAGCACGAAAACAAATGAATGCCCTTAATAATTATGAGCAGAATAAAGAAACAATAATACACACAACATATATATATGGGTCAGCCTCATGAAAACGGGCCAATTGGTGGAAGTTGTCGGCGTCGAGCATAGATGTCGGCATCGATCGGTATAATTATAGTTTAGCATTGACAGAGATGTTGGAAAGTCCTTAAATTTATACTGAATGTATAGGTCGAGAAAATACAACAACGATATTTGTTTCTAGGATAATTTAATATAAAACAAAGAAATGAACAAGACTTTAAGAATTGCGACGCCGACATCTATTAAAGTTGTCAGCGTCGATGATTGGATGTCGGCGTCGATCGGTATAATTATAGTTTAGCATTGACAGAGATGGTGGAAAGCCCTTAAATTTATACTGAATGTATAGGTAGAGAAAATACAACAAACTTATTTGTTTCTAGGATAATTTAATATGAAACAAAGAAATGCACTACACTTTTAAGAATTGCGATGTCGACATCTTCACTTGACCACCGATTGGCCCGTTTTCGTGAGGCTGACCCATATATATTTAGCAGTGTATGGCCCTCTCACACTACAGCGTAATGCGGTAGCGTAAGCCAACTTAGGTGAAATTTGGCCAGTACATCGATATACATCGAGATACGTCGAGATACGTCAAGATACATTGAGATACGTTACTCGTCTGTTAAACCCATGTCGAGATACGTCGAGTTACGTCGATTTACATCGAGATACGGTGACACACGTCAAGGTTTTGGACATACCCAAAACTTGTTACATAGCTCAACGTAAAGGCCATTCATTACATTGGGTTACATTGGGTTACATTGGGCTTACATTGCGTTCACTTTAGGCTTAGGTCGAGATATGCTAGACATTCATTAGAGCTACGTCGGTCTATGTTGAGTTATGTTGACTTATGGTAGACTGACGGAGAGCCGGGAGGAACCTGCAGCCCGCGCGCTGACAATGTGGTGTTAACGTATCTGGCCGTAGGTCTAACGTGTCTCTGACATGTGTCTAATGTTAGTCTAATGTAACTCTAACGTGTCTTGATGTATTCGATGTAGTTGATGAACGGCTGGCACACCCATAACATATGTGACATGCTCCAAAGTTCTTTGAACGTAAGCAAATGGTCTGTGAACATGGTGTGAACATTTTGCCTCAGTGTCCATACACTGAACACGCTGGACTGTCATTAGACTGACAGTGCTCACTTGCGGGTCTGACGTCGACTCACGTTGCAAATTATGCCAGAGTCACGCATAGCTACATTAGGGCGGCCATAATTACGTGAGTCCTATGCTGAGCCGTCACTAGGGTTTCGCTAGGCTGACGCCATGTGTGCTGGACGTTCGTTAATCTTATGTTGGGCCTTTTCTTTTATATGTTCTAACTCGTTGAGATACGTTACAACTACGTTGGACCAACATTTCGCCTACATCCACTACCTTGCCCTGATGTCCAATTTGGCCCTGAAACGCCAAGAATTTTGACGTATCTCAAAGTAAAAAAGTGATTTTTACATTGCCCACTCGCTGGCATGTTACGTGTAGTGTGATAGGGGTATTATATTGCAAATTCATGCTATGTCCATAACCCACATTGTTCTAATGGGTTGTTTAGCAGTCCTGATCTGGAGACGGTGTTATGCTATTGTATGCCAGGCCACCAATGCTATGACGCGATATCCCACTCAGCTACAGTATCCTGAGGCGGAGTCAACCAGTCAGCGAACTATTCTAGTAATGCCGAAAACCAGGGGATCAGTTGGTTAAGTCTATGGCTTGCCGCGCCCGGAGATGTAGCCTCGACATCCCGCAAGGATCTACCTACACAGTCGGCCCTCGCCGTCCAGTCACCCGGGGGGGGGGGGGGGATGAAGGGCCGGGCCGGGCCGGGCAGGGGGGGGCAGCGGGGTTAGGGGGGGGGGAGGGTGGGAATAAGGAAGGGAGGGCGAGATGAGGGGGAAGGGAATGGAGGGGAAATGGGAGAGGAGGAGCGGGAGGGAAGGAGGGATCATGTGGGGGAAGGGGAAGGGGGAGGGGGGATGGGAGGGGGGAGGAGGGAGGTGGAGGAGAGGAGGGATGGGGGAGAGGGCGGGAAGGGGAAGAGAGGAGGGAGGGGGAGGGAGGAGGGGATGCGGGAGAGAGGATGAGAGGGGGAGATAGGGGGAGGGTTATGGAAGGGGGGAGGAGGGTGATGGGGAGGGAGGAGGGATGGAGGTGCAGGAGAGGGCGGATGGGGGAGGGGGGGAAGGGGAAGAGAGAGGGATGGGGGTGGGGAGGAGGGATGCGGGAGGGGATGGTGAAAGGTAGGGAGAGGGGGAAGGGAGGGTTATGGGAAGGGGGAGGAGGCGAAGCGGCGATGGGGGAGCAGGGGAGCAGGGGAGAGGGGGGGGGGAAGAAGGATGCGGACGGCGAAGGAGAAGGGGGATGAGAGGAGGGTGGGGGAGGGCAAATGGATGCGGGAAGGGGAAGAGAATGCGGGGGAGGCGGAAGGGAGGAAGGAAAGGCCGCACTCCGATTCGTATGGGAGACAACGCGGTGCTCGTCACCAGGTGGCGTCGTAAAGACTGTCTCACTGCCCGAGCACTGGCGCGGAGGTACACCCACATCGGCCCCGGGAGCGCCATGGCAACC
>CM059201.1:14743397-14820755 GCA_030323885.1 Branchipolynoe longqiensis
GCTTCTTATATATATATATATATATATATATATATATATATATATATATATATGTATGTGCTTGGACGTCATGTCACCTTTGTGACAATCTATTGATGTCAACTACAGCAGCTTGTCCTATCCAAATACACATTTGGGCGTTGCATTACATCCGAGCTCGCCCACACACGCATATATATATATATATATATGTATATTTATATATATATATATATATATATATATATGAGTCAGAATCACGAAAATGGGCCAATTGGTGGTCAATTGAAGATGTCGGCGTTGCAATTCTTAAAACTAAAAGTGTAGTGCATTTCTTTGTTTCATATTAAATTATCCTAGAAACAAATAAGGTTGTTGTATTTTCTCAACCTTTACATTCAGGATAAATTTAAGGACTTTCCAAGACCTATGTCAATGCTAAAGTATAATTATGCCGATCGACGCCGACATTCAATGATTGATGCCGAGAACTCTAACAGATGTCGGTGTCGCAATTCTTAAAGTGTAGTGCATTTCTTTGTTTTATATTAAATTATCCTAGGAACAAATAAGGTTGTTGTATTTTCTTGACCTTTACATTCAGGATAAATTTAAGGACTTTCCAATACCTCTGTCAATGCTAAACTATAATTATACCGATCGACGCCGACATTCAATGATTGACGCCGACAACTCTAACAGATGTCGGTGTCGCAATTCTTAAAGTGTAGTGCATTTCTTTGTTTTATATTAAATTATCCTAGGAACAAATAAGGTTGTTGTATTTTCTTGACCTTTACATTCAGGATAAATTTAAGGACTTTCCAACACCTCTGTCAATGCTAAATTATAATTATACCGATCGACGCCGACATTCAATGATTGACGCCGACAACTCTAACAGATGTCGGTGTCGCAATTCTTAAAGTGTAGTGCATTTCTTTGTTTTATATTAAATTATCCTAGGAACAAATAAGGTTGTCGTATTTTCTTGACCTTTACATTCAGGATATATTTAAGGACTTTCCAACACCTCTGTCAATGCTAAATTATAATTATACCGATCGACGCCGAAGTTGGTTAGAAGATGGTTATCCTTTTAAAAGGCTACTTCTTTTCTTTTTTCTTTTTTTTTCAAATGAAGCCTCAGTGATTTCAGAGATATTAGTGGACAGAAGCATGTTGTAATTGTATGAAGTTATGCTTTAGTGGTCCATTGTGTCCTCCCAGGGAATCGTGTTATATTTCTGTGGGAGGGAAGTACGTAGGGGGGCGGGAGGAGGGTGGGAGGGTGGGTGGGAGGGGGTGGGGGGTGGGAGGGGGGGTGGTGATCCCTTCCCAGCCAGTATCTACACGGCGTCCATCACCCCACCCCCTGCTCTCCTCCAACTGTCCTCCTGTCCCGAGCCTCCACGTCCTCAACTCTATTACCCCATCAACTTATGTTGTCTTCTCCGGGCAAAAGAGAGATTAAAGTTGCATCGTCCGATGGTTTTTAATTTCTGTATTTTTTCTGAGATAAATATATTAGATCGATCACCGGTATCTACTTTACATGAGTTCAAAGTTACTTTTATTTTAAATGGTAAACTTTTGAGATATTTTGAGTGCAAACATGAAAAATTAGTTTTGGCAGGCTTGCCAAAACTCTGACACCATAGACTTCTGCAGTAACAGGTTCTGTTAAATTGACTCAGTATTGCCTTCTACGCAGAAACAAATGCTTAATAAGTGCATCAGTATCTAAGTTAGATATGTCAAATCAAATTTAGATAATTGGTTTGGTTTTGAAAATTTGACATTTCGTCGGACTATGCACCTTTAAGACGGGAAAAAGAATGCACATGCGCAGGGAGGGGGTGTGTAGGTGGATTGTAACAGGGAGCCTAAATAGCCTAATGGTTAGGATGGTCGCCCTGGAATGGCAGACACGTGGGTTCGAGTCCCGCTCTTTATTTGCAACACAACCAGGACAGTCGGCGTATCCCCGTCAAGCAGACGTGTGCCGTTTGTTCTTTACGTGAAGACGTGCGGGTTCGAATCCTGATTGTAGGCGCAGTATGTTCCATTTGCATCCCCACTCCCCCCCGGATCACATGTAATGGTACAGTTGGTTGTTGGAGTTTTATATCCTGGCAACATCTAAGGTCACATCAGGATGGGTACCGGCTTCTTTTTGTTTGTTTGTTGTTTTACATCCTAGCAACATCTAAGGTCATATCAGGACGGGTACCGACTTGTCACAGTGCGCACTCAAGGCGATTGTATAGTGCTGCCCCATTGGGAGACCAGCCCACCAGCAGCATGACCTGATATCAGACACATTATCCTAACTCTGAGCCAACCAGTCCTTGCCCTGTCCTAATAATGCCAAGCGCCTGGCTAGGAAGCGACAAGTATCAATTTTTAAGTAATTGGTTTAAGTTTCAATTTTTAAGTCATTGTTTGACTCGACCAGGGTTCGAATGCACGATCCCATGGTCTACCAACATGGGAGACAGACGTCCTATCCTATCCTATTAATGCCGAGCGCTAAGCTAGGATGCGACAAGCATCAATTTTATAAGTCATTGATTTGACCCGACAGAGAACCAAACTCCCTACTTTCCGCACGCGAGGCCCGCGCTCTACCGATTAGGCCACCGTGCCATGTATGCCTAATCTGCGTCTGACAACTGCAGCAGGTAAGAAGCCTATTAAACCCACCCGGCTCGCTGTATTGTCTTACATCTGCTTGCATTGTCACTAATTGCAGTGCCACATGTATGCATGCCTCGCCCCAACCATTGACATATATATATATATATATATATATATATATATATATATATGCCCACCTTCATCTTTACTTATAAGAAAAACCTCCTTACGGTCGTGTAATTGTAAATGAAATGAACGCCAGGTACGGAATGACGCTCACGAACTGACAGTGGTGTGGTGACGTGTGTGACGTCATTATCGTGACGCGTGATGCATTTAATGTACCTACCCACGAATGTAAACGTGACAAAGATGTTCTGTCTCTCATTGCTCCCCCCGCCGCACCTCAAAGCCTCCTCCGCACCCCCTATGCCCCCCCCCGTCTCCCTCCTTTGCAGAGTACAACAGTTCTTGTTATGTAATGGCTGCCCGGATTCACTGCTGACTGGTTATGTGTGTTTAAAGCTGCATGTGGGTGTGTTACTGTTAGTTTAAAGCTGCATGTGGGTGTGTTACTGTTAGTTTAAAGCTGCATGTGGGTGTGTTACTGTTAGTTTAAAGCTGCATGTGGGTTGTGGTACTGTTAGTTTAAAGCTGCATGTGGGTGTGTTACTGTTAGTTTAAAGCTGCATGTGGGTGTGTTACTGTTAGTTTAAAGCTGCATGTGGGTGTGGTACTGTTAGTTTAAAGCTGCATGTGGGTGTGTTACTGTTAGTTTAAAGCTGCATGTGGGTGTGTTACTGTTAGTTTAAAGCTGCATGTGGGTGTGTTACTGTTAGTTTAAAGCTGCATGTGGGTGTGTTACTGTTAGTTTAAAGCTGCATGTGGGTGTGTTACTGTTAGTTTAAAGCTGCATATGGGTGTGTTACTGTTAGTTTAAAGCTGCATGTGGGTGTGTTACTGTTAGTTTAAAGCTGCATGTGTGCCCGATAAAAGCATAAACTTTTCACACCAAAACACCTACGCAGATTTTATCCTACATATCCAACATAGATCATCATCATCATGCTGTCGGTCGCGATGCGACAAAGACTGCTTTCATAACTTGACTGCCGCTCTCCATTTAGCTCTCTGCTGTGAGGGTGATGTCTATGAGTCGGTCTTAATGTCTTTCAGCTTCAGGTTTACATTTCATGAAAGCTGCCTGCAAAAGTGTTGAAGTGCTGCTGGCTTTTGCAAGTTACCAGCGGCACTCTCTCAGGGAGCAAATAGAGGTTTCACACCGGCAAGAACATGTCAAGACAGGCCCAAAATTATTTGTCCCTGCAGTGGCTGGACGGGAGATGTTGGGAGTTCCATATTTCAACCGCCCTTAATGCTGCCAGAGTGACATGGTTTTCTGTTTAGGGTTTGCTCCCTTAGCCTTTGGTTCTGTCAAGAACCTGTACCACAAGGCAGTGGTTTACAACTCTGCAGGGCAGGGGCGTCAAACTGCCTGAGGTATTGCTATACCTGCAATACCTGCATACCATTCCAACATAGATACTGGTGCACTTATTAAGCATTCGTTGCTAAGCCAATTGAATCAGACCTCTTACCGCTGAAGCCAAGTTTTGATGTCCGTGCCAACATTACTTTTGGCACGTTTTCACTTTAATATCTCAAATGTTAGCCATTTAAAGTCATATTTACTTCAAACTAACGTAAAGTAGATCATAAAGATGACCAGATGGGATGGCCGAATGAGTTAGAGCATCTGTCTCCCGTGTTGATAGATCGTGAGATCGTGGGTTCAAACCCTGGTCGAGTCAAACCAATGACTTAACATTGATACTTGTTGCTTCCTAGCTAGGCACTCAGCATTATTAGGATAGGGCAAGGTCTGGTTGGCTCAGTGTCAGGATAATGTGACTGATTGTGGTATCAGGACTTGGTGCTGGCGATCTGGTCTCCCAGGGCGGCAGGACTATAAAGTCGCCATGAGTGCGCACCTGATATTAAATTAGATGTTGCTTGGACCTAAAACAACAATAAACAAACAAACATCATAAAGATCAACCTGATACCGTCTGCGCTTACTGAATTTCGTCTGGGCTGACTGAATTTTGTCTGCGCTGACTGAATTTTATCTGCTTTGACTGACTGCAGTCTGCTTTGACTGATTGTCGTATACTTTTACTGAATGTCATCTGTTTGAACTGAATGTCATCTGCTCTGAATGGTGTGTAACCCTCATGGTGGAAAGATCTAGTTAATCGGTCATTAGACCTCAGGTTAGCAATGCCAAATGCGTGCTCATTTATTTTAGTCCGGTTCCTCCAGGTGAACAAAAACATGGGGACTCATTTTCTTAAACAAATTGATACGGACAAGCTATTTATGACAAAAGTTCAGATTAATTTGGTAATTATGAAAATAAAGAAATAGCATTCATTTTGATTTGGTGCTACCTGTTTACTTTGTCACCAGTGCTAAATTGTTTACTTTGTCATCATTGCTAAATTGTTTACTTTGTCATCATTGCTAAATTGTAGTAGTCTGCAATGAGCCCCACGCCCACATGGTGGCACTGCTGACTATGATAAACCATCTTTGCTAAGAAGTGAGAACAGCTGGCAGCACAGTCAAAGGAACAGTCCCTATGGTGGACTGTTCCACCCATTGCTAGCAGCCACCCAGCTGGGCAGTGACAGATAATTCCTTTTCTGACCTTGGTGGAATAAACTGTGGTATGCAGGTATTGCAGGTATTGCAATACCTCAGGGAGTTTGATGCCCCTGCCTTGCAGAGTTGTAAACCACTGCCTTGTGGTACAGATTCTTGACAGAATCGAAGGCTAAGGGAGCAAACCCTAAACAGAAAACCATGTCACTGTGGCAGCATTAAGGGCGGTTGATGTATGGAACTCCCAACATCTCCCGACCAGCCACTGCAGGGATGAAGAGTTTTGCGCCTGTCTTGACTTGACATGTTCTTGCCGGTGTGAAACCTCTATTTGCTCCCTGAGAGAGTGCCGCTGGTAACTTGCAAAAGCTAGCAGCACTTCAACACTTTTGCAGGCAGCTTTCATGAAATACTCTTGGACCCAACTCTCATAGCAGAGAGCTAAATGGAGAGTGGCAGTCAAGTAATGAAAACAGTCTTTGTCGCATCGTGACCGACAGCATGATCATGATGATGGAATAAACCAGGTTGCATCCGAGTATAATTTTGTTGTTGTACATTAGTTGATTAAGCAGCGGGAATTTCAATCACAGACAATTGGTCTTCCTCATTCCACTGCCCCTTGCCCTATCCTAGTAATGCCGATCGCCAGGCTAGGTAGCGACAAGTATACATTTTTAGGTCATTGGTTTGACTCGACCAGGGTTCCAACCCGTGGATTCGAATCCCATGACATACCAAAATGGGAAGCGAACGCTCAAATCATTTGGCGATCCCGAATAGCAGGATTTGAAGGTGAATCGATGTATTGTTGCTTGCTGTCCTACCTCTTATAGCCAGAGATTTGTTGGTATTAGACTAGATCAACTATGCATTGCCTAATTTGAAACTAGTACCCTCAATCGGTACCGGTACCATGGACAGAATTTTTTTTTTTAAACTCAGACGGTACCGGAAAAGACTGCGTTCAGCATTGGTAGTGTAATAGATCACTGAGCCTGCAGACCCTTTTTATAGCCTAATCCAATTACCGGTTGAGCCACTGGGCAGATGACTTTCACACTAAAGTCTTAGTTTAGACTTAGGAGAAACACTCCCCTTTCCATACAGGCATTGAAGTTGCACAGTCCTATTCTTTTGAGTTTCTGCTATTTTCTGAGATAAATATATTATACTAATCGTTATAATCTACTTTACTTTAGTTTGAAGGAACATTAATTTTAAATGGCTAAGTTTGGAGGTATTTTATGTCAAAACATGCCAAAATAATTCTGGAAAGCACGCCAAAACTCTGACACCATAGACTTCGGTGGGTTCTATTAATTGACTTATTATGCCCTTCTATGTATAGCAACAAATGGTTAATAAGTGCACCATTGTCTAAGTTGAATATGTAGAATAAAGTGTTTTGGATTTGAAAATTTGATGTTTTCATCGGACTATGCAACTTTAACCAGTTTGCCTTCCACTTACATGCTTGAGTTGATGTCATTGTAACTCCATTAAATGATCAATCAATCAATCAATAGTTCCATCCTCTAGTCGAAATATTTGTAAACCATGATGTTCTTGGTCTCCCTCTCCCTCTGCTGTCATTCACCTTCCCTTCCAGCAATGTACGGTATATTGAACTCTGACGAATGATGTGGCCAAAATAAATAAGTTTCTTTGTCTGAATAGTGGCAAACAAGCTTTTCTTATTTTTAATTTTTCTGAGAACTTCTTTGTTGGTGATCTTCTTTGTCCATGATATTTTCATCATCCTTCGATAAGTCCACATCTCAAATGCTGCTAAACGTTTGTACATTTTCTTAGAGATTGTCCATGTCTCAGCCCCATACATTAGAGTAGACCACACATAACACTGAAGAATACGCTTCCTTGTTTGTATTAATATCTTACTTGATGTTAACACTCTATACATTTTGGAGAATGTTGTTCGGGCTATTGTTATCCTTCTTTTAATTTCTTCCTCACATCTCCCATCATTTGTAATCTTTTGTCCGAGATATATGAATTCGGATACTTGTTCTATGTTTGTGCCATCTATGGTTATATTGACATTTGGTTTATCTGTCTTTTTACTTATAACCATTGTTTTGGTCTTCCTGGCATTCATCTTCATGTTGAATAGTATTCCACCTTTACTGATTCTATTCACTATATCTTGTAGGTTTTTCTCACTGTCTGCTAGTATTACAGACAGTGAGAAAAACCTAGATAGCAGGGTGGATATGATAGTGACCGGACGCAATGGCCAAATCGGTAGAACACCGGCTTCCCTTGCAGAAGGTTGGGAGTTTGAATCTTGCCCCAGTCAAACTAATGCCGTACACAATTGATACTTATCACTACCCAGCTTGGTACTCCGCATTTCTAGGATAGGCCAAGGACTGGTTAGCCCAGTATCAGGATAATGTAACTGAGTGGGATATTTCGGTCTTGATCTCCCAGTGGGGCAGCACTTGAAAGTCAGCACAAGTGCACATTGTTACAAGTTGGGGGCGCATCATGATATGACTCTATATGTTGCTAGGACATACAACCCCAACAAACAAAGAAATAAACACCTGGACATAGTTACCGCCTTGTGGGAAAGCGCTCATCATCGACTTGCTCATGTTCGTTCCACTTTGTTGGATGAGTGTCCGTTCAAGTGCAGTCCATTATGGATCTGAACGGATGTGCGCAGAACCGGAAGTGGCTAGGGCCTACAAGCGGCCACGTGACCTGCATAGCTCCGGTTCAGTGTCATTATGTCATATAGCTGCGTCTGGCTACACTCTCAGTGGAAGTCTTCGGATCCACTCACAGGTCCTTTTCTTCACATTCCCAGAATTCCTTTTTTCTCCTTTCAATTAATCGTTTTCTAGTAAATAATGGTTCATTGAGATATTTTGTGCGTGCGCAATAAGTATTTTGAATATTAATATGGTTCTATTTACTGTATGCAGTGACTGAAGTTGGAACAAAAAAAGGCCATTTTGCTAATGACATTGTTTACATTGCCGATCCTGAAACTGAGTCATAATACCAGGATATTGCTGCCTGGTCCCCTGGCCTTTGTTTCAACAGAGGTCACCAGTTATTGGAAAATATGGGCACTGGAACCCAATTACACTTTACCTGGCCTTTAGAATGGCCAAAGTGGCAACATCTGTGAATAAAGGCCATTTTCAGTGCATGTGCGGTCGAAATTACAAACGGGACTATTGCAAAGATGTTGTCATTAGGATAAAGACTGCCAAATATAGGGGTTTGTGATTTCCAGGAGGGATATGTGATTTCCTAGGAAATCACGAAGGGGGGGTTTGCGATTTACAGGGTTTGCGATTTCCTGCTACACCGGCATTATACACACACCGACGACTCCTGTTGTCCATGTCTTCTTTTCTGCCCACCCACCCTTCTAACTATGTGTACAACTTGGGATCTTTCAAAAGGACTCGGTGCGGATGCTTCGGTCAACCAATAAATAACTATGTACATTCACTACCGGTCGATTAGTTGTTGGAGTTTTACATCCTGGCAACATCTAAGGTCATATCAGGGCGGGTACCGACTTATGACAGTGCACACTCATGGTGACTTTATAGTGCTGCTCCACTGGGAGACTAGGCTGCCAGTACCGTGACGTGATATCCCAGTGAGTCACATTATACTGACACCAAGCCAACCAGTATAGAACATTTTAATTTTTCATATTGGTATACTCTGGCTTTGGGCAAAATATGCAAAAGGTTTGTTGTTGTTATACATCCTAGCACCATCTAAGGTCATCAGGACGGGTACCGACTTGTGACAGTGTCCAACCAGTCCTTGGCCCATCCTAATAATGCTGAGCGCCTGGTTAGGAAGTGACAAGTATCAATTTTTAAGTCATTGGTTTGCCTCAACCCGGCTTCAAACCCATGAACCCATTGGTTCGGATCCCCCAATCTCCCAAAACAGGAGACGGAAGCTCAACTCATTGAGCTCTAGACCTTCCACATGAGAGGCCTGCGCTCTACCGAGTGTTGGTCCCGTCCTGCACTACCATGTCATGTCATCCGGATATGACCTTGGATGTTGCCAGGATGTAAAACCCCAACAAACAATCCTTTAAATGTTGTTCCTTTCCGAATCAGCTATTCTCATGAATTATTTAATTACACCCACACCTAAAAGGAATGGAAATGGGAGGGGAATCCCTTATGAATGAAATTAGTGAACCAAGACCAGCTGAAAACATAATAATGTTAATGAATTACAAATTTGGTGTGGTTCTCACCCAATACACGATTTCCACGACTAGTATGACACCTGGTGATAGGGGCCTATCGATACTCATGTTGTGGGTAACAGTGTATTGCTGTGTTGTTTTACACTGACGATCAAGGTTTTTAATCAATCAATCAATCAATAGGATACCGCTATAATTATCAGAAATGATTAAAAAATGGTACGGTTGTTTTCTCTATGAATCCACATGTGTGCCGAAAAGACTGTGTCAGTTGCTCAATATGAAGCCACTGTTAACAGAGCCTCAATTGTCTATCCACAGACTCTGTGACCCACAAGTCCAGAGTGGATTACGCTCTGCGCATGCGTCGCGGAAATCATGTATTCAGTCAGGTCTCAAACAAATCGGGTCATTGTGAACAGGCTCCTTACATCATCTGAAAGAGCAGGGGGAAATGTCTAAGCCCTATACCCCTTCTGTTAAGCGCCTGTCACACCTTACCGGATTGAGCAACGGACACAACCGGACAAAGAATTGTCTAGTCTGTTGGTGTTCGGTACCGAAATGTACCAAAATGTGTCGAAATGTTGCAAAGGGAGCCGGAATAAATGGACGCTAAATGGACAAGGAACGCACATTAACGAATAGCCACCGGAAGATAACCAGACGATAACCGGAGAACACCGGACAACACCATATGTAACCGGACAAGCAATGGTGAACCGATGGGCGAAAACCGAATGTCAAACGGATGGATGAAACATCAAACGGACATGTACCGGACTGTTAACGGACACGCCGAAAACATATAAAAAACTGATGGACCGAATTCCCGCAACAGTCAACAGACTCTGCAGGAAGCAAACCGGAGACGTAACAGATGGGTACCGGACATGAAATGGACTAAACGGACTTAAAAACGACACCAACCGAACACATCAGTCCGGCGGTGTCTGGTACAAGTTTTGTGCATGTTCCAAACTTCCCACCGTACACAATGGACACCACCAGACACATAATGGACACGCTGGATGCCAACCATATATAAACCATACATTGCTGTATTTCACTAGACAGTGTCCAGTTTCTGTCCGGTTCCTCAATCCGGTGATGTGTGACAAAGCCTGTAGAGACGACACTGCAATACGCATACTGCAGTGGTCAAATCGTTACAGCACATGCTTCCCATGCGGAAGGTCGGGAGTTTAATCAAGGCCGAGTCAAGTCAATGACTTACTAAATTAATACTTGTTCCCACATAGTTTTGTGCTTGGCATTACTAGGATAGGTCAAGGATTCGGTAGCTCAGTATCAGGATAATGTGACTGAATGGGATGTCAGGTCATGATGCTGGTGGCCTGGTCTTAGTGGGGCAGCAATCGAAGAATATCTATCAAAGCGCGTGAGAATTCATGAGAATATTACTGCTGAATATTGAAATCTTGAGAATATTAGTCCGCTACATTGTTTTGAAGTTCTCCTTCTGAAACTTGAA
The DNA here is from genome assembly GCA_030323885.1 of Branchipolynoe longqiensis. Lineage (NCBI taxonomy): Eukaryota > Metazoa > Annelida > Polychaeta > Phyllodocida > Polynoidae > Branchipolynoe > Branchipolynoe longqiensis. The sequence continues at coordinate 14,754,398 of CM059201.1, forward strand.
AGGTTAACTACTATTTGTTTTATCGCAGCAAATCATAGTCATCAGCTTGTACTACTTGCTCTCTTTTGATCTGTTATTATTCCCTTCCTCCTCTACACGTCGACGATAGACTACATCACAGTTCCGACTGCGCATGCGCTGAAAACGGCGTTGGGATAAAAGCAAAGGCGTACGCCCATTGAGTTTGCCAATACGCATAAGGAAAAACTGGCATTTTATTCAAAATAAATAGAAATACATAACAATTTGGCATAAACATGGATGGAAGGATGCAATATAATAATATAATGAATATGTTTAAGACACAACTCTCCATAATTAAGCATGTTGAGCTAAGAAATATACAATTTCAGTCACTTTACAGGCTGATGTTTACATCACCATTGATTAGCCAGAAGTAATTCTTGTTCTAAATATTAAAATGTCAAATGTGTCAAAAAAACTTGTTTCAAAGAAATATATAACCAATATCTGATTAACCCTACTCATTTTCTATTTCTACATATGTCATTAACCATAAAATATAAATAAAAACATGAATAAAATAAATAAAACTGACTCTGGCTATGGCTCTAACACTAGTCTGAGTGCCTAGATGTGTCTAAATCTAAATGCACATGGCATAAGATGTGCTGGTTATATTGATGTAAATGCAATGCTGGATAAAAGATTAATATCTTAATTTATTATATATATATTTTTAGTTGGTATTCTATCTTTCCAACAAGAGCTCAGATCAGCTGAAACTGGCACATTTGATAGCTGCACCCAGTGTATTAGCATGTGCAATGTGCTTCTCGTGGCTTTGTTTTGCTCTGATGCATCCCACAATGCACGGCGCCGCTGGAACCGTGATGTAGTCTATACAATTATCTGATTTAGTTGCCTTGGTGGCATATTGCTGAGCGACGTCACTATCACGTGGTGAGTGAATAACATATGTGGTTCATGGGGGCTAATTTGGGTTTTGTCCCCCATGTGGAAATACAATGTATAACCTTCAATAGCAACCCAGACCAGACAGGGTGGCCGAAGGAGTTAGAGCGCCCGTCCCCTGTGCTGGTAGATCGTGGGTTTGAACACTGGTCGAGTCAAACCAATGACTTAAAAAGTGATACTAGTCACTTCCTAGCCAGGCGCTCGGCATTAATAGGATATGACAGGGACTGGTTTGCTCAGTGTCAGGATAATGTGACTGAGTGGGGATATCAGGTCATGGTGCCGGTGGCCTGGTTTCCCAGTAGGACATCACTATAAAGTTGCCATGAGTGTGCACTGCCACAAGTCGGTACCCGTCCTACTATGACCTTAGATGTTGCTAGGACGTAAAACAACAACACACACATCAATAGCAACCCACGCAGTTCCTGATGGGAAGGTAGGATGTATATGGCTATGATACGTCAAGATTTAGGTTCAGGGCAAACACATGACGGTCTGTATGCGGTGGTAATAATGAGTCTTAGAACATAATATAAACTAAAATAATAGTAACTAAGCTATGTGAGTTAGGATGATCTGATAATTGTGATTCATAACTTCATTAAGTCCAATGTCATTGGATAAGCACCATTATGTAGAATACATTATTTGAACCTCTGGTTCCGCTTTCGTATAATATGACAGTACGATTAACAGTTTGGAATATTGTTCGGACTCTGTGGCTGAATCGCTGAGAATGCCGACTTCCAATGCAGAAGGTTGAGCGTTTGAATTGCGGGTCGAGTCAAACCAATGACTGTAAAATTGATACTTGTTGCCGCCTCGCCTCATGCTCAGCATTAACAGGATATGGCGACGACTGGTTAGATCAGTACCAGGACTAAGTGAGATATTGGGTCATGGTGCTGGCAGTGCAGTCTCCCAGCAGGGCAGCACTGTAAAGTCGCCATGAGTGCACACTGTCACATGTCGGTACCCATCCTGATATGACCTTAGATGTTGTCAGGATGTAAAACTCCAACAACCAGCTGTAAAATATTCCGATAATGATGCATTGGTGGGGGAATACAAATGTTCTATTTGTGAAACAGGTATATAGGGCCAGGTGCATAGATGTTGGTGCTTGATTCATTGGTAATTAGACATTGTGGTGCTAGTAAGATAGTGTGTGAGGGGCACTTGGAGCTCTACCCTTTACCCCCTCCCACCTCTGCTAGTCATGGATCACCACACACTCAGCTCAGGGCAGGTTGTGGACAAGGGAGCCACACAGCAGCGTGGTGGTGGTGGGCAGATCGCTGTAACCATGGGGACCGGAAATGCTTGGTTCTTATTGGTAGAGCTAGAAATGCTTGATTCTCATTGGGAGAATGTGGTCAGGTGATATACTATACTGGATCCATGTACCATATAAATAATAAACCTGAGGGCTTGGCTCTCTCTGTTCTTTCACTCTTCATACTCTTCCTTTCTCTTTTTGCCTGTATTGATTTCACTATAGCCTGCCTACACAACCACAGATTCCAGCCGTTGACTTTACACAGCCATTCATCACTGATATAGCATGGAAGGCATACAGTAGATCGATTACTACACAATATCAGTTTTTACCTAGATCTATTTGTATGGACGGGGTTACATCCATTGGGTACAATGCACACACCACTCGCCTTGTGTTTGACTTGGCAGGACGAACACGCCACCCTCCTCCCCTGCCCGCTGTGCCTTGGTCCCCATCTCCCATGGATGGATGAGTCTATCTCCCCGTCCACCCAATTAGCCAATGGGCTTTACGATCTTCACCGCCATCGCCCCCGCAACCCAGCAACTTCTTATCACTTTCCGGGTAGCTGATGATGCACAAACCTTCCGCCCACCCACCCTACTAACTTACTTTGTACACCTTAGTGCTCGGCCTGGATGCTGCCCTGTTGTAAATACAGTACAACCCTGTTAAACCAAGCACGGTTAAACCAAACGATCGGTTAATCCAAACTTTGTTCAGCGGCCCGGCAGAATGCTACCATTTATCATATAAAAAAGTTGGTTAAAGCAAAGTCGGTTAATCCAAATTATTGGTTAATCCAAACAGAATTGTCGGACCTCAGGCCACTTCCGGTATGGTTAAACCAAACATTCATGTGGTTATAAGGTCATCTGAGACCCGACCAACGTTTTTATATGATAAATGGTAGTATGTTGAAGGGACACTGGAAATTTGTTTGGATTAACCGAACGTTTGGTTTACTTGAGCTTGGTTTAATGTGGGTATAGTGTATTTACATAAAAAACAATAATCAAAGTGTCCACATACATTGTATATTACATATGCAATACACCCTTACTCAAAGTCAAAGTCGAAGCCAAAGCTCGGTTAAACCAAATGATCGGTTAATCCAAACAAATTGCTAGGGTCCCTTCAAGTTTGGTTTAACGGGGTTATACTGTAACACTTTTTGTGTCTGGGTCCTCTTCGCTGTGTCTTTCCTCAACTAACTCACCGGTATCAAATCTCAGAAGCTGCTTATCATATCACTAACGCCCACATCCCCGACGAGCCTCCCCACCCCCCGCCCCCTCCAGGACCTCAGAACTAAAACTAACTTGGTGCAGTGAACTATAATATTAGTAACATCACTTCTTTATAAGTTGTTATTTTGTTTTAGTTCCTGTCTGCCTATAATGTGACATGATTTCCATATAACTGGACTCCAGTTCTCCATGTTGCCACTCCAAATGCCACTGCCACTAAAAAATACTCTTATTTTCGATTCCGATCGGCATCCCACAAATTCACATGCCGGCGAAATCTGATCCATTAGGATGACTTACAATAAATGGATCCCAAAGGAATGTGATGCTTCCTGAAGATTCCAATATGTCCGATTGGATCCCAATGTAAAAATATACGGATTTTCGGTTCGGATTTATATATTGGCAAAGAACATTATTATTCTTGGGCAACAGAGTTGGGACCAGGATTATTTAACAAGAGAAGCAATGGGTGCCCCACTCACTTTGTGACATAGGCGCCTATGTGGAAATGTGATAACACATAGCGACTGAGATTGTGATGTGATGTTCATACTTATGAGACAGTTAATGATTAGTGAAATGTTCCCTTCCTGCACCAGAAAGACCCTCACAGCACACCCAGCCATCCTGCATACATTATGGACACCACCTGCAGTTGGGGTTGAGTGACAGCTTCCCCATATTAGGGCATCACCCACCCAGGCTGTAGCAGGTGTCTGATTGGCTGGCTGTGTGAGCCCAGTCACCTGCATTCCTTATATCTGTCACACAGACCCCACTCTGGACACTCTTGGCTTGGCACTCTAGCAGAGGACTCCACTTTCTACACTCAAACAAGCCACATCTATTCAAAAGAAACTGAGCTGTGTGCAACAATCGTTGGACTCAGGTTCAATGGGATGTACGCACTGATTATAATATACACCAGCAATAGTCATGAGGATCTGGTTGGGCAGTTGGTAAGGAGTGAGGGTGATAGCTCGCCAATAGGTGAACAGGGGTTGATGCCAATAAAGCACAACCTCTTCACTGTCAATCTTGAGGGACTTGTCTTCCTTTATTTCTCATGAGTTGTTGAGAGTAATGACAGGTGGGAACTGATGGACAGTTGTAAGCACACACCTGTGGAGACTAGTAATGTTTGGGGTCAGACGGCCGAGTCCCGACATATTACACCAGATCATATTTCTCTTGGCCAGTATTATTATTTCTGCTTGCCACTCACGTCAGTCTATACAAGGATAATGCAGATTAAATTGTTGTGGTATATAGCTCATAGCCAGACGCTTCCAGAAATAATGCAAATAGAGCATTTCCACAACCCACCCACCCACTGATGGTAGAAGAAGAAGTGATGTGGCTAGCACCTCATTGTGCGGCATGCTCTGTGAAAAAGGTATTATAGATGATTTCCACGACCAACCCACCATTTCATGCTGAAAGTAGAAGGACTGATGTGGGTAGCAGATCACTGTGCAGCATGCTCTGTGAAAAGGGTATTATAGAGGATTTCCACCCCAAATCCACCCTCTGATGGCAGCGTGTGGTGTTCTCTGTAGCGGAGTGGTTAGAATATCTGACTTTTTTCGAGGTTGGATTCCTAATCTGAAGGTCGGTGGTTCGATTTCCCATACCCCCACCTCTGCCAATTTGGATTTCCACCGCTGTGTATAACTTAGCGTCATCAAAGGCCAGTTGCTCCCACACCATATGTATGTGGTGTGGGAGGTTAAAAATCCCTTGGGTCAGTAAAAGTGTAGACTCGGGCTTTCTATCGACAAACTGTCTAATGGTGAAAACAAGTCTTTTCAGACTTATCCATGACAGGCAGTATAAATCTTCAAGAAAAAAAAAAAAATGTGGAAGAACTCCTGTCGCAAGCGGCTCACTGCCCAGCATGCTCTGTGCAGAATGTTTTATAAAGGATTTCCACCGGCAACCCGCCCTCTGTTGGCAGCATAAGAACTAATGTGGGTAGCAGCTAAGTGTACAGTGTGCTTTGTGGAAAAGGTCATATTTATACCTCTAACCTTCCTCCTGGTGGCAGTAACATGAACTCCTCTTGTTGGAAACAGCTTGCAACGCAGCATGCTCTGCGGTAAAGGTTTGACTGGTTGGCTGAGTGTCAGGATATTGTGACTGAGTGGGATATCAGGTCATGGTGCTGGTGGCCTGGTCTCCCAGTGGGGGCAGCACTATAAAGTCGCCATGAGTGCGGACTGTCACAAGTCAGTACACGTCCCGATATGACCTTAGATGTTGCTAGGACACACAACAACAAACAATCAAACAAAAGCGGAAAAGGTCTTATAAATAGAGGGTTTCCACCACCGATATGCCTGCCTGCTGAGGCAAGACTCAAGAATTTATGTTGTGAGTAGCACCCCGGTTTGTAGCTTGCTCTGTCGGTATCACTGACCTAGCGGCAGTGGAAAGAACTAATCACCTTGCATTATGGCATGCCCTGTGGAAAAAGTGTTATATTTTAAAGTTTCATCCGCCAGACTGCCCTCTGCTGGCAGTGGTGGGAACTGATGCTGTGAGTGTCAGCTGATGGTGCATCAAACTCGGTGGATAAGGTCTTAGAGAGAGGGGTTGCACCACTAGCCTGCTGCTCTTTGATACAAGGATAGCAGAGGTAGGGAATAATGATGTGCGTAAGAAAAAACCTTAATCCACATACTGAACGCAAATGGTTTTTTTTCCCGAAGAAGAACCAGATTATTCAGCCTTCGCCTCTGAGATAAAATGGTTGGTTGATGGAGGTTTGCGTCCTGGCAACATCTGAGGTCATATCAGGATGAGTACTGACTTTGTGACAGTGCTCACTTATGGCAACTTTATAGTGGTGCCCCACTGGGAAACCAGGTTGCCAGCACTATGACCTAATATCTCAATCAGTCATATTATCCCGATACTCAACCAACCAGTCCTTGCCCTATCCTGATAATGCCATGGGCCAGGCTAGGAAGCGACAAGTATCAATTTTTAAATCATTGATTTGACTCAACCAGGGTTCGAATCCGTGGGTTTGAATCCCAAATTCTACGCAAACGGGAGACATGCTCAACTCATTCATTCATCCACTCTCTGGTCCTGAGATAAAAAGAAAGAAAGAACATTTAAAAAGGGGGTGACCATTTCCTCGTGCCATCCCAACTACTAATGAAATGGCTTTTTTGGTGAGAGCTGCCTTCTTCATGATGTGGATTTAGCACCGGTGTAAAGATTTCAAATTCCCCCCTGATTGAAGCTACCTAATGGGAACTTGAAAACGTTTTCAAATTCATCCCATGGAAATTTGAAAACGATTTCATTATCCTTCCCTTGTTTTAACTTTCCCTCCCACCATTTTTGGTGAATTTTCTTTATTTTTGTGATTTTGTTATATTTTTCATGACAAATATAGTAATACACAGAGAAGAGCATAATGGAAAGTATTACTAGTACAACAACACATATTTCATCCAAATTCTCCAAGATAGCTAAGAAAAAAATATTATAGGTCTGAATTTTAAAACGTTTTTTAAAGTTTTTTAAACAATTTCAAATTCCCAGAGGGGGGAATTTGAAAATAGGGGGAGGAATCTCAAAACTGTTTTTAATTTCCCTCCCAGGAATCTGAAAACGTTTTCAATTTCACGGGAGGGAAATTAAAAACGTTTTCAGATTCCCGGGGGGGAACTTGGAAAGGGGGTAAATTGAAATTGTTACACCAGGACACAAACCGCGTCGAACGGCTATGAAGAGCTGATAATGGCACATCAAGAGGCAGGGCAGGCAGCACCTCGGCACTGCAGTGGCCAGCCGCAAGGTGGCGCTCTTATGTCACTTCCGGTGCAGCGTGATGCAGCAGGGCACATTTGGTTTCATGAGGCTAGTTCCTAGTGCCTGTTAACTTAGTTAAACTACATTAAGCATTCTAAACGCGGCGCCACCTGCAAGATGGCCCTGTTTGTGTGTCTGTCTGTGTTTCCGCATAATAACAGCAGTATGAAGGGGAAAGGTCAGTTTGCAGGCTGAGATTTCCTTGCCTGGTCATAATTTATAAGCGAGAGTTGTTTTCGCGGTTGTAAGATGTCGGCTTATTTGGCCAATTCTGAACAGATTCGATTTGCATTCATCGGATGTCCGCGGAAACCCAAAGTGGTGAATGATGCGGCTGCGGATGAGCATGCGCGGCAGTGCCCTCTGGGTAACGCAATTAGGTGCACCGCCACTACGGCGTCCCTGCAAGGCATTCTTATTAGCAGAATGACGAAGAAGACCTTTTGTGTACGAAGAAAGTTCTAAACAATCACAACCGCAGCTGGTGGCCAATTTGGTAAGAATGCAGGCTTTCCCATGTGAAAGGTCAGGAGTTAAAATCCGGCCGAGTCAAATGGATGACTTACAAAATTGATACCTGTCGTTACCTAGCCTGGTGCTCAGCATTACCAGGATAAGGCAAGAACTGCTTAGCTCAGTAGAAGGATACTGTGAATGAGTGGGAAATTGGGTCATGGAAACAATGGCCCCGTCTCCCAATAGGGCAGCACTATAAAGGTCACCATGGGAAATTAGTTCATGACACCAATGGTCAGGGCGCCCAATGGGGCAGCACTATAAAGGTCACCATGAGTGTGCAATGTCACAAGTCGGTACCCGTAATGATAAGACCTTAGATGTTGCTCGGATGTAAACCGCTATCCCCCAAAACAATTAATTAATTAATTAAACACCGACAAAAGGCTACTATTTAGTCGGAGCAGGTCACTCAATGTCTGAGGTGTTGATTTCATCGGGAATTGGGTCAAGTAGATGACGATGTGATAGCGGGGTTTAATCAGCAAGGCAGAAGCCCACACCGTCCCGTCCCAGTGCTGCTGATTTTATTAAAGCTGCGTAGTCAGATGAAATATCAAATTTTCAAAATGAAACCAATTATCTAGATTTGATTTTACATATCAAACTTAGATATGATGCACTTATTAAGCATTTGTTTCTGCGTAGAAGGCAATAATGAGTCAATTTAACAGAACATGTTACTGCAGAAGTCTATGGTGTCAGAGTTTTGGCAAGCTTGCCAAAACTATTTGTCCATGTTTGCATTCAAAATATCACAAAAGTTTACCATTTATAATAAAAGTAATTTTGAACTAATGTAAAGTAGATACTACTGATCGATCTAATATATTTATCTCAGAAAAAATACCTGAAATTCAAAACCATCGGACTATGCAACTCTGATGGCCCACGGTCTTCCCCACACTGCCACGCACTCGCGGAAGAACGCCAAAATTCAGTATCAGTACGTTTCAACTTGGTTTATTACAAAACCTCTCTGCTCTCCACGGTGTCAACAGTCTACTGACCCGCCCCCTAACTCAGCAGGTCTCACATTGCCTCTATAGGTGGGTGGGGGGTGAGGGCAGAGTGAAGAGAGTAGAGAGATAGAGAGTGCTTGAGGAAAGCTAAAAATAGCATAGCCTCGTTTCCAAATTACCCATGTTAGCCTCGGCCAACAAATATAATTATAATTTAATATAACAATATAATAGAACAATCCGTTCCGCATCTTTATACTCACATAATGCTTTTACATCACATTGCCCTATCCTAGTAATTCCAAGCGCCTTGCTAGGCAGCGACAAATATAAATTGTTAAGTCAATGGTTTGACTTGACCAGGGTTCGAACTCTGCGTTCCACATTAGTTGTTGATACTTCTTGGTGAGCTTATCAGAGAGTCTGCTGCACACTAAAGTAGTTACATCCCTGATGTCAGGGCGGCGCGTCGGTGCTGGAAACTATCGATTAGATTCAAACCCTTTTGGAATCTTTTGCGCCAAAGAAGACCGAGACACAGTGGGAATAAATTAAACCTGGTCCAAATTGGATGATAACACTTTTTTTTTTAATCGATTTAAAAAAGAAAAATCCTTTCAATGTTCACAAAACAAATAAAAGTAAAAATAAATACTTTCAAAGTTCCCAATTCCAAGCACAACCAAACGCTGGGAAGTTTATGTAAGCTTCCCCAGAGTAGACAGATCTTAATTTTTGGGTTGTTTTTTTTTGTCTGAAGATTTATACTGCCTATCATGGATAAGCCTGAATAGACTTGTTTTCACCATTAGACAATTTGTCGATAGAAAGCCCGAGCCTACACTTTTACCGACCCAAGGGATTTTTAACCTCCCACACCACATAGACATGGTATGAGATTAACCGGCCTTTGATGATGCTGTACATTATAAACAGCAGTGGAAATCCAAATTGGCAGCGGTGGGGACACGGGGAATCGAACCACCAACCCTCAGATTAGGCGTCTGACCTAGGAAAAAGTCAGACACTCTAACCACTCCGTCACAGAGAATTGCGGCTAACCTATGATCCTTCTGAAATTAGGGAAGATGTGTACAAGAAATATTTGCTTTTAATTAGCATTCTGCATTGGTAGACGACCCGGCAAGATTTGCTGGTGATCTCTAATGGATCTCTAAGAGTACTTTCAATTTAATACCGACTCATCGTAGCAGATAATTTCAAAAGAAAGTCCACAGCGCACGCAGCCTAGGAGATTTAATTCATTATGGCGGGTACAACAATTCTGGAAGCAATTAAATATGGTCACAAAAGCGTGCTGTTCTATTTTAAATTTAAGTGGAAACTATGGTAACGGGTGCAGTGAATCAATGCTTGGAATTCTAGTGAAATGATCCAGTGCGGTGAATTATAGTGCTGCCCAGCTGGTAGGCCAAGTTGCCAGCACCTGACCATATTCCCAACATTATCATGACCCAGTCCTTGCCCTATCCCAGAAATGCTGAGCGCCAGGCTAGGTAGTGACAAGTATCAATTTAGTAAGTTATTGGTTTGACTCGGCCAGATGTACAAACTCCCCCCCCCCCTTCCCCCAACTATCCACACGGGAAGCCTGCGCTCTCGATTTGGTCATCGCGTCCGGTCTGTTGCATGGTCTTTGCGGATATCGCTGAAGTGGCTGTCACACCTCACCGGATTGAGTAACGGACTGAATTGTCTAGTCTGGTGGGGTTCGGGTGTGATAAGGATCAAATTGTATTAAAATGTGTCAAAATGTTGCGATATCAGGGTCAAAGGACGCTGCAGGAAAGGACATGAAACGGACATGAAACGGACATGAAACGGACATGAAACGGACATGAAACAGATATGAAACAGACATGAATAGATAGCCAAGGGACGAAACAAACTCAAACCAGACAAGAACCTTGGTCGTCAATCCGACGTCATCCGTTCCAAGTTTTGTGCATGTTCAAAACTTGTACGGACACAAACCGGACATCAACAGACTTTGTTCGGTTTCTGTCCATTTCGCCCAATCTGGTGAGGTGTGACAGGGCCTTAATGCACAGTTGTCCTCTTTGTGACTTTACTATGAGGCGGTCTTATTCTATACAAACTGCATTGTGAGATGGCTATCATACCCACACTGTACCATCAGGATTGAATACGGAAACCTTACCCTGAGGGCTTTCTTTGTGTAAAATCCATGCCCAGACTCCACCCAATGACGGCTGAAGCAACACAGTCACGGGGCCTGTGTTACTAAAGATCTACAGAAGATTCCCACTATAATTAATTAACTTTTTGTTCTTGTTGTGAAAATTGCTGTATTTGATATTACAATAAATGACACTGGATTTTATTGTCATTGCTAAACAAGGTTGGTCGATTTTTGTTCTTCATATTTACAAGGTAAGGTTGTCGAAATCCGCTAAACTTGATACCTGGCCGACTCGGCAAAAGCCCATGCTTCCGTTGCAGGAGGTCGGAAGTTCAAATCCTGGGTGAGTCAAACTAATGACTTACCAAATTTATACTTGTCGCTACCTAGCCTGGCGCTCAGCATCACTAGGATAGGGGAAAGACTGGTTGGCTCAGAATCACAACAATGTTTGTTTGTTGTTGTTTTACGTCCTAGCAACATCTAAGGTCACATCAGGATGGTGACGACAATGTGACCCAGGGATATTGGGTCATCGTCCCAGTGACCTGGTGTCCCAGTGGGGCAGCACTATAAAGTTGCCAAGAGGGCGCACTGTCACAAGTTGGTACCTGTCCTGGTATGACCTTAGATGTTGCTAGGATATAAAACCCCAACAAACAAGCGACGTATCCTAGATAGACGATGCAGAGTTGATGTTTATTATAACTATATCGTGGGGGTATTCTTGTAGGGAATGTTCAACGGATAGTTTGATTGTTCACTGTGTCAATAAGTGGGGTCGGGGTTGGGGGTTTGAACTGCATTCACTGTTGCCGAATAGTTGGCACTGAGCCAGAAGCAACATGAGAGATCCTTAATCAGCCATTCGCAGGGCAAGGTGCTTGAAGCTACATGGTCTCTAATTCGGATCAACTCACCAGTAATTGAATGCACATGTCCGAGGGTTAATCGGACACCGGAACTTGCGTGACGTCACGATATTTATTTCACGCCAGATTGGCCTCTTCGGAAATGTTGGTTCATCTTTCTGCGTACAGTAAAACCTCTCTATAAATCGACCGACCATGGGACCGACGTTAAATGGTCCATTTAGGAAGGTGGTTGGCTTAGGGAGTTTTTCATTTTGCTACAATGGTACTCTATGGGCGATCGTTTGGGAACCAAATAAAGCAATTGATATTGGGCAGTGGTCGATCTGTGGAGGTGGTCGGTTAGAGAGGTTTGACTGTATATATATCTCTGCATGGCGTGATGAAATTCAAGAAAGTCCTGATATACATAGGAATAGCAGATTCCATAGACACCCCAGTACTGACGCATAGCCTTCCACAACACGTGTGCAGTTGTATTTCCTTAATGTGGTTTTACGTCCTAGCAACGTGCAACAGCTTGTGATAGTGCACACTGATGGCAAAGTTATAGTGCTGCTCCACTGGATCACCGCGTCCTCTGTACCATAGCCCGATATCCAACTCAGTCACATTACCCTGACACTGAGCCAACCAGTCCTTGCCCTATCCTATTAATGTGGAGTGCCTGACTAGGAAGCAACAAGTATCAATTTGTAAGTCATTGCTTTGACTCGACTGGGTTCGGACCCGTGGGTTCGAATCCTACGACCTACCAAAAAGGAAGACGCCCATGTCACTTGTCAGCTTCTTGCTGCCCTTATCAATTAGCTTCCTGCTGCCGGTATCAATCAGCTTCCTGCTGCCCATACCAATAAGCTCCATGCAGCCCATATCAGCTTCCTGCTGCCCGTATCAATCAGCTGTCTGCTGCCATATCAATAAGCTCCCTGCTGCCCATGTCAGCTTCCTGCTTCGCATATCAATCAGCTTCCCGATGTCCATGTCAGCTTCCGGCTGCCCATATCCATCATCTTCCCACTCTCCATGTCAGCTTCCTGCTGCCCGTATCCATCACCTTCCCACTGTCCATGTCAGCTTCCTGCTGCCCGTTTCCATCACCTTCCCGCGGTCCATGTCAGCTTCCTGCTGCCCTTGTCAATCAGATTCCCAATGTCCATGTCAGCTTCCTGCTGCCCATATCCATCACCTTCCCGCGGTCCATGTCAGCTTCCTGCTGCCCGTGTAAATCACCTTCCCGTTGTCCATGTTAGCTTCCTGCTGCCCATGTCAATCAGCTTCCCGCTATCCACACCAATAAGCTTCCTGCTGCCCATATCATCACTGACACCGACACCCACCCGCACCCCCCCCCCCTCAGCCCCCCCCCCCTCCCCCACACCCTTCACTCTATACCAACACTCGGTGCAATCAGCGCTCAGGCGGCAACACCAGCTCCAAAGTGGCTGTCACACTATGCTGGATTGAGCAACGGACAGAATTGTCTAGTCCAGTGGTGATAAGTATCAAAATGTATTCAAATGTGTCAAAGTGTTGTGACATCGGGTCTATGAACGGACATGAAACGAACATGAAACGGACATGAAACGGACATGAACGGATAGCCAATGGACGAAATAAAATCAAACCGGGCAAGAACCATAGATGTCAGTATGGCGGCATCCGTTCCTAGTTTTGTTCATGTTCAAAACTTGTACAGACACAAACCGGACATTGTTTGTATTTTGTCGGTTTCCCCCAATCCGGTGAGGTGTGACAGGGCCTTAAGGCATTGAGGTTTTTATGGGGACGGATACATTCTGGAACAACAAAGTATCAAATTAAAAAAATACCATGCCTGGCTGCATTTCTTTTATCACCATGAAATTGACATAAATAAATATGTTCTTGCTACCATTATTCTATCTGAAGAATATTTCAGATCGATGAAAGCCGGATACACACGCACTATGTGCATATAAGAGTTAAAAGAGTGTAACAGACTGGTTAAGGGGCTGTCAGATTAGGGTTTTTTGCGGGAGCGTATGGCGGCGTAAGCACGTTACGTCATATACGTCGGCATACGCCGTATACGCTACTCATATGCTACGCATACGCTACTCATACGCTACTCATACTCTGCCAGATGCCGCCAGATGCCGGCGTATGTGAAGCGTATGAGGCATACGCCGCCATACGCTTTCATAAATCCGTCCGTCCAAATTTTTGTGTGCATGCTAAAAAAAAAACGACCTATGAGGGCGTATGGCCCATACTGTCAAAAAATGTCACAGCACGCTCCCATACGCTCCTCATACGCTCCTCGTATGCTCCTCGTAGGTTCCACATACGCTCAAAACCACCCGAAAGGTCACCAAATGTCATCATAGGCCGGCACGCGCAGGACCTACGTAGGTTTTCAATACGCTCCCGCCATACGCCGTAATGTGACAGGGCCTTTAGTTGAGTTCTTGAAATCAGTAGGTTGCGATTGGTCTACCTAGTACCATTAGCCATTACAGCAAATTTACTAATTCACAATTATTATGATCAAATATTACTAGTCAGTTTCTGTATTAGGAGATTTTCTTTGAGAGGGATTTAGAGCCCAATCCTGGTTTGAGGGTCTATGTGGTCAAGCTTGGCTCATGTGTCGTTCAGCCCTAACGACTGTCGTTCAGCCCTAACGACTGTCGTTCAGCCCTAATGACTGTCGTTCAGCCCTAATGGCTGTCGTTCAGCCCTAATGACTGTTGTTCAGCCCTAACGACTGTCATTCAGCCCTAACGACTGTTGTTCAGCCCTAATGACTGTCATTCATCCCTAACGACTGTCGTTCAGCCCTAACAACTGTCGTCAGTGAAGTAGGCTCGGGTATATTACAAAGTTGGAAAGTATTGCAAACCCTACCTTCACTTCAAGTTGTTTGTTTGTTGTTGTTTTATGTCCTAGCAACATCTAAGGTCATATCAGGATGGGTACTGACTTGTGACAGTGCGCACTCATGGCGACTTTATAGGTCTGCCCCACTGGGAAACCAGGCCGCTGGCACCATGACCTGATATCCCACTCAGTCACATTATCCTGACACTGAGCCAACCAGTCCTTACCCTATCCTAATAATGCCGAGCGCCTGGCTAGGACGTGAGGAGTATCAATTTTTAAGTCATTGGTTTGACTCGACCAGGGTTCGCACCCATGATCCCATGGTCTACCAACATCACTTAAAGTAAATTTGAAGGTGGTTTTTTTACAGTATGCTTTACCATTTATATAAGTCCAGCATTACATTCCGTCTCTATCATCACAAACCGACTATTACTTGCCAAGGGGAGTGCCGAGGCTCATAGCCCTATGCATACAGGTTTCGAGCTGCTATAGCCCATTTTACATGTGAAAACTTCAGGCGCAAAACCATGAAAAGACCAATCCAAAAAATGGAGATAAACATTGGAGCCAAACCCTCAAAATCTTTTTTCTTTTATATAGTCCTTCCCTTTTGTTCATTGCTCCATAAACATGTGGAATTAGTGAGAATTAAAATTATTTTCAGGTAAAAATCTTTTATTTAAACTAGATTTTTGGATTAGTTTTGCGCCTGAACTCTTCATTCTGTGATCTTCCATACAAATACATACAATGTTCAAATAAGGAATACAGTAAAACCTCTCTAACCGACTACCTACACAGATCGACCACTCCCCTATATCGATCGCTTTATTTGGGTCTAAACCATACCATTGTAACCATATTCTAACTCCCTAAACCTCCCACCTAACTAAATGGACCACTTAAAATCGGTCCGAAGGTCGGTCGATTTTGTTGTTGTTGGTAAAACAGTTTATTCATCAGAACATACATTTTTTTCAGCGCCGAGGCACTGGTCTTCCAGCCGTTTACATTACATTGTAAATAGGTCGATAAGCGGGTACTATTTAGAGAGGTTTTACTGTACATGGTTAAATCAAGTGACCAGATCGCTGAAGGGAGAATGTGTCTATATGAGCGCAATGCACATCGCTTTAACACGCATTAGGCAGACTATGTCGCATAATATTTTAAGAGTCGCTAACCAAGACACATATGTTATATATTTCTTTCGGAGATGGAGAGAAGCCGGTGACACTCTTATACAATAAAATACTGTGGCGGCCGGAACCTAAATCCCCTGCTAGCACTGCGATGAGTGGAGTGCAGCACACATTAGGGCGGGAACCATGTCCCTGCTTGTCACCAGGTGCATTCCATGGCAGATTTAATAACCCCTTAGAGGATGGTCTCTAGCTATATTGGTCCTTTTTTTTTTCTTTTTTTTGATGATGTGTTTATACTGTCCATACCATGTAAGCTCAGGTGCTCGGGCTTGTTTTCAATGCTGGCCAGTTGTAGGAGTGGTTTAATCTTATCACACAGTAGGAGTTGATAAGATGTTTTTGTTTCTCACACCGTAGCAGGTACATGGTGATTATTTAGTATCTGTAGATGTTTGCGCTTCTTTTGCGTTGGGGTTGGCTATCCAAGATCGATCCCGAAATAGGGAAGGACTGGTAGGTAGCTGTTGACAGTTAATTGCGTCCCTTGCTGTGCCTACACTGATGATTCGGGTGTTGTAGCCGTGCACAGGCAGCTTTGGTGGTGGATCTCCGCGCCAACTTACTCAGGCAACAATGCGCCCCTATGCAATATCAGACAGTGCAATGATCCGCTTGGCTCTTGATAGTCTTGATAATCAGGCAGGCTATGGTGTGTGTATGTCATATCATCATCATCCATGGCTTAACCATGAGGGTAGTTGGGTCACCACAAATGACTGCAACCAGTTTTAAAGGAAAATTTGTTTTTATTTAACAACTCCTCTAGAGCACATTGATTGTTCTCATTGGATATTGGATGTCAAACATGTGCTCATTCTGACATATTTCTTTGGAGGAAATCCACTGCTGCCACATAGGCTACTTTTTCCGACAGGCAGCAAGAGGTATTTTATATGCACTTTCCCACAGACAGGACAGTACATATCACAGCCTTTGATGAAGCAGCTATGGACAACTGGATGGAATGGAAAATAGCCCAAACTGCAAATGTGTCCACTGGGCAGGATCGATAGGATGACCCACACCTCCACAGGTGGACACGCTACTGCATGAGCTACGCCCCGCTCCCTTCGCAACCAGTTTAATCCATTTATATGCACTTTCCCACAGACAGGACAGTACATATCACAGCCTCTGATGAACCAGCTGTGGACCACTGGATGGAATGGAAAATAGCCCAAACTGCCAATGTGTCCACTGGGCAGGATCGATAGGACGACCCACACCTCCACAGGTGGACACGCTACCGCATGAGCTACGCCCCGCTCCCTTCGTAACCAGTTTAATCCATTTTCGCTGTTCTGCGCTGCCCTCTGGCACTTACCAAACTCCAGGCCGGTCCATTCCCCGATGTCGTCCCACCGCTTCCTTTGTCCGCATTGTCTTCTTCCCCCTTTCACTGTGCCTTGCAAAATGGTTTGGCTCAGACCTGACAAACAGAGAAAATGGCCATGCTACTGCAGTTTCCATCTTTTTACGATCATCACAAACTCTGTGTGTGGTCCAATTGCCTGCTGGATCTTGGCATGGTCTTCCTCATCGATGACCTGGTTTATATATGAGATGTGTAGTGTCACGTTTTCTGCTGTAAGTCCCAGCCTCTTCGTCTACCATTATATAACAGATTTACCCAGAACTCTGGTATGCAGGTATTGCAGGTATTGCAACACCTCAGGGAGTTTGACGCCCCTGCCCTGCAGAGTTGTAAACCAGTGCCTTGTGGTACAGGTTCTTGACAGAACCGAGGCCTAAGGGAGCAAACCCTAAATAGAAAACCATGTCACTGTGGTAGCATTAAGGGTGGTTGATGTATGGAACTCCCAACATCTCCCGACCAGCCACTGCAGGGACAAATAGTTTTGCGCCTGTCTTGACATGTTCTTGCCAGTGTGAAACCTCTATTTGCTCCCCGAGAGAGTGCCGCTGGTAACTTGCAAAAGCCAGCAGCACTTCAACACTTTTGCAGGCAGCTTTCATGAAATGTTGAGAGCGGCAGTCAAGTAATGAAAGCAGTCTTTGTGGCATCGCGACCGACAGCATGATGATGATGATGAGTATCATGTTTTCTACTGTACTTGTAGACACATTTAGTGGTGTCCTTTACTCGGTTGATTTTCCGCACATGCCCATCGCTTGGTTTGCCAATGCAACAAGGACGTATAGCCCATAGTATTAGTAGCTAAATTAGTCAGATTTCCATGGTCTTTCTTTGTTTATTTATTCACAATAATTGGGAAGCATTAGACAAACATTGTGATGCAAACATAGCTAGCTGAGATACAGATTATTCAATGCCTTTGCCAGTTTGAGGATTGTTTCAAAAAACAGACCCTGATCACGATCTGGCTATATTTTAGATATGAAACGAGAACAATCAGTTACCTAAATATATGTATTTTTTTTTTCCATGTAACAATTGACACAAAACAGTACAGAAACAGTTACATTGAAAACACAAGGACATTTGCTTCAAATCAATATGTAATCTATTGGGATTATGAAACACCATAAATCAGTTTATCCTGAGCAAATGCATAAGCAGATACAGTACAACCCCATTAAACCAAGCTCGGTTAAACCAAACGATCAGTTAATCCAAACTTTGTTGGGCGGCCCGGCAAAATACTATCATTTATCACATAAAACAGTTGGTTAAACCAAAGTTGGTTAATCCAAACGATCGGTTAATCCAAACAAATTTGTTGGGCCCCAGGCCACTTCCGGTACGGTTAAACCAAACTTTCATGTGGTTATAAGATCATCCGAGTCTTTTTTTATATGATAAATGGTAGTATTTTGCTGGGCCGCCGAAAAAGGTTGGGATTAACCCATCGTTTGGCTTAAGTGAGCTTGGTTTAACGGGGTTATACAGTATATACATAAAAACAATAATCAAAGTGTCCACATACATTGTATATTGCATTCATAATGCACCTGCGTTTTTGCCCAAGCCAAGTCAAAGTCGAAGCCCAAGCTTGGTTAATCCAAACAAATTTCTAGGGTCCCTTCAAGTTTGATTTGATGGGGTTATACTATATAGTATGTTGATCGTTACAATGGATAAAGTTTTGTCCCATATTGCTTAGCACCTTTTGAGACAGGTTCATATAGATGTTATTTGAAATTCACCAGCATGTGTATTTATTTACCAAGGGACCGGGCGCCGTCGTCGAATCGGTAGGGTGCAGGCTTCCAGTGCGGAAATATAATTATGTTCATCGCTGTGTGTCTGAAACAAACGAACGTCGGCGGTGGCGTTTGATTTGATGGTTGGCCTTGCTTTACCTCACACGCTGCGAAAATCGGCGCGCCAAAAACCATCCTTACTTACATCAGGTAAATAACCCACCTAGAGAGAAGGGATTGCGAGGGCATTTCCCAGAAGAACAGAAAAGATCCACCCGTATCGCGAAAGTCAAGCAATGGTACTAATAAAATACTAAATGGATTCACCTAGAAATCTCACCCATATTAGAAAGTCAACCGTGACAGAATGAGCATCTTGTGCGAACTGAGAAGTGGATCCTCTGGAAGATGCATAAATGGGGCTTTGTCGTTTGTTTGTTGTTGTTTGATGTCCTAGCAACATCTAAGGTCATATCAGGACGGATACCGACTCGTGACAGTATGTAAAGTCCTCGGCTGGCAGTTTTTAGTTGTGTAGGTAGGCTAAGAGGAAATCAAGGAAGGAAAGCAGATATAGAGTGAAAGGGGGAGAGGTAGACTCCAGTCTTTATTATATTTATAGTTTCATGAATCAAAATGGTGGCACACACCTGACCAAAACCTCCAATCCCCAAAAGGCATTCTTATATCAACCAATGAACATTCAAGATCCTTGTAACCAAGGCATGGTTATGTCTGGCTACAGTGCCCTGTTGTGTCTGGTGTGCAGTGATCCGTAAATAACACTTGGGGGGAGGGGGTATGCAAGCAGAGTTCCAAAGACTCTGTACATTTCAAGAAGTGCCCCTCTCACACTATCTATTATAATACAATTTCTATCTTAAATCAGTAATGGATCACCAACACCACATATACCTTATATGCCTTTGGTTTTACATACCATTTACCATTATATAGACCATTTGTAATTTATTATAGAATAGTTCACACCTTAACCAATATCTCAAATAGCGGGAAATGTTACAAGTGTGCACTCATGGTGACAGTATAGTGCTGCCCCACTGGGATACCAGGCCACCAGCACCATGACCTGATATCCCACTCATTAACATTATCCTGACACTGAGCCAACCAGTCCTTGCCTTCTCGTAATAATGCCGAATGCCTGGCTAGGAAGCGACAAGTATACAGTTTTAAGTCATTGGTTTTACTCGACCAGGGTTCAAACCCACAAAACCATGGGTTCAGATCCCCCGATCTCCCAAAACAGGAGACGGACGCTCAACTCATTCAGCCATCCTGTCTGGTCTTAAAGGGGGCAGTAATATGACTCCCAGGTAAGGAGCCACATAAACGGTAGATAAAGGATTCACCCTGTACTCACAGTACATGGATGAATACCACCCCTATATAAAAGGTGTCGAAAAAGTGGGGAAATGAAATGAGAGCCTAAATTGACAATCTAAAAAGCAGTATTTATTCTTCTCTATATGTCTTAATATTTCACAGCTACCTTTGAGTTGAAAAATCTAATAAAACATATAGTTTAATAGAATTTAAAGGCGAAATCGATGGCGTTCTATGGCCGCCATCTCGTCTTTTTGCATTCTCTCCCATTTCACCAACTCTGTGCCGATATAAGTACCCATTTGATACTGGAGGCAGGAATTCTACTTCCTGTTCCATACTAAAGCTATTTTCGCCCGTATTTAGACTACGTTGTCGTTCACCCGTGTACTGCGAGTACAGGGTGAATCTGTTACCTACATAAACAGGTGGCTGGGGATAGGGTTGTTGCATCAGGAAGCATAGGTAGTGTAATAGTTAGCAACTTAGCTCCTGAATGGCAAGGGTGGTGGGTTTGAATCCTGCTCCAGGTGCAATATTTCCCATGTTCATCCCCCCATGGTACTGCTTTCTGTGACCTAGATCCCTATAAGTTACACATGCTGTATGGGTCTTAAACCTACAGGTGGATGTATATATGTAAGTGATTTACCTGTATATATGTAAGTGATTTACCTGTGATTTACCTTTACTAATACGCATAACCAATTTAAAAGACTTACAATTCCTGGAGGGTTGACTAGAATTGACTGCACTATTGTCTCAGGGAAGGAGCCACATAGACAAGTAGCATGGATAGAGTAACTGCATCCGGGAACATAGGTAGTGTAATGATTAGCATGCTAGCTCTAGAATAGCAAAACAAGTGTTTGAATTTTGTCTAGGCACAATATTTCCCATTTTCATAACCCACCCCCAATAATGCCAACGACTTCAATGAATGAGTTATAGCGTCCATCTCCCATGCTCATAGATGGTGGGGTCGAAACCTGGTCGAGTCAAACCAATGACTTGAAAATTGATACTTGTCGTTTCCTGGCCAGGTGCTCGGTATTATTAGGACGGGGAAAGGACTGGTGTGCTCAGTGTCAGGATATTGTGACTGAGTGGGATACCAAGTCATGATGCCGGCAGCCTGGTTTCCCAGTGGGACAGCACTATAAAGTTACCATGAGTGCGCACTGTCACAAGTCGGTACTCGTCCTGATATGACCTTAGATGTTGCTAGGACCTAAACAACAACAAACAAACAAACAAACTTTGATGCAGCTTTAGTCATTTGATTTAAGGTTGCTGTTTTTACTCAATTTTAGGAGAAAAACTAAGAAAAGCATCAATATATTATTGCAATTTTGTTTAGAAACCTGGCTCCTGGTTATTGCGACGCTGAAATCCAATTAAATGTTCATCTTGCCTCCGTCTAAACAGCCTCGGGGATATCGTGAGAGCTATCTTGATTAGCTACCTGGCCGGCCGTTGCATTATGCAGTTTGGTGTCAACATTGGGAGGCCACCTGGTGGCTGAACTACGAACCAGCTATATAGCACCAGTTTTGACTCCCGGAAGGACTAGTCCTTGAAATAACAGCAGCAAATAGTTCCTAATTGGAATAGGTTAGAGTGACTCGAGTACTACAATGACCACCATGAGTTGCGATATTACCACATATATCATGACTGCATATATATATATATATATATATATATATATATATATATATATGTATTGTTAATTGAAATGACTTAGAGTGAATGGTATACTACACCAAAGACCCTATAATACTAAGACGGCTCACTCCCTATCTCTCCCATGGTAATGTAAATTTTGCAGTGCCACCTTGTGGTGGGTTTGATCAGCCCGGCTGCTGGTTGATGTTTCACATGTAAACACATACAATTATATTATACGTGAGATAGGTAAGTATGAATACACATCAATATGAAATTGCTATGAACAAATACACATCAGCATCAGCCTCATCATCAGCATCGCCATCATCACACATCTTTCCCGTTCATATATACATTTATACATATAATTTAGCACCTATTTAACCAAGAGAACAGCCAGCGCACCAAGTGGTGGGTTTGATCATTTTGATTACACAGTACAGGCTGAGTGAGCCGTCTTAGTATTATAGGGTCTTTGACTACACTGACCAGGAAAAGGTCTGATATTCACACATATGTTAGGACTATGTCCTGTTAATTGAAATAAGTTAGAGGAATCTTGTACTCCCATGACTAAAAGAAGATGCGATATTCACACATGTGTCTTGACAGACTATGTTTTGCTAATTGGATTGAGTTAGAGGGAATAGTGTACTACAATGAGCACGAAAACCTACTATATTTACAGGATATCAGGACTATGTATTGTTACTTGAAATCAGTTACATCAAATGGTGTACTAGCATGACTTTAGAGCAAATGCTTTGTTTGTTTGTTGTTGTTTTATGTCCTAGCAACATCTGAGGTCCTATCAGGATGGGTACCGACTTGTGACAGTGCACACTCATGGCGACTTTATAATACTGCCCCAATGAGAGACCAGCCCGCCAGCACCATGACGTGATATCCCACTCAATCACATTATCCTGACACTGAGCCAACCAGTCCTTGCTCTATCCTAATTATGCCAAGTGCCTGGCTAGGAAGCGAGCAGTATCAATTGTTAAGTCATAAGTTTGACTCGACCAGATTTCGAACCCATGAATTTGAATCTCATGATATACCAAAACATGAGACGGACTCTCAGTCATTCGGCTGGAATGAGTCATTGCCTTCAAATAACATGCAATGTGCGCATTCTGGCCAATGACAGCAACCAGCGTTATATATACATTTTGTTTACACAGAGAATCTCTGAGGGTTAGTAGGCCTACTATATATACACTCTCCAAAATGTAGAAGAGGATCAGCAGCTTGCACCACAATTTCAATGGAACATCTCGAAGCCCTCGTAGAATGATTGTAAATTTAATTTAAAGTCCATTCTCCTAAGCACTGCGAGTCACGTGACACTTCCTATGCATTCTGAGGATGACGTCATTGAAGAAATAGCATTGATATACCAGGTAGTAGTACAGCCATCGGCGGAGGAGCACCTATGGATGCCTTTAATTAAATCTGGTATAGGCTTACGTGTATCATATATATGTTACACACTGCAATATGTATGTCCTGCTGTTCATTGCGGTGTCGCGTCCTAGCAGGATTTAAGGTTATATCCCGACTGATGGCAATGTGTAAATGTAAATAACAAACAGAGATCCGATGCTTTGCAGACCAGACGGGATGGCTGAATGAGTAGAGCCTCCATCTCCTGTTTTCGGAGATCAGGTGATCCGAAACCATGAGTTTGTGGATTCAAATCCTGGTCAAGTCAAACTAATAACTTAAAGATTGATATGTGTCGCTTCCTAGACAGGAGTTTGGCATTATTAGGATAGGTCAAGTACTGGTTGGCTCAGTGTCAGGATAATGTGACTGAGTGGGATATCAGGTCATAGTGCTGCTGAACTGGTGTGCCAGTGGGGCAGCACTATAAAGTCACCATGTGACCACTGGTGACGTCACTTGATACTGTGACTGTCTGGCCTTTGCTATTTGCAGGGCTATCGGCGTGGAGTAAACAGGGCCTCCTTCTCTCCCGTCCTGATATGACCTTAGATGTTGCTAGGACGTAAAACAACAAACAAACTTGGCTTAGCCAGCAACCTAGGCGCACTCCTCGGACGAGTCACATGGCAAAGTCAAGCAGGTGGAATTACTGTGTCATCCGAGCGCATTCACAACAAATTGAGGCACTGCGCTAAAATGCGGTAAACTTTGCAATTAGACAGAGTAGTAACAGAGTGTTGCCCTGAAACTGAAAGGAGACTTCCTCAGAGAGTGACTCTCAGGAACAAGCGACGATGAGTACATAGTGAGAAGTACTGTGGGTCTTCTACAGCCTACCAACCCCGCTAAATACACTAGAAGCATGCCCATATATATATATATGGGCATGTATATATATATATATATATATATATATATATACAGTAAAACCTCTCTATTCCGACCCCTCCACAGATCGACCACTCCCCTATATCGATCACTTTATGTGGATCCTAACAATACCAGTGTAACCATATTCTAACTCTCTAAACCGACCACCTCCCTAAATGAACCACTTAAACCCAGTCCCATGGTCAGCCGATTTAGAGAGGTTTTACTGTATATATATATATATATATATATATATATATATTCATATGTACATATATGTATATATATATTTGTGTATGTCTTCATATGTATACCTATATGAATATATGTATTTATATATATATAACTATACATATATGTACATATATATATATATATATATATATATTCTTATATATATGTACATATATACATGGATGTATATATACATATAGGCCTACACATGTATTTATAGATATACATATATGTATGTACACATATATATGATTTTTGGGCTTGGGTTTTACATCCCGGCAAAATCTAAGGTCATATCAGGATGAGTATCAACTTGTCACAGAGTGCACTCATGGCGACTTTATAGTGCTGCCCCACTAGGAGACCAGGCCGCTAGGTGAGATAAGCTGATTTCCTACTCAGTCATATTATCCTGATACTGGGCTAATGAGTCCTTACCCTATCCTAGTAATGCCAAGCACCAGGCTAGATAGCGACAAGTATCAATTGTGTAAGTCATTGTGTAATATAACTGGAATGACTGGCCGTCAGAGCCCCATAAATACCACTTACTCTTCCCAGATGAATTCTGACAACTGTCTGGCAGTTCACACCGGATTCCCCTCTCCCACAAACTCATAAGCAAGAAAGGGAAGGCAAGTTGTGCAAGATTGACAGTGAAGAAGTTGTGCTTTATTGGCATCAACTCCTATTCACCTACTAACGACCAATCACCCTGACTCCTCACCTTCTGTCCACACAGAGCCTCATTACTCTGTTTAATATGTATATGAATCAGTGCCTACAGCCCATTGAACCGGAGTCCCACAGTTGTTGCACACAGCTCATTTTGTATATGAAAGGTGGAGCATCAGACAGACTGTCTGGGTTCCTGCCCAACAGAAGAGTGTGTCTCGCTCAAGAGTCAAGAGTAGAGTGTTCACTTCAAGAGTCCATCCAGAAGTAATCTGCTCAGAGTGTCTGGTGCAGTGTGTATAGGATAATCAATATCAGAATGAGGCTTGTGTGGTCAGGTGGGGCAAAGGGGTGCAGGTGGCTGGGCCTCCCACAGCCAGCCAATCAGACAACCTCTACAGCCTGGGGGGGTGATGCCCTAATAGGGGCCGCTGTCACTCAACCCCAGCTGCAGGTGGTGTCCATAATGTATGCAGAGTGGCTGGGTCTGCTTGCCCATCGGTCCTGTGGTAACAGGTAGTTGCAGACAGTTACACTAAATATATATATTAAAAAAATGTCCTTCTTCTCCACTTGCACCCTTACTGGTGCATAGAGGGAACATTTCACCAAACATTAACTGTCTCTTATATAGGAACATCTCGTCATAATCTCGGGCACTATATATTAGCATATATTTCCAAAAATAGCCAGATAACAGACCACACAGCTACGTACAAGCCTATGCTATGTAAATAGGAGTAGGCTAGTCTAGTAATAAGAGTAGAAAAATAAATACATATATACCAAGAAAATCAAAAAAAACTAACATAGGCTACTAACCATACCAACCAATTATCTATCTGCTACTGAAATGCAGGCAATCAAATACCTTATCAGCAGCCACTGTGTGGTAAGATAACACCAACACTACAACTGGCCAGCATTGAAAACAAGCCTGGGTACCCGGGCTTATATGCTATGGACAGTATAAATACAGCCTCAATAAAAAAAAATTTTATTTAAAAAATGGGGGTTGGATGTGTGTGAGTAGCTGGTGCTGGGGGAGGATAGTATAATATATAGAAACGTATTTGTGACCTAGGCATTAGAGCGATAAATAACATACTATAAATGTAGAATTCCCGATAAGGGATTGTGGTCCTGTATTGTGATCGAGGTTTCATGCAGTGCATTAATACACTAGTAATTATATCCAACAGTACCCACTCTAGTTCCAGATAGTGTCACCTGGTTCAGGTGGCGCCACCTGTCAGTGAGAACCACTACACCAGCGCCCCCTACAACGCTCAGTAATCGGAGAAGAATTCAGTCCCTTATTCATATAGCATTATTTAGTGTGGCGATAAATGTAGATTTTATTTACTTTGTCCGATTTGTCCTTATCACCATTAAGCACACAGAAAATGTAACGATATCAATATCATAAAGGGAGTACTGCGCTGCATCCGAGTAGTTTATGAATGATGGCTTAAAGCTGCATAGTCCGATGAAATATCAAATTTTCAAAACCAAAACAATTATCTAGATTTGATTTTACATATCTAACTTAGATACTGATGCACTTATTAAGCATTTGTTTCTGCGTAGAAGGCAATACTGAGTCAATTAAACGTACCCTGTTACTGCAGAAGTCACAGTTCAAAGTTGTGGCAAGCTTGCCAAAACTAATTTGCACTCAAAATAACTCAAAAGTTTACCATTTAAAATAAAAGTAACTTTGAACTAATGTAAAGTAGATACTAGTGATCGATCTAATATATTTTTCTATACAACAATACAGAAATTCAAAACCATCTGATTACACCAACATTCCACATACACTGTATGTGGCATGCAAATGCGGCATGCAGCATAAGCCATGTTTACACGGGGAATTGTAAAGCGATTTATATGAAGCGATGTAGTGGCGTGTTTACACGGACCGAGTTTGAAAGTGTTTCGGCGCCGGGAACCAGCAGCCTTAGTTCCGCATGTAGCCGGCGAGCACTGCTATTTTACACTATCGCCGCCCGGGAACCAGCTCAATCGCATCACATAGACCACCTCTCAACCAGGTATTTTTAAAGCGCATCATATGAAGCGAATCAGCCCTAATCTGCCTCAGAGTCACGTTTACACGGCAAATGTGAGACAAACTAGGCAAGGCGATTTATATGAAGCGATATAACTCTCCCGTGTAAACAGGGCTTTAGATACCGATGTGATTTTCGGTCTTTCTTTTTACAAATTGGTGAAGGAAGGTCAACATTCCTGTTGTTTCCTATGGCAAATGTGGCAGCATTTGCATTCACAGCGATCGGTCCATGGGTCGATCCACTTGCCGCATTCGCATTTTCATTTGTATTTGCATTTGCATTCGCAATCACATTCAGACATATGAAAGCACTACTGAGCCTTTACTTGCTTTTCAATTTCTTGCCACATTTGCGTACCGCATACCGCATACCACATACTGCGCATATGTCTGAACCTAATATAGCGATATAGCGATATAGCGAATGGTAGACAGGAAGTGTGAACACTTATTTGTCTCTCATTTCTTTTTTTTTTGGTACATTAGTTGTCCCAAGCAGGGGAAATCCCAGTCACAGACGACTGCTCTTCCCCACTCCACTGCTGGTCGATAGAAAGCTTGAGCCTACACTTTTACCGACCCAAGGGATTTTTAACCTCCCACACCACATATACATGGTATGAGAGCAACCGGCCTTTGATGACGCTGTAAGTTATACACAGCGGTGGAAATCCAAATTGGCAGAGCTGGGGAGCACGGCGAATCGAACCGGCGACCCTCAGATAAGGAGTCTGACCTAGAATAAAGTCAGACACTCTAACCACTCTGCCACAGAGAATGACACAAGTCGGAGAACAATAAATAATACACCATGCACTGTAGGACACTGGACGCAGTGGTCCAATCAGTAACAGCGCTGGCACAACATACTTGATTAGAATATAGGTTGAACCCTGGTTCGAACCCTGACCGAGACAAACCAATGACTTACAAAGTTGATACGTGTCACCATCGAACCTGGCATTCGACGTTATTACTACTACGAGGATAGGGTAAGAACTGATTTGATCAATTTTTGATAATGTGACTGAGTGGTATATCGGTGTCAGTGGCCTGGCATTCCATTCAGGCAACACTATAAAAGGTGCCATGAGTGTGCACTGTCGCAAGTTGATGTGTGTCTTGATATGACCGTGGATGTTGCTAGAACATAAAACCACCAAGCAAACAAACATCCTACAAGGGGAAGTCACACTCGGACTTTGCACGAATTAACAGTTGTGTTTGTTGGGGTTTTATATCCTAGTAATATCTAAGGTCATATCAGAACGGGTACCAACTTGTGATATGGTGCTCCTAGGGGCGAATTTATAGTGCTGCCCCGACGCCGTGATCCGATAGCCCACTCAGTCACATTATTCTGAAGCCAGTCCTTACACTATCACGTTTAATACAAAACAGCAGGCTAGGTAGCGACACATAAATTATATAAGTCGTTGCTCTGACTCGGCTGGAATTCAAACCCACGACCTCCCTTCTGGGAAGCCAGCCGGCGCTCTTATCGATTCGGCCATCTCTTCCGGTCCCCCCCCCCCTACCTCCCTCGCCGGTTCTACATCAAGAGCTTCTCTCGGGGTCAGAATAGGGAAATATGAATGAATATTCTTTACTTTTAATACTCTAAATTCCATCTGAGTTGTAATGTATGACATTCAGTGTAGTTTTCTCTCTCTAGATAGATAACAATGCAATATATAGTTATATCTAAATATATTACACAGCTATATGTCTAGATATTTGTGTAACACATGTGTATATATATATATAACTTAGTTATCCATATGCTATATCATAGGATTCGATCCCATGGGTTCGAACCCTAGTCAGGTCAAACCAATGACTTACAGATTGATACTTATCACTTCCTAGCCAGGCACTTGGCATTATTAGGATAGGGCAAGGACTGGTTGGCTCATTGTCAGGATAATGGGACTGAGTGGAATATCAGGCCTGGTCTCCCAGTGCGGAAACACTATAAAGTCGCCATGAGCGTGCATTGTCACAAGTCAGTGCCCATCCTGATATGACCTTAGGTGCCCATCCTGATATGACCTTAGATGTTGCCAGGATGTAAAACTCCAATAATCAACCAACCAACTAGTTATCTATATAGAATTGTTTGTTGTTGTTTTACGTCCTAGCAACATCTAAGGTCATATTATGACGGGTGCCAACTTGTGACAGTGCGGTCTCATGGTGCCTTTATAGTGGTGCCCCACTGGAAGACCAGGCCACCAGCACCATGACCTGATATCCCAATCGGTCACATTATCCTGACACTGAGCCAACCAGTCCTTGTCCTGTCCTAATAATGCCAAGCGCCAGGCTAGGAAGCGAGAAGTATCAATTTTTAAGTCATCGGTTTGACTTGACTATGTAATCAATCAATCAATAGTTCCATCCTCTAGTCGAGGGTTGGATGCAATGGTTCTCCACTTGTCCCGATGTTGTGCTGTTCTGATAGACTGTGAATAATTCAAGCCTGTCCACTGTGAAATATTTGTAAACCATGATGTTCTTGGTCTCCCTCTCCCTCTGCTGCCATTCACCTTCCCTTCCAACAATGTACGGTATATTGAACTCTGACGAATGATGTGGCCAAAATAAATAAGTTTCTTTGTCTGTATAGTGGCAAACAAGCTTTTCTTATTTTTAATTTTTCTGAGAACTTCTTTGTTGGTGATCTTCTTTGTCCATGATATTTTCATCATCCTTCGATAAGTCCACATCTCAAATGCTGCTAAACGTTTGTACATTTTCTTAGAGATTGTCCATGTCTCTGCCCCATACATTAGAGTAGACCACACATAACACTGAAGATGATGTGGCTCATCAGGGCACACTCTGACAAAGATGAGTAAGTGGCCAGTCACCTTGGAAGGGAAGGGGAACCTGCCAAGTATTTACCCATAGTAAGCAATGGGACCATGGAATATACTGTGATATAATGACAAGCTCATTCAGTGTCGCTAAATGAATTAATGTCAGATGCAATGTGAGACACACTCACTAGACACTGCTTCTTAAATGACACAACAATCAAACTAACAAAAGAAAAAAAAGAAAATATAGAAAACAAATTTGATGTGGCCCTTTCTTGGTGTCTGCACCGGGCGCGGTGGCCGAATCGGTAGAGCACATGCCTCGCGTGCGGAAGATCGGGAGTTTGCGAGTTCGGTTCCCAGTCGAGTCAAACCAATGACTTAAAAATGGATACGTGTCACTTCCTAGCCTGGTGCTCGGCATTATTAGGATAGGGCAAGGACTGGTTAGCTTGGTGTCAGGATAATGTGACTGAGTGGGATAGCGAATCAGGCAATATAAAATCACCATGAGTGCGTACTGTCACAAGTCGGTACGCATCCTGATATGACCTTAGATGTTGCTAGGATGTAAAACAATAAACAAAAACAAAAAACTTCTTGGTGTGTTCTTTGTTAAGAGCGTCATATTAGGTACTCCAAAGTGGGTGTATACGGTGTCCGCAGCGCGAAATTTGACATATTTTAACCCTTTTTAAAACACTTCAATCTCCACTAATTCTGCTTCGTTTGAAATCAAACTTAGATGAAATTAAAGCTTATTCTTTACTCTTTTAGGATATCTGATTTTTAGTTAGCATTATGAAATAAATTAGAGTCAATGGAAACTTGTTTGGGGGTACCATCGCCAGCTATGTGAATGCTCGCTGAGTTTGTTTTCATCCACTCTGAGCTACTCCCTTCCCTAAACTTAATACCTTGGTGAGCACAGTGACCTGAGCTAAAAATACCCACCAAGGAAAGAGAGAGAAGAAACTAGGCTTCATTAGCATATCAAGCTTGGCTGTTTTTACGTGGTAAATTTGATTGAACTGAAGGAGTGAAAACATTAAGACATCAATCATCCTTGAAAATTGATCAGGATCGTGCTGAAAATGATATCATCAGAAAGCGCAAGTCTTCCTCTACCTAACCAGAACAATATTTGGTTGAGATTTATATCATGCTCATCACGGTTGGTCTGAGAATTGACTGTGTATTGCCATCTCTGCACTGGAGCAACGAATATGGCATCAATTGAAGCTACCGTGTCGACAGAAAACATGTACGATCATATAGAGCTTTTGATTTAGATTATTTTAGAATACAAATTAGAGTGATAGTGTAAGTAGAACAGAAGTTATGATGTTTTCAAGAATTTATCATTGATCCTGCTGATATTCAGTAGAAATTAAGGAATTTAGCAAGTTTAGCATAACATATCTGAAAGAATAACAAAGATAATGGTCTGGAAAAAAAAATTAGCCTGCTATTTATGCTATAGAGAGTGAGATTCTTTAATAGGGTTAAATGAGCGGGTGACACTCATTTGCTGTCATTGCTGGGGCACAGAGAACTGGGAAGCAACCCATTCCCACCTGCCACTCACATCAGGCCATCCCATTGGCCAACCCCTCAACCAATCATCTTCGACCTCCCAACAACCCCCACACTCCCCTGGTGAGCCCGGCACAGCCAGTCGCACCCGGCCCACCATAGCAGCAACACCTCTTCTTAACCCACCCACCCACAACCTGCACTTAACTCAATCTTTTAAAATAAACCCGAGCAAAAAACAAAAAATGAACGAAGAACTTGAAAAACCTAAAACCATTGAACTGAAAAAACTTGAACCTAATATGATTGATATGTTTGCCCTGATGATTGTTTAATGATTGTTATAATGTTTTCTGATTGATTAATGATGGATTGATGACTGATGAAAAATGCCGGTCCGCATCCTTGAAATGTCCTGTACTCATGATTAAAATGTCAACTTGATTAAATACCATAACTTCTTCTCCATATTGGGCCCTGTTACCGGCCACTCATACCTGTAAGAAGTAGAACTCAACTACTCCGCCAGTTACCCTGTCTCTCATGGAAATAAAGTTGTGTTATTCCCAACCTCTGCTTCTGTCTTCTCTGGGCCCCGGGTAGCAATGTTGGACAAATTATATGGAACATAGTGTCTGGGTCGGGGCCTTAAAAATCTAGATTTGTCTAATTTGGAAATGTGCGCAAATAAGTGCAGAAAAATGAATGTTTAAAACCTCATAATTTCGGAACTTATCAAGAGATCTATATGCATTTTATATATCTGGAATCGGATTTAAAAGATCTATACACCTATATAATTTTAAACACTGAAGCATTAAAATAAATCACTTTGGATTACCTAATCATATTTCACCTTGGCAACAGTATTTCGCCAAGGCCCAGTTAAAGCAACGAGTACACCCTCCCCAATGGTCAATCAATTAATCAATCAATTAAGTAATCAATTAATCGACCAATCAATCAATCAATCAAACTCACCTCCAAACTCCAAAGGTCTCTTTGCCAAGGCATTCCCGTGCGCAGTGCAGTGATGTGTAGTGCAATGTACCGTAGTGTAGTGCAGTGTAGTGCAGTGCAATATAATGTAGTGTAGTGCAGTGTAGTGCAATGTACTGTAGTGTAGTGCAGTGTAGTGCAGTGTAGTGCAATGTACTGTAGTGTAGTGCAGTGTAGTGCAATGTAATGTAGTGTAGTGCAGTGTAGTGCAGTGTACTGTAGTGTAGTGCAGTGTAGTGCAATGTAGTGCAATGTACTGTAGTGTAGTGCAGTGTAGTGCAGTGTAGTGCAGTGTAGTGCAATGTACTGTAGTGTAGTGCAGTATAGTGCAGTGTAGTTCAATGCAGTGTAGTTAACCGCAGTGTAGTGCAGCGTAGCGTAGTGCACCGCAATGTAGGGCTGGTCTTGGGTCGGTCCGGCGGCCGGTCCCGGGCTGCCTGCCGTCACCACCCACCCCGACTCCGGGACAGGTCTTCCCGTGAACGGCCTGAACCGCCCGCCCGCCCGCCCACCCGGCCCTGGGACACCCACCCGCAGAGCCCGGGTTTCCAGCGGCGACAAACACAGACCAGCCGGGCTGGGCTGGGAGGGGGGATTAGAGGGAGGGGACTTGGAGGCGTAGTGGAGAGTTATTCTGTAGTAAAACCATGTATATCTGTAGTGAGAAGGTCTTTTCTAGTAGTATATATAAAGAATATCTCTTCTCTTCCACTATTGTGGTAGTTTTTTTGTTTTTTGTTTGTTTTTGTTCAAATTTTTATTCCATTTGAATAACATCTTTTTTCAGCACCGAGGCGCTGGTCTGCCGGCCTTAACAATTATAGTGCATATGAACTATTTATGGATGAGATGATGCGATGGTATGAACAATATAGACAGTAGTAGGTTAAAATGAGGCATTACAAATATAGTGGGGATTTTATTTTGCACATGTAGACTGGATAATAGCCATTTACCTTTAGACTATATCAGTGATTTGATGATCATACCTGTGAGGAGACATTAATATAATGGGCATGACTCGCTGATACAGGTAGTCATGGATTTTGGCTTATGCAAATAATGGTTGCGTGACTCATTTAAATTGTCTTGGGTCAATTATAGCTTTGTCAGTAGTATATGTTTTATTGGTTTGGTCAGGTGTTATAGGCTGGTGGGTATACTTTGGTAGTTGTTATTTCTTTTACTCTTTTTGCCAGGGGGGATTTCAGAGAGGGAGATGAAATTATTGTGTAATACTACTAATACTGATAGTAAATATTGGAAAAGTTATTCTCTTCTTGTAGTTGTAGTTCTTTTGGAGTAGTACATATTGGGGGAAAAGGTATTCTCTTGTTGTAGCTCTGGAGGGTCTTTTGTAGTGGTATGATATATTAGAATAGTTATTCCCTTGTGGTATTGTGTAGTAGTATTATTCGACTAATTCTTCTCTTGTACTAGTTGTAGAAAATTATATGTAGTTAGTACTAGTATATACTGGAAAATGTATTCTCATGTGGTAGTTGTGAAGGTATTTTGTAGTATGACCTATTAGTATTTTAAGTATTTATTACTAGAAAAATCCTCCTATTGGGGTATTTGTAAAACGTATTTTTCTACTACTATAATACGAAAGTTATTCTACTGTGGTAGTTCTAGAAGTGCTTTGTGGTAGTATGATATCTTAGAACAGTTTTATCTTGTGGTAGTTTTGATAATAGGATAAATAATCGAAGTTATGTTCTTGTAGTAATCTATTTAACATGTGGTGAGTCGGCCACAGGAGAATGGGCCAATTGGTGGTCAATTTAAGATGTCAGTGTCACAATTCTTAAAGTGTAGTGCATTTCTTTGTTTCATATTAAATTATCCTAGAAACAAATAGGGTTGTTGTATTTTCTCTATCTTTACATTCAGGATAAATTTAAGAACTTTCCAACACCTCCGTCAATGCTAAACTATAACTATGCCGTTCAACACCGACTTGCAATGCTCGACGCCGACAACTTTCCCCGATTGGCCTATTTTCGTGAGCCTGACTCATGTACATATCATGTGGGTTCTCCTGTAGGTAGTAGATATTACTATGACTAGGCGATATCTATATACATATATAATATATTAGCAATACTCACGACAGCGATGCATATATAGTTGACTGCTACTCCACCGTCTTGGATTAATTCCACAGCGGGCGATTGAGTTAGCTAGGGTGTGAACTTCTGGAGAGGTGTGACAAGTGAAACGATATCACCTGTGCGTGTGGAATCTGGATACCTGGATACCCATACCTGTCTGTCTGGTCACGTGAGCAAAGTGCGGAGGAAAGTGCCAAGACTGACTCTCTTGAATGTCCTTCTTCATATACCTCTCCCCCTGTTGTCCCGTTGAACCGGGCTCCCGGGGGCGGAGCGTCCCGCCTTAAATGGCCGGCGCGGGCGGGCCCCGGCTCCGTGCGACACAAAGTCCCAGTCTGCCTCACACTCCCCGGACAAAACTCACTCACTCGGAGTAGCTCAGTAGGCCTACACGTGCACCTCACGCTAAAGGCCCTCCCCGGACTAGTGGTCCCCGCAGAGCGCGTCAGCGTACGGCGTACCGCGTCCCGCGCACCGCGTGACGCGCCTCAGTCAGCCCCTCCTCCTCGTCTTCCGCCGCCACCGCCGAGGCCGCCGCCGCGCAGAAAAAACAAACCCGACCCAGTCAGACAATCAGACCGCCCGCTGCTCAAGCTGGTCCGCGGCGACCGTGAGGGTTACCGTCCCGCCACAAGGCAACCAGCGACCGGCGAAATGTCGGGTGGTGTGGGGTGTGTGTGTTGGGGCGGGGGGGGGGGGGCGTTTGAGGGTGCCTACGGGAACAGCCAGCGACCGCACACTTGTGAGGGACGAGCGGCAAACCGGCGCGCCGAATCGGCGCATTTGGACGCGGCTATTGAAAGCAAGACCGCCTCCCGTCGGAGCGGAGGCGCCCCCCCCCCCCACTCCTCCCCCACGCGCTCGGTGGCGGCGCCGCGCGGCCGTCGCTGGAACTAACGGAGTGGCTCGTCTGTGTGTGAGTGTGGGGGGGGGGGGGGTCGGGCAGGAGCTTGCTTTTGGGGTGCTTCGTAACCTTACGACGGACTGCAGAACTGCAGCAATATAGAAAGGCCCCGATAAATCAGTTCAATCTTTGGTTCAAGATTAATCTTCAGGTGGGATGGTTGTAGAAACTGGGGATGTCTTTACAACATTCAAAACGGCGAAGCGTTGGGGAAGCCCCAAATCAAACTGGTCCGTCGGTAGCAGAGCAGTCGTATCCAGTAACAACAGCAAGGGTTCAGGAGGAAGGGACAGGTAAAGGTGGGTCCAGCAGGCAGGAGGCATCCAGGCGGGTTTTAGTGGTAGCGGGAGGAGTAGGAGGAGGAGTGTTAGTGCGGGTTTAGGATTGCCCAGAGCAGACGAACAGGTTCGATTGCCACTGAACCACTATGAATTCTCAGTCCTGTTTGTTTGGAAGAGTTTTTGATTTAATTTCGGTTAATATCACCAGACCTCCAGTTAACAGTTTGTTTGTTTGTTGTTGTTTTACGTCCTAGCAACATCCAGTTAACATGTTTGATTAAAACATGTTTGATAAAAGCTGCATATTCCGATGAAGTGTCAAATTTTCAAAACCAAAGTATTTACTTAGAATTGATTCTACATACCTAACTTAGATACTGATATAAATATTAATCATTTGTTGCCACATAGAAGGTAATGGCCCTGTCACACTACGACGTAACAAGTTGAACGTGGATGCAGCGTAGTTGACAAGAGCGTAACGTCGGTAAAGCGTAGTGATACTGTCATTCAACGAGAGAGGACAACTTCATTACGTTCATGGAACGTTATGAACGTTATTCCATCGCCAGAACTATGTTATGTGATGGCGAAATGTTGAACGTACGTTGAACGTATGTTCTCCGGATGTTATCCTGACGTTATCCTGATGTTATCCTGACGTTCCCATTATGCCACGTGGACGTTTCCACCGGGTTTAATGTGGGTCAACGTAGTGCAACGTAGTGCAACGTAGTTGAACGTAGTGACTAACGTTTTAATAATGTCTGTTTAATGTCATTGACGTTCGCCGAACATGTACAGAACGTACGGTGAACATAAACCCTTACGTTTGAGGTATGTCGAAAGTTTTGAACATGTCCAAAACCTTGACGTAACTCGACGTAAGACGACGTAGCGTGACGTAGCTCGACGTCAGTCTAACATCATTCTGACGTCATCATAATGTAATCCAACGTACGTCAATGTAATGACGAAAAATCACCATGTGAGGCTTACGTTGGCTCATTACGTCGTAGTGTGACAGGGGTATAACGTTGAGTCAATTTAATAGAACCTGCTATAAAGCCTATGGTGTCAGAGTTTTGGCATGCTTGCCAACAGGATGTAGAAGAGAGTCTGTAGTTTCAAGATCTAGTAACCACAAACTATGAATAGAGATATTCAATCATGTTAATTATGAATATAAAATAGAGTTGTGTTAGTCATGCTACTGATACAATCAATGCAAATGCTTGTATGCATTTGCATTTGCATTTGCATTTGCATTTGCATTCGCATTTGCATTCGCACTCACATTCACATTCACATTTGCATTTGCATTCGCATGCCGTATGCCACATGCCGTGTATATGGAATCTTAGCTTTAAGCGTGCATTCCTTACACACGGTATGCAGTATGCGGCATGTGACATGCAATATGCGGTATGTGAATGCCATGATTCCTTCTACGCGGTATGTGGCATGCAGTATGCGGCATGCGGCGAGGTCTCACACGGGGGTTCCTACCTTTATCCACAGAAATAGGAATAGTTATCTATGCTTTGGCAATTATAAAGGTAGGAACCCCCATGTGAGACTAATCACTATGTACATGGCACCACCACCACCACCACCACCACCACCACTACTACTACTATTACCATATGCTTCCCCTCCGCACACACTAATCACTATGTACATGGCAGCCCCCTATGCCTGTGTCTCCCCTCCGCACCCCTGTGTGTGACCGTTCCGTAATGATCAGTCGCCGGCCGCATTCGCATTCGCATTCGCATACCGTGTGTAAGGAATGTAGTCCATTGACTTCAAGGCATTTCGATTTTTTGCCGCATTCGCATTCGCATACCGCATGCCGCATGTCACGTGTAAGGAATGTACCCTTTACACGGCGGGAACAAGTGAAAGGCGCTGCCATGACAGTAGCTATGTTTGCACCAAACAGGGCACTGACAGTGATGTGTGACACTGACAGTGATTTCTACGCCCCCTGTACCGCTGACAGCTGGCCCTCCACACACCTGACTTATGGCATTTCCTACAAACATTACGCCTGTCACCAACGAAGCTGAGTGAGCTGACACCACGTGACACCTCGTGACGTCACGTGACATTCAGTCATCTATAGGTTGAGAGAGGCAGACCGGAAGCAGAGTTAATTCACCGATATTTGTGAGTATTGGGAACCTGTTTGAACAAAGCCATTGCCTCGGAGGGAGGCGATGTTTTGTTGTTGTTTGTTGTTGTTGTGATGTTGTTTTACTGTTGTTTTTGTTATAGATGTTGTTGCTTTGTTGTTAGTGTTGCTGTTATTTGTGTTGTTGTGTTCGCTGTTATTTGTTTTGTTGTGTTTCTTGTTATTGATGGTGTTGTGTACACTGTTATTTCTGTTGTTGTGTTTGCTTTTACTTCTGTTGTTGTGTTTCTTGTTATTTATGTTGTTGTGTTTGCTTTTATTTCTGTTGTTGGGTTTGCTGCTATTTTGTTGTCGTGCTTCCTGTTAGTTTTGTTGTTGTGTTTGCTGCGATTTTCTTGTTGTGTTTCCTGCTATTTCTGTTGTTGTGTTTGCTGCTAGTTCATTGTTGTGTTTGCTGTTATTGTTGTTGTTGTGTTTGCTTATATTGTGTTGTTGTGTTTGCTGTTATTTCTGTTGTTTTGCTGTTTTTGTTGTGTTTGCTGTTATTTCTGTTGTTGTGTTTGCTGCTATTTCATTGTTGTGTTTGCTGTTATTTTTGTTGTTGTGTTTGCTGCTATTTCATTGTCGTGTTTGCTGTTATTTCTGTTGTTGTGTTTGCTGCTATTTTGTTGTTGTATTTGCTGTTATTATTGTTGGTGTGTTTGCTGCTATTTCATTGTTATGTTTTGCTGTTATTTCTGTTGTTGTGTTTGCTGCTATTTCATTGTTGTGTTTGCTTTTATTTCTGTTGTTGTGTTTGCTGCTATTTTGTTGTTCTGGCTGCTGTTATTTCTGTAATACTTACGATTAGATACATACAGGCAATGCACTGTCCAGGCCTCGGCTCCATATAGTAGGGTGGATAGCACTAGCCTTGGCCATCCTCCTCTGTATTTCAGCATCAATGCATCCATCACTTGATTACATTTCATGAAAGCTGCCTGCAAAGGTGTTGAAGTGCTCCTGGCTTTTGCAAGTTACCAGCGGTATTCTCTCAGGGAGCAAATAGAGGTTTCACACCAGCAAGAACATGTCCAGACAGGCGCAAAACTATTTCTCTCTGCAGTGGCTGGTCGGGAGATGTTGGGAGTTCCATACATCGACCGCCCTTGATGCTGCCACAGCGACATGGTTTTCTGTTCAGGGTTTGCTCCCTTAGCCTTCGGTTCTGTCAAGAACCTGTACCACAAGGCAGTGGTTTACAACTCTGCAGGGCAGGGGCATCAAACTGAGGTATTGCAATACCTGCATACCACATCACACACACCCTCTCTAATCCCCCCCCTCCTATACCCCACCCCCATGTTGTGTATTTGGAGAGGAGTAACGGTTGGAAGTATCATTGACTCTGGCAGGGGGCGGCCCCTCTGTACGTGCCTCGTTTACAGTCAGCACAATTCACACCGTCTTGGTGAAAGCAGTCTAGTTCCGGGACATGGCGCCAGGGGGCCCCAGCAGACTGTTGACCCCCGAGGCTTCTCATTGGCTGGTATTTTGCGGCGCCAGACCAATCAGTGAGCGTCTACAGCTTGAGGGCCAGACGCACTCGGGGCATGTGTGCGCGTGAGTTTGTGTGGGTGTGGGTGTGGGTGTGGGAGTGGGTGTGGGTGTGGGTGTGGGTGTGGGTGTGGGTGTGGGTGTGGGTGTGGGTGTGGGTGTGGGTGTGGTGTATGGTGTGATGGTGGTGGTTGGGGAAGGTTGTAGGTGTGGGTATATTTGGGTGTCTGGTGAGTTGTGTGGCGTTTTGTGGTTGTGGAATTAGTTTTGTGTTGATGTGAGGTGGGTGATGGTGGATGTAGGGGTGAGTGTGTTGGTATGTGTGGACAGGAGAATGGGAGTGGCCTGTTGGTTGGGGTTTCTGAGTGTGTTGAGGTGTGTGTGTCGGTGTGTGGGGGCTGGGTGTGGTGGTTTTATGAGTGTTGAGGTGGGTAGCAGTGACCTGCTGGTCCTCTTTGTGTGGTTGGATGTTGCAGTTTTTCAACTTGGTAACATCGACGGTCATATCAGGACAGATACCGAATTGTGACAGTGTGCACTCATGGTGACTTTATTGTGCTGCCCCATTGGAAAATCAGCCTCACCAGCACCATGACCCAATATCTCATTCAGTCACATTTTCCTGACACTGAGCTAACCAGTCCTTGCCATATCCTGTTAGTGTCGAGCGCCAGGCTAGGAACAGACAAGTATCAATTTTATAAGTCATTGGTTTGACTCGACCAGGAACTAAACTCCCGATCTCCAGCATGCGAGGCTCGCACTCTACAGATTCAGCCACCGCACCCGGTTGTTGTTTGTGAGTGTGTCAGGTGTGTGCTTGGGTGTGAGGAGTGGAGTGGTCTGGGTCTATGAATGTTTGGGTGGGTACATTGTCCTGTAGGTCCTGTTTGTGAGTGTGTTAGGGTGTGTGTTTGGGTGTGAGACAGGGGGTGGTCGGGGTCTATGAGTGTTTGGGTGGGTCTAGTGTCCTGTAGG
Organism: Branchipolynoe longqiensis; assembly: GCA_030323885.1. Taxonomy (NCBI): domain Eukaryota; kingdom Metazoa; phylum Annelida; class Polychaeta; order Phyllodocida; family Polynoidae; genus Branchipolynoe; species Branchipolynoe longqiensis. Next base: position 14,795,052 of record CM059201.1, read on the forward strand.
TCCTGTTTGTGAGTGTGTTAGGGTGTGTGTTTGGGTGTGAGACAGGGGGTGGTCGGGGTCTATGGGTGTTTGGGTGGGTACAGTGTCATTTAGGTCCTGTTTGTGAGTGTGTCAGGGTGTGTCTTTGGGTGTGAGACAGGGAGTGGTTGGGGTCTATTAGTGTTTGGGTGGGTACAGTGTCCTCTGAGTCCTGTTTGTGAGAGTGTGTGTTTTTGGGTGTGAGACAGGGGGTGATCGGGGTTTATGAGTGTGTTGGTGGGTACAGTGTCCTGTAGGTCCTGTTTGTGAGTGTGTTAGGATGTGTTTGGGTCTGAGACAGGGGGTGGTCGGGGTCTATGAGTGTTTGGCTGGGTACAGAGTCCTGTAGGTCCTGTTTGTGAGTGTGTTAGGGTGTGTGTTTGGGTGTGAGACAGGCGGTGGTCAGGGTCTATGAGTGTTTGTGTGGGTCGGGTCCTTTAGTGTGTTGGTGTGCGTTTGGGAGCATGATGTTGGGGTTTTAGTACCGGGTTGTCCTTGTGTGCTGTGAATAACTTCCATCACTGGCCCTATAATGTCATAATACTATTAATAGTTCTAACCTTTTAGGTTGTACATTTGTTGATATTGCTGCCTGTTAGTCTTACATAATGTTAAATGCTGAATGTGTTGCTCTCCTGTCCAGTGGTGCTGTATATATCTCAAGGTCCTTTGATTCTTATAGTTATACCTAAATAACTTTATAAGTTATCAGTTAGTTATTTTTTCCAAATCACATTGCTGACCACACAACACACAACGCACTGCAACCATCACATTCCACACATCATACATCATCATGTCGTACATCATATCACACATCACACAGCACGCAATGCATGTCACGCAAAACACATCATACAACACACAGCACACAATACACATTTTTACATCCTGGCATCATTTAAGGTCATATCAGGGTGGGTCTTCAGTTGTGACAGTGCGCACTCATGGTGGCATTATAATTTATAATGTTCCCCACTGGGAGACCAGGCTGCTGGCACCATGACCCGATGTCCCACCCAGAAACATTATCCTGGCACTAAGCAAACCAGTCCTTGCTTTATCCTCATAATGCTGAGCGCCATACTGGGTAACGACAAGTATCAATTATGTACATCATTGCTTTGACTCGACTGGGAATCAAACTGCCGACCTTCCGCACGTGAAGCCCGCGCTCTACCGATTCGGCATCCACATACAGTGTGCATAATATAATATCTACACAGTATATGTAGTGGTCTGCACTGACCTCTCAGGCAAGTAACCACATAGACAGGTAGGCATGGGTAGTGTGTTGATATCAGGGATCCTAGGTGGTCTAATGGTTAGCATACTGGCCCGGAATGCGATGAGATGTGGGTTCGAGCCCTGCTCTAGGCACAATAATTCCCATTTTCATCACCCCCATGACACTGGTTGACCAAGATCCTGTACAAGCTATGCACTGTATAGTTGTTGAACCTACCCTGTGTTAGTGGATTGCATGTATGTATGTAATTGTAAGCATTAACAGACTTACAATTCCAGGGGGACGAGTGTAGTGGTCTGCACTGACCTCTCAGGCAAGTAACCACATCGACAGGTAGGCGTGGGTCATGTGTTGATATCCGGGAGCCTAGGTGGTGTAATGGTTAGGAGACTGGCCTGGAATGTGATGAGATGTGGGTTCGAGTCCCGCTCTAGGCACAATAATTCCCATATTCAGCACCCCCACGACATATATATATATATATGTTACATGTAATATATATAGTATATAGTGTAATAATAATAATAAACACAATAATAATAAGAAATAAATAATTCCCTTCCACGCGTTTATACTAGCATAATGCGTTATACATCAATTATATTATATATGTGTTGTATAATTTATTATGCAAATATAAATAACCGATATAGGATATATGGCCAGCTGTGTGTCTGCCGTAAACCATCATTTGCCGTACAACATAATGTATATGCTGCTGCCCTGAAACCAATCTGCGACCCGAGCGCCACCTACGGCGGTTTTTGACACATCCCACTCGGGACTGAACTTGTTGTATATATATATATATATATATATATATATATATATATATAAGTGGTCCATTTACGGAGGTGGTCGGTTTAGGGAGTTAGAATATGGTTACAATGGTACTGTTGGGACCCAAATAAAGCGATAGATATATGGGAGTGGTCGATCTGTTGAGGTGGTCGGTTAGAGAGGTTTTACTGTATATATATATATGTATATATATATATAATGTATATGTACATATGTATTTGAGCCTGTCTCAAAAGGTGATAACTCTTTTTTTTTTTGTCCATTGTAGCGATTGACACAAAACAGCACATCAACTCTTACACTGAAAACACAAGGACATCTGCTTCAAATCAATATGTATTCTATTAGGATTATGAAACACCATGAAAAAAAACAAATCAGTTTATCCTGAGTAAATGCATAAGCAGATAGTACGTTGATCATTACAATGGACAAAGTTCTGTCCCATATTGCTTAGCACCTTTTGAGATAGTCTCATATATGTATGTATATATATATATATATATATATATATATATATATTAATATATATATATATATCTATATATATATCCATATATATATATATACATACATACATAGTGAGGCGTTGGAGGTGTCTATGCCCAGACTACCTAAGGGCCCCCTGTCTGATCACCCTGCTGGCTAGACAGTGCACGCGCCTTGCCAGATATAACGCATGCGCATCAGTTGGCATGGTAACCACATTGCGTGTCCTCACCACAGCCGGCGAGTAGCGGGGAGAGGGACAGGCACACAATGCAGTCTTGGCAATGTAACCTCGAGGTTCTCTCAAATAAGAGAACACTGTTGCTGGCACTGCGAAACGGAGATAATGATAATAAAATAACTTGTTCTGAAAACAACGTTGGACTAAATGTATCCACTTTTGCTTTATCTGACATTTATGTTTCATTCTTTAACTTGAACCGTAGTATTAAGGGGTCTGTTCTTATTCAAGGTTGTATTGTAATCGGGTGAATGTATAATTGAGGTTTGATATCCTAGCATCTGAAGTCTTATGACGATGGGTACTGCCAGGATATTCCGCAGTCATGGCAGCTATATAGTGCTTCCCCACTGGGGTACAGTTCAATCAATCAGCGACGGACTACGATAATCCAAATCAAATTATCCGCTAACAGAAGGCCAATTTTGGAATATTGACCGGGTGGTGGATTGAACCCGTCACCTCCTGTATGGGAGACCAGACAGGATGGCCGAATGAGTTAGAGCGTCCGTCTCCCGTGTTGGTAGATCTTGGGGTCGTGGGTTCGAACCCATGTCGAGTCAAACCAATGACTTCAAAATTGATACTTGTTGCTTCCTAGCCTGGCGCTCGGCATTATTAGGATAGGGAAAGGACTGGTTGGCTCAGTGTCAGGATAATGTGACTGAATGGGATATCAGGACATGGTGCTGGCAGCCTGGTCTTCCAGTGGGGCTGCACTATAAAGTTGCCATGAGTATGCACTGTCATAAGTCAGTACCAGTCCTGATATGACCTAAGATGTTGCTATGATTTAAAACAACAAACAATCCTGTTTGGGAAGCGGTTGCCCTACACACTGGATGATTCCGGTTAGTATTATACAAATGCAAATTTCAGTCACCTACTTGACTGTGCTGCGTGATGTGCTATGACACAAAGATGCAGCCCACGTGCCGTTCCCAGGGGAAGTAGTGTAAGCACGGATTGCAGGTTCCTAAAAAGCAAATATGCCATATCACATGCTGTAGTTTTGGCTATGTTTTATGAGTTAGATTTCGCTGTGAGTTGACACAAGTCTAACCATTCAAAACTTTGCATCAAATATGTTTGTTGCTGTCATTTAACAATGGATCTACCGATTTTTAAATTTCAACAAATTAAACATAAATTGGAGGTAACAAGTGACTACTGCCCTGCAGTAGTTGCGGGCTTGTAAACCCCTACAACCCCCCCCCTCCCACACACACACACGCACACTAGGCTTACCTGTCCAGACGGACAACGGTTCGCCAAGGTGCTCAAGCCACCAAACCCATGCGCACATATCAAAGCCGTTCTATTCGTATAACATGTATATAAATATTTGTATATATCATATACATGTCAATGTTTGGAGACTGATTACCGCGACTGATAGTGATACACATAAATACCACTAGCTTTTAATACCATTAGCCATGAAAATAGCTGCTGCTGCCAAGACCATTGTAAAATATTCCAATAATGATATTTTGGTGAGGGAATGCAAATGTTCTATTTGTGAAACAGGTATATAGGGCCAGGTGCATAGATGTGTTTATGTAGTTGCTGGTGGTACTTGATTCATTAGTAAATAGACATTGTGGTGCTCGTAAGATAGTGTGTAAGGGGCGCTTAGAGCTCTACCCACTACCCCCTCCCACCTCTGCTAGTCATGGATCACCACACACTCAGCTCAGGGCAGGTGGTGGCCAAGGGAGCCACACCGCATGGTGGTGGTGGTGGGCAGATCACTGTAACCATGGGGACTGGAAATGCTTGATTATCATTGGTAGAGCTAGAAATGCTTGATTCTCATCGGGAGAATGTGGTCAGGTGATATAGTATACTGGATCCATGTACCATATCAATAATAAACCTGAGGGCTTGGCTCTCTCTTCTTTCACTCTTTATACTCTTCCTTTCTCTTTTTGTCTGTATTGATTTCACAATAGCCTGCCTACACAACCACATATTCCAGCCGTGAACTTTACACCATGTTAAACCATCAGCAATCATCAGCAATCACTGCAGAACGGTGAGAGTGTGTCTGAACCCTGTCAATGGCAGAGCGATGTCTAATTTCTATATGAATCACGATGGAAAGCCAACAAAATATAGGATAATTATCAATCCTGCAAAGGCATGGTGCTTGCAGATTACTAGTAAAGTAGTCTTGTTGATGATGAGACGATAGGATCAGTTTACCTACCTAGTAGTCCTATAACCTTAGATGTTGTTTGTTTGTTGTTGCTTTACGTCCTAACAACATCTAAGGTCATATCAGGACGGGTACCGACTTGTGACAGTGCGCACTCAAGGCAACTTTTATAGTGCTGTCCCACTGGGAAACCAGGCCGCCGGCACCATGACCTGATATCCCACTCAGTCACATTATCCTGACACTGAGCACACCAGTCCTTGCCCTATCCTAATAATGCCGAGCGCCTGGCTAGGAAGCGACAAGTATCAATTTTAAAGTCATTGGTTTGACTCGACCGGGACTCGAACCCACGACCCCACGATCTACCAGCACGGGAGACGGACGCTCCAACCCACTCGGCCACCCCGTCTGGTCGAATATAACCTTAGATGTTGCCAGGATGTAAGACTCCAACAAGCAACAAACTTAGTACAAACTGTCGTGGGGGTGATGACAAGGGGAAATAATGTATTGATCTAATACAATTGTCTAAATTAGAAACCATCGGACTATGCAACTGTCATGGGGGTTGATGAACATTAGAAATATTGCGCCTAGAGTGGGACTCGAACCACATCTCTTTGCATTTTTTTTTGTTGGGTCCATTAGTTGTTTAAGCAGGGGAAATCTCAGTCATAGACGACTGGTCTTCCTCATTCCACTGCTGGTCGATAGAAAGCCCAAGCCTACACTTTTACCGACCCAAGGGATTTTTAACCTCCCACACCACATAGACATGGCATGAGAGCAACCGGCCTTTGATGACGCTGTAAGTTATACACAGCGGTGGAAATCCAAATTGGCAGAGCTGGGGGCACGGGGAATAGAACCCCCGACCTTCAGATTAGGAGTCTGACCTAGAAAAAAGTCAGGCACTCTAACCACTCCGCCACAGAGAACTCCACGCCAGTGGGCTAATCATTACACCACCTAGGATCCCTGATATCAACACATTACCCAGGTCTATCTGTCTATCCGGTTACTTGCCTAAAAGGTCAGTGCAGACCACTACACTTGTCCCCCTGGAATTATAAGTCTTTTAAATGGTCATTTAATGTTTACAATTACATATAGGCAATCCACTAACACATACATTCACAGAGTAGGTTCACCAACCATAGAGCGCACAGCTTGTACAGGATCATGGTCATGGGAACCACTGTCATGGGGGATGATGAAAATGGCAAATGTTGCACCTAGAGTTGGACTAGAACCCACATCTCTGTGCATTCCGGGCCAGTGTGTTATCCATTACACCACCTAAGCTCCCTGATATAAACACATTATCGACCAGACAGGATGGCCGAATGAATTAGAGCGTCCGTTTCCCATGTTGGTAGATCGTGGGGTCATGTGTTCAAACCCTGGTCAAGTCAAACCAATAACTTAAATATTGATACTTGTCCATTTCTAGCCTGGTGCTCGGCATTATTAGGATAGGGCAAGGACTGGTTGGCTCAGTGTCAGGATAATGTGTCTGAGTGGGATATCATAGTGCTGGTGGCCTGGTCTTCCAGTGGGGCAGCACTATAAAGTCGCCATGAGTGTGCACTGTCACAAGTTGGTACCCGTCCTGATATGACCTTAGATGTTGCTAGGACGTAAAACTACAACCAACAAACAAACCAACTCAACACATTATCATTGCCTACCTTTATATGTGGTTACTTGCCTGAGAGGTCAGTGCAGACTACTCAATCAATCAATCAATAGTTCCGTCCTCTAGTCGAGGGTTGGATGCAATGGTTCTCCACTTGTCCCGATGGTGTGCTGTTCTGATAGACTGTGAATAATTCAAGCCTGTCCACTGTGAAATATTTGTAAACCATGATGTTCTTGGTCTCCCTCTCCCTCTGCTGCCATTCACCTTCCCTTCCAACAATGTACGGTATATTAAACTCTGACGAATGATGTGGCCAAAATAAATAAGTTTCTTTGTCTGTATAGTGGCAAACAAGCGTTTCTTAATTTTAATTTTTCTGAGAACTTCTTTGTTGATGATCTTCTTTGTCCATGATATTTTCATCATCCTTCGATAAATCCACATCTCAAATGCTGCTAAACGTTTGTACATTTTCTTAGAGATTGTCCATGTCTCAGCCCCATACATTAGAGTAGACCACACATAACACTGAAGAATATGCTTCCTTGTATGTATTAATATCTTACTTGATGCTAACACTCTATACATTTTGGATAATGTTGTTTGGGCTATTGCAGACTACTAGCTAACTTTAATTTAGTACTAGCAGTAACTTCCGTGTTAGATTCACGTCATCCCAAATCAATGTATCCTGGTTTCTGCACATTCTTTCTGTGTCAAACAAGAAGGTTGTGCCGTTCCCCTTATCCCCCCATACTACCCCCACAACAACACACCCCATCAATCCAGTGGTCACCTAATGCTAGGTACACACCTACTGTATACGATTCGCGCACTAAAACTCGTGATCCGACCCGCTTAAAACTGAAAAGAGGCCGATTCATTTTTCGAATCGCGAATCGCAATCGTAAGGAAGCAGTTTTAGCCCTAAAAGTGAGTTTTAAGTCGTGAATCGCAATCGGTAGGTGTGCTAGGGGAGTGCAAACCTCACGACTTTTGGGGAGTTTTTGATCGTATACGGTAGGTGGGTGCGGAAAAACGGTAGGTGTGTACCTAGCATTACAGGTGCATAGTACAATGGCTTTTGAATGTTTCCCTTATTTAATATATCAGGCTGACAGGTATGACCTACTATTCATTAGTCTCAAGTAGCTTTGATGAAAACTGGCTAATTTTGAAGTAATTTGAACTGAAAGAACCCAAGATAATTTCCACAAGCTTGCTAAAAGTCCTGCAGCTATGACCCAGATCTCCATCTCACAATGTCCATATGACAGAGACTGACCTACTAATGTAGTAGCATCCTGGAACCTGTCTAAGCTGTGATACTTAGAACCCAGGGCAAGGTTAATTAGGTCACAAGTTTGACGTGATTGGTTAGTGGTATCCCTGCTTAATGGCTTTCTTACAACAGGTGGACAGAGATGGTATCGTAAATTCACTGATTATTCTTTCTACACTGTCCCAAATCGCCCGTGAATGCACCTGTATCTAAGCTGGAGATATAGGAATAATAATTTGTATCAAAGGTAGATAAGTGTTTTGATTTTGATTTTGACAAAATTATCCATTATCGGACCATGCAACTTTAACCTCAATTTTAACTGCATATGTGAACACAGAATATGATACTGTAGCTGGAGGGGAACAACCCTCAAACACAAACACACAGCTATGCCGACAGGATACTCGATCATCCACATTAAACATGGACTCCTAAGATGACCGGCGCGCGTGCCATAACAGTTTATTTAGGGCCTCTTAATATTTCATACCGCCTTTTATTTGTGAAAGCCAAACCCTTCTCGAAAGCACTTTCGAAAACTGCGCTTTTCAAAAATGAAATATTTTCTCTCGACTATGAAAGAGCTCACCCTGACATGCATTTATGAGTTGAGTGTCCGTCCCCTGTTTTTGGAGATCAGGGGGATCCGAACCCATGAGGTCGTGGGTTCGAATCCTGGTCGAGTCAAACCAATGATGTAAAGATTTATACTTGTCGCATCCTAGCCTGGCACTCGGTATTACTAGGATAGAGCAAGGACTGGTTGGCTCAGTGTTAGGATAATGTGACTGAGTGGGATATCAGGTCATGGTGCTGGTGGCCTGATGTTCCAGTGGGGCAGCACTATAAAGGCACCATGAGTGTGCACTGTCACAAGTCGGTACCCGTCCTGATATGACCTTAGATGTTGCTAGGACATAAAACAACAACAAACAAACAATCCCCACTTTCCCAACACCCCCCCCCCCCGCCCTCCCACGACATGTCATGAATCCAACCTGATTGTCCAACAACATGGATAAGTTATTCCAATTATTCTGTCCTCTGCGGTGCGCGCTTTCAAGTTGACGATTGTTATGTTGTGAAACAAATGAGTTGAGCACTTTGAAGTACTTTCAGGACATTTTTACTGCCAGCTGAGCCTGATCGGTTCATGAATCTCTGGATAGTGGTTGGCATAATTAAGATTGCTTGCTGTGTTTAATAATTTACAAGGTTGTTTGAAGAGACCTGTTGTAATCAGGCATGATGAGTTCCAGCGACATTAAGGGTTGCACATGCGCCTCGACAGGTGGCAGCACCAGGCAGCACAGTAGGTGGGAAATGGCCTGGGTCGTTAGGTTCAATACACACTACTGACAACACACCAAACATCATCAATCTCTCAAGCCCCGGTCAGACCTCACCGGAACCGGATTGAGGAACCGGACAGAAACCGGACACTGTCCGGTGAAGTACGGTAATGTACGGTTTATATATGGTACCCATCTGGGCATCCGTTCTATCTCCGGTGGTGACCGGCGGTGTCCGGTACAAATTTTGAACATGTTCAAAACTTGTACCAGACACCGCCGGACAAACTTGTATGGTTGGGGCCCGGTTTAAGTCTGTTTTGTCCGTTTTGTCTGTTTCATGTCCGTTACTCATCCATTAGGTGTCCGTATTGTATCCTGAAGAGTCAGTTGATGGTGCTGCGGGAATTCGGTCCGTCGGTTTTTGGCGCATCCGTGAAGAGTCCGGTAGGTGTCTGGTAGGTGTCCAGTTGGTGTCCGGTTGGTGTCCTTTTGGGGTCCGTTTGGTGTCCGGTCCATCCGTTTGACATCTGTTTAGCTTCCGTTTAGCGACCGTTTAGCATCCATTTCGTCCAGCAGCCGTTGCAACAGTTCGACACCGGACACCACCGGACTAGACAATTCTTTGTCCGATGGTGTCCGGTACTCAGTACGGTAAGGTCTGACTGGGCATTAAACCATGAAGGTTGCTGAGGCACCACCGATAACTTTATAACCAGTTTTCTCCATTTTGTCCTGTTCTCCACTGCCCTCTGGGAATTGCAAAGCGCTATTCCCATCGATTCCCTCACGTTGTTGTCCCACCTCTTCCTTTGTCCACCTTGTTTTCTTCCCTCTTTCACTGTGCGGTTCAAGATGTAAAAGACGTGTTAACACCATGAGCTTTGGAATGTAACTGACTTTATTTAGAACCACCAGTCATGACGTCGTCCGGTATTATGCTGGGGGCGTTCGTACAACTACATACATTACATCTTCCCATTTTAACGATATATACCGATATTTTATTATTATCCAATAAGGTTTTTGGTGCACGACTATTTGGTGGATTCAATGGTACATAATGATATATTTTTCATACATAAATTCATTAATACCTTTTTATTACAGTTGCCTATTATATATTAACTAACATCGAGATCAATGGGTTATAATTGTTTCATATTAATATTCGTATTAGTGCTACATCTTTCCTCTTTTTCCTTTTTTCTTTAAAAGAAATCAGAAATGTCAATAAATGTTATGTATTGAGTGTACTTTAAAGTCAAACACCTTTTATATTTTCAATGAAGTTCACAATTAATGATACCATTTCGTATCTAACATGAGATAGTCACAATATTCAATATTGTATTTTATGAACAAAATTTCCTAAAATGTTCAAATTAACTTTTCATGCTTAATTATGACACTTGTATCAGTGAACATGTTTTTGTTTATATATCTTTTGTTTATAAAAGTATTGAGTCAATATTTAATTGATAACATCCTCGACATGTAAGACAATTTAAATCATTTATCAAAACAAACACAATGCATACAGTTAGCTTCAAGTGTCGTTTCTGCATGTATTGTGTCCATTCTTTGTTTGATCTTAACTAAGTGTAGTTCTTATTCTTACTTATTGGTATTATCCAGACCTGATGAATTGGGAAATATTCCCATACCACTGCATTATTATTTTAAAATTGCATAGTCCAATGGTTTTGGATTTCTGCCATTTTTCTGAGATAAATATTTTAGATTGATCATTATTACTGACTTTACTTTAGTGTGAAATAACTTTTATTTTAAATGGTAAACTTTTGAGATATTTGAAGTGCAAACATGTAAAATTAGTTTTGGCAAGCACGCCAAAACTCTGACACCATAGACTTCTGCAGTCACAGGTTCTATTAAATTGACTCAGTATTGCCTTCTACGCAGAAACAAATGTTTAATAAATGCACCAGTATCTAAGTAATGAAAGCAGTCTTTGTCGCATCGCGACAGACACTATGATGATGATCTAAGTTTGATATGTAGAATCAGCTCTGGATAATTGATTTGGTTTTGAAAAGTTGATATTTCATCAGACTATGCAGCTTTAAGTAAAATTGGATAGTCCGATAGTTTTGAGTTTCTGACACTTTCTGAGATTATGTTTTCACTTAAAATATCTCCAAACATTATGTTTCCACTTCAAATAACTCCAAAATGATGTTCTTACTTCAAGTATCTAAAAGTTACTTTACTATTTGTAATACAAGTTACTGGGGATTAAAGTAATTTAGATTATAATGAATAATTGAATAGATAAATATATTATCTAATTAATATAAAAAGAAACAGAGACTCAAACCCATCAGGCTATGCGCCTTTAAGATCTATTGCCACCATTAGACAATTCCGGGGAAATGACTCGAAATATGGCAGTACTAATGCACTGATGGACTGATCGGCAGCGGTTTGAATGACTCATTAAACTATTGTTTGGGATTTATCGCTATACCAACACAGTTATAACATGGGCAGTTCTGTCCTGTAGCCATGTGTTGTAACTACTGAATTATTTCCTAATATTCACTGTTAATTTACTCAATCCGGTCCCAACTAAATGTCCTATGAATATCCAGGAAATTAGATATAATTTTTGGCTTTCTAGTGATGTATTCCAATATGTAAACTTCCCAAAACTCAGTGTGCCATAACCATATTTTTGAACCTGCTACCTAATCCTATATAAAATTCGACCTTGGAAATGGAACCGGGGGTCGAATGAGGTATTTCAACACCATAGCCCGATCGAGATAAGCTCTCCAACCTGTTAAATTGGGAAGTTATACGTGCACTTCAATGAAGTGTACTAGTCTTAATGTCGAGGCATAGAGGGGAACGCAAGAGGGGAGAATGGAAGAGGGGGAATGGAAGAGGGGAATGGAAGAAGAAGGAATGGGGGAATGGAAGAGGGGGGACTGGGGGGAATGGAAGAGGGGGGAATGGGGGAATGGAAGTGGGGGGAATGGGGGGAATGGAAAAAGGGGTAAGAGAATGGAAGTCTTGGATGGCAAACGGACGGTGGGTATCACACATATACCGTATAAGATACGACTGACTGCTCATATATATACCGTTTCTCGAACGGCCCGATTCGTTTTTCGAATGTCTTGCGATTCGAGTTTTAAGCCCTAAAACTGAGTTTATACGCGAATCGGAAGCCTCAGGGGTGCTAGGGGGTCGCACACCTAATGACTAAAACTCAAACTGGGCAGTTTTAGATCGTATACGGGAGGTGTGTACCGGGCTTTAAATAAAATACTAAATCGGCAGTCGGGAGCTGGGGGTGGAGCTTCCCGCCAGAAAAGCCGTTGGAGGGATCACATTTGATTTTGTACATAGTGGAAGTGGAATGTGTTGCACTGTGTGCAGCGCAACCCATTCTGAACATAAAAAGAAAGCCTAGATTAGTATACCAATTGTGTTGCTTACGTGGAAAGAATACCATCAGCACCATGATCCTTTATTGTATCCAGGCAAATTATCCTGATAATCGAGCCAGGCGAATTCTCTTCCTATCCCACAATGCCTAGCACTAGACAAGTTGGGGACAGGTATCAATTTGTCAAAGCTTTGATTGCCTACGACCTCCTGGATTGAAGGAGAATTGGACGCGCTATTGGTTCGGTCATTGTTTCCGGGGGAAATGTCACTGTACAATTGCAATAGTTGTTGTCTGAGTGATCGCTTGTGTACTGACAGATATGAAAAGGTCTTCGCGATTTCACGGATGTCCGAGATTTTAAATTTTTACCGATTAATGTTCAACAGAATGCCAAAGAATCAGGATGTATATCACTAGCAACAAATAGTTAGTTTGAATCCTGTTTTTATATGACCGTTGATGTTGTGAGGGCATAACACCCAGCCAAAGTGTGAGGTATGGGCGATAATACAGCCACAATAAGAACAGTTGAAACCTGACTTCCGGCATTTTTTCCGCGATACCCTGAGAGTGCTAATCCTATTGTGGGAAATCCGCATTTTCGCGGAAATTCGCCATTGGTATAATAATCTAGGCTTGAAAAGCTTTAATTTCCGCTAATGTTTTGCCGGAAACCACTTTCATCCCTGTTTAACACATCATCCCCAATCCACTCACACTCAGGTGCACACCGACACACACAACACCCCTACCCACCACAACATATTGACATGACAACCAGCATCTATATCACACTATGCAGTGAATAACATGGAAGTTAAGGTGGTTAGACTTAGACTCAGAGAGAAATATTAAGGGGTTGCCGTTATTTATATCCACTTAATAAATTATATAGTACATAATATATATATATACATATATATATATATATATATATATATATATACATGTGTGCGCGTAATATATGTGTGTAATATAAGATGGCCAACAGTTGCCTCCTCTGGCCTTCCCTGCCGCCTCCTCTAACATCCACTTGTTTTCGCCCACCCACCCTCTTCAGCGCTACTTGGTTCAGACTTGATGTATGTAAGCCACTCCACTGGGCTCATTTACATCGTGCCAAGCTTCCTTCCCATGCACCTGTAGCCTCAAATGTCCCATTCGCAGTGAACCCCGCCCACACCCCCAGCCCCTCTCCCTCTCCCCTCTCCCCTCTCCCCTCTCCCCTCTCCCCTCTCCCCCTCTCCTCTCCGTCTCCGTCTCCCTCCCCTTTCCTTTTCCCTCTTCTTCTTCCTCTCCCTTTCCCTCCTTCTCCATGTCCCTCTCCCTCTCCTTCTTCCTCTCCCTGTCAATCTTCCCCTCCCTCTCCCTCTCCCTCTTCCCCTCCATCTCCCGCTCCATCTCTATATCCCGCTCCAGCTGCCTCTTCATGTCCCTCTCCCTCTCCCTCTCCCTCTCCCTCTCCCTAGGCCTCCGCCTCCGTGTTCCCTGCGTTGCCCTGCCTGAGTGCTCGCATATAATGAAAAGGGAGTGCCAGTGCTAATACACACATTATAACATTTTGTCGTTGGATATACCAGGCCTAGGGCAGGGTTCGAACCCACACCTCTCGCATTCCGGGATAATGTGCTAACCATTACACCACCGATGCTCCCTGCTGTCACCACCCTATCCACGCCTACCTGTCTATGTGACTCCTTGCCTATGACGTCAGTGCAGACTACTACAATTGCATCAATTTCCAGATACCAGATTGGGTGTTCCTCCGCCCGCTTGTCACGTTCAGGTTTCTGTTCACTCCCAGGTCAATATCTTGAAGCATAACATTTATATTTCCTTACATTAAGGTGCCATTTTCCCATCACGTTCACTTCCAGTTGAATGCATTTTCCGTTGAGGATCTAACACATCGGGAAGAGGCCACCGTAATCGATAGCCCATCCTGTCCAATTTCTCACAGTATTTCCTCTAAGCTATGCTTCTTTTTTGTTTGTTCTGTTTTGTTTGTTTGTTCAGTTGTTGATTAAAGCTGCATAGTCTGATGAAAACAAAAAATATTTAAAACCAAAACAATTATCTAAGTTTTGATTCTACATATCTAACTTAGATGCTGGTGCACTTATTAAACATTTGTCATCACAAATAAGGGGATACTGAGTCAATTAATATAATCTGTTACTGCAGAAGCCTATGGTGTTAGAGTTTTGGCAAGCCTGCCAAAATTAATTTAGCATGTTTCCATTTCAAATATCTCAAAAGTTAGCGAATGTAAAATAAAAGTTACTTCAAACTAAAGTAAGGTAGATTGTAATGAACAACCTAATATGTTTATCTCAGAAAATGCGAGAAACTCAAAACCATTGGACTAGGCAACTGTAAGCCGAGGGAAATTTCAATCGCAGACGATTGGTCCTCCTCATTAAACTGCTCCTTGCCCTATCCTAATAATGCCACGCGCCAGGCTAGGAAGTGACAAGTATCAAGTTGTAATAATGCTGAGCGCCTGGCTAGGAAGTGACAAGTATCAAGTTGTAATAATGCTGAGCGCCTGGTTAGGAAGTGACAAGTATCAAGTTGTAATAATGCCGAGCGCCTGGCTAGGAAGTGACAAGTATCAAGTTGTAATAATGCCGAGCGCCTGGTTAGGAAGTGACAAGTATCAAGTTGTAATAATGCCGAGCGCCTGGCTAGGAAGTGACAAGTATCAAGTTGTAATAATAACCAAGTGCCTGGCTAGGAAGTGACAAGTATCAAGTTGTAATAATGCCGAGTGCCTGGTTAGGAAGTGACAAGTATCAAGTTGTAATAATGCCGAGCGCCTGGCTAGGAAGTGACAAGTATCAAGTTGTAATAATGCCGAGTGCCTGGCTAGGAAGTGACAAGTATCAAGTTGTAATAATGCCGAGCGCCTGGTTAGGAAGTGACAAGTATCAAGTTGTAATAATGCCAAGTGCCTGGCTAGGAAGTGACAAGTATCAAGTTGTAATAATGCTGAGTGCCTGGCTAGGAAGTGACAAGTATCAAGTTGTAATAATGCCGAGCGCCTGGCTAGGAAGTGACAAGTATCAAGTTGTAATAATGCCGAGCGCCTGGCTAGGAAGTGACAAGTATCAAGTTGTAATAATGTGAGTGCCTGGCTAGGAAGTGACAAGTATCAAGTTGTAATAATGCCAAGCGCCTGGTTAGGAAGTGACAAGTATCAAGTTGTAATAATGCTGAGCGCCTGGTTAGGAAGTGACAAGTATCAAGTTGTAATAATGCCGAGCGCCTGGCTAGGAAGTGACAAGTATCAAGTTGTAATAATGCTGAGTGCCTGGTTAGGAAGTGACAAGTATCAAGTTGTAATAATGCCGAGCGCCTGGCTAGGAAGTGACAAGTATCAAGTTGTAATAATGCCGAGCGCCTGGCTAGGAAGTGACAAGTATCAAGTTGTAATAATGCGAGCGCCTGGCTAGGAAGTGACAAGTATCAAGTTGTAATAATGCCAAGCGCCTGGCTAGGAAGTGACAAGTATCAAGTTGTAATAATGTGAGTGCCTGGCTAGGAAGTGACAAGTATCAAGTTGTAATAATGCGAGCGCCTGGCTAGGAAGTGACAAGTATCAAGTTGTAATAATGCCGAGCGCCTGGCTAGGAAGTGACAAGTATAAAGTTGTAAGTCATTGGTTTGACTCGACCAGGGTTCGAACCCGTGAGCTCGAATCCCACGACCTACTTCTTCATTCAAGCATAATATCCACAGAGTAGCGCCCCCCACGGTGTGGCATATACACACACACATATAAGCTAAAACCCGATGTTGTGTGGTGTGGACAGTAATAACTATAATAACAACGCAGTATTCCTATCACAGCACGTCGTAGCGAATTTCCCTTCGTCGCCAATTAATCAGTCACCCACATCAGCGCATATACAGTAAAACCTCTCTAAATCGACCGACCATGGGACCGACTATAAGTGGTCCATTTAGGGAGGTGGTCGGTTTAGAGAGTTAGAGTATCCTTACAATTGTATTGTTGGTACGCAAATAAAGCGATCGATATAGGGGAGTGGTGGATTTGTGGAGGGGTTGGTATAGAGAGGTTTTACTGTATAATGATAGTTTCGATGCTTGCGTATTGATGAGGGGTCAGCAGATGGTGTGTGTATGTGGGGGGGAGGGGGGGGGGGGTGAGTGGGGGGGGTGGTTGTTGGAGTTTTACGTCCTGGCAACATCTACGATCATATCAGGATGGGTTCCGATTTGTGACAGTGCATACGCATGGTGACTTTATAATACTACCCCAATGGGAGAACAGTCCGCCAGCACCCTGACCTGATATCCCACTCAGTCACATTATCCTGACACTGAGCCAACAAGTCCTTGCTCCATCCTAATAATGCCGAGCGCTTGACTAGGAAGCGACAAATACCCATTTGTAAGTAATTGGTTTAAATCGACCTGGGTTCGAACCCATGGGTTCGAATCCCACGGTCTACCATTCCGTCTGGTCTAGATTGGGGGACGGTTGGGGGGGGGGGGGGGCGTCGGGTGGTAAGGGTGTATGCCAATAGCAAACTTGGTACACGAGCAGCTTTGTTTCAATGAAGTGCTATGGCAGCAGACTTGCCGTAAACACACACATATAAGCTCATCGTGAGCACCAACCACCACTTTAATTTCAAGTGACAACTGTCCACTGCCTCACCTCTCAAGGCTTCTTTTCTAACCCGCCAATACGATTTGCGAAGGACTGACAGGACGGCGTAGTGTAGGTAAAACGAGTTTATTTACAGATGGACAGAGCGCCCAGGCCCAGCCTTAAAGAAAAATCATAAGACGTAGGATGGGTGAGTGGGTACAAAAAGAAGACATGGTATGACAGTAGTACAGTATAACTCCGTTAAACCAAACTTGAGCCTCCTGATCCCCGATCCCTGATGTTCAGGTACACGTATCGGCTAGTGTCCTGGAGGCTTGATATAAATACCACTCTAGATTAGCTTCCAATATGAGATGAAATGGAGATGCACTTTTGAGTTGCTTCTCATCAGAATGACAGCTTAGCCATGGGGCAACAGATGAATTTGCCTAAGTAATTGCGATTTGCAAGTTCACATCCAGTCGGAATTAAGCGCCCTACTTAATTCTCTATCGTCAGGCCATGAACAACAAACTGGATGGTATTCTTGGGCATAGTCTTATTAACTCTCCAGATGTGTGTGGTCCTGGTGGAATATCTCCAATTGTACCCACCTACCCTTTCCTACAGAAGGAAAAGAAGTGACATAATTGAAGTATTTATAATTATGAAGGGTTTTGATGAAACAGATATGAACAAATTTGTCACCTTGAATAAAAGAGAAGGGCCATACTCTCAAACTAGTAAATCCCAGAGCCATTTCAAAGTTAAGGCAACATAGTTTCTCAAACAGGATCATAAATATATGGAACAGTCTCCCACAAAATGTTATTGATGCCGAGTCAATTAATTCATTCAAGAACAGATTAGAAAAAGAATGGGCTGATGATCCAGGGAAATTTGACCCCTTATTCACCACATGCTACTAATTACTCCTTGAGTTGCATATTTACTTGCACTCAAGCAAACATGAGAGAAAAATAAGTGTTCACACTTCCTGTCTACCATTCGCTATATCGCTATATCGCTATATCGCTATATAACCAGCAAAACTATCCTTATTCACAATTATCTTTAGGTAGTTATCCTGCACAGATATGGTTATTCATGCTTTGTATATCTTTTTTGTTGTTGTTGGTAAATATTTGTATTCTGCTGAATAAGTTCCTGAAAGTTACTCACAATCATTCACACATGGACAATGGGTAAACAGACTCTCCCATCCCAAACCCCTTCTCTCCCTCCCCTCCCTCCCCTCCCTCCTCCCCCTCTCCCTTCCACTCCTCCCCCTCCCCTCTCCCCTCCCTCTCCGCTTTTCTCTTCTCTTCTCTCATCTCCTCCTCTCTTCCCTCCGCTCTTGCCTCCCCTCCCCTCCGCTCCCCTCCCGTCCCCTCCCCTACCCTCCCCTCCCCGCCCCTCTCCTCCCCTCCACGCCCCCTCCTCCCCCTCCCCTCCCCTCCCCTTCCCCATCCCACTCCCCTCCCCTCCCCTCCCCTCCCCGCCCCGCCCGCCCCGCATCATCAAAGGCCGGTTGCTCTCATACCATGTCTATGTGGGGTGGGAGGTTAAAAATCCCTTGGGTCGGTAAAAGTGTAGGCTCGGGCTTTCTATCGACAAATTGTCTAATGGTGAAAACAAGTCTATTCATACTCATCCATGATAGACAGTATAAATCATCAAGAAAATAAGTCTAACTTAACTTAATATTAACATTAGTATTTCCTCCCACATCACGGTCTCCGACACAGGGTTGCTAAACAACCCTATACAAAAGTGTCTGGAAGCTGGGTTATAAGGCAGTGACGTAGCTAGGCATACGCGCATATGCCAAAACGTCCACATCGTTTTGTCAATAACAAAAAAAAATTAAAAATAATGAAGAGAGAGAGAGAGAGGGGGGGTTACTTAGATATGATTTCATATTCGGAAGGGTGTGACGCCGTAAGCGGCCCCCTAAACCCCCTGCCAAAATTAGGAGTACACATCGTTAAAGGTCTAGCTACGCCCCTGTAAGGCATATTCAAGGGGTTTCATATTGACTATTAAAAGTTGCACAGTCCGATGGTTTTGAATTTCTGTATTTTTTCTGAGATAAATATATTAGTTCGATCAATAGTATTTATGTTACATTAGTTCAAAGTTACTTTTATTTTAAATGGTAAACCTTTGAGATATATTTGAGTGCAAACCAGAGTCACTATTATCCAATGTAGAATTCATGGTGATGTAGTAGACTGCACTGACTTCTCAGGTAAAGAGCCACCTTAACACTGCTTGACAGGTAGGCGTCGATAGGGTGATTGCATCAGAGAGCCTAGATAGTCTAATGGTTAGCTTGCTAGACCTGGAATGGGAAGAAGTGTGTATTCAAATCATGCTCCATTTTGGTAATAATTTCCATTTTCATCACCCCTATGCCATGGCTGCCATGACTAGGATCCTGTATAAGCTATGAGTTGTATGGTTCCTGAAGCTACCATGCATGTCTGTGTAAGTGCCTTGCCTATGTATATGAGACTGTCCGAAAAGGTGCTAAGCAATATGGGACAAAACTACTATCTGCTTATGCATTTCCTCAGGATAAACTGATTTGTTTTTTACATGGTGTTTCATAATCCCAATAGAATACATATTGATTTGAAGCAAATGTCCTTGTGTTTTCAGTGTAACCATTTCTGTGCTGTTTTGTGTCAATCGTTACAATGGACAAACAAACGAAGAGTTAGCACCTTTTCAGACAGGCTCATATGTATTGGTAAGCATTGAACGACTTACGTATGTAAACCATTTAAGTGTAGTAGTCTGCACTGACCTCTCAAACCAAGCAGCCGCATAAGACAGGTAGCCATGGACAGGGTGATTGCATCAGATATATTAGGTAGTGTAATGGTCAGCACTCTAGCTCCCATCCGCATATGACCATGTTTCTAAGACATAACGCAATAACAAAACAAACAAAGCACGCTAGCCCTTAGATAAAAGATTCACCTGGTACTTGTAGTACATGGGTGAACAACAGCATAGTCTAAATACAGGCGAAAACAGCTTTAGTATGGAATGTGAAGTAAAAACTGTGGTTCCACGATCAAATGGCTACATATATTGGCACAGATTTGGTGAAATGGGAGAGAATGCAAAAAGACAAGATGGCAGCCAGAGAACGCCATCAATTTCACTTTTAAATTGCATTAAAGTTTTATTATATTTTCCAACTCAAAAGTAGCGGGTAAATATGAAGACATCTACAAAGAATAAATGTTGCTTCTTAGATTGTGAAACTAGGCTCTCATTTCATTAACCCGCTTTTTCGACCGTTTTTATATAGGGTTGGTATTCACCTGTGTACTGCAAGTACCGGGTGAATCCTTTATCTAGCTAGCCCTGGAATGGCAAGAAGGGTGGGTTCGAATCCTGTTCTTTTAATTAAATTTTTAAAAGAACACCAAAGAAAATCTAAATACTCCGGATAGTTAATAATATTTAGTCAGAATGAGTTATATAGCTTATCACTAAAAATGACCGGATGCGAGGGTGGCATTTGGAGCGAAGAATTTTGTGCAAACAATGCATCTGTGTTATAATTCATAGGGCATGTCCCCCGGGTAGCCATACAGCCACGTCTTCATAAACTGTCGGCGCACATCCATAAACAATATGCCACCACTCTCGTCAATCTCGTCAATCAGCTCTGGTGCCCGCGATACCAGCACTCAGTCGGCGAACATCATCCACAAGCGGGGGTTGCACTGACACCCACTGTAAACCCTCTGTAAAGGAGCTACTACTTACCAGACGGGATGGCCGAATGAGTTAGAGCGCCCGTCTCCCGTTTTGGTAGACCATGGAATCGTGGGTTCAAACTCTGGTCGAGTCAAACCAATGACTTAATAATATATACTTGTTGCTTCCTAGCCAGGCGCACGGCATTATCAGGATAGGGCAAGGACTGGTTGGCTCAGTGTCAGAATAATGTGACTGAGTGGGATATCAGGTCATGGTGCTGGCAGCCTGGTCTCCCAGTGGGGTAGCACTATAAAGTTGCCATGAGTGCGCACTGTCACAAGTCGGTCCCTGTCCTGATATGACCTTAGATGTTGCTAGGATGTAAAACAACAAACAAACAAACTTACTACTGGTGCCATATGAAGTCACATGGTTTGATGTGATCTGATTGGATGAGATTGTATTGCCCCTGATATAACCACCACACGCATGTGCAAGGAAGATTCGAAGGCAGGGAGAGGTGGAAGTCGGGGAGAGGAAGATGTTTCTTTTGTTTGTTGCTGTTTTATGTTCTAGCAACAACTAAGGTCATATCAGGACGGGTACCGACTTGTCACAGTGGGCACTCATGGCAACTGTATATTGCTGCCCCACTGGGAAATCAGGCTACCATCACCATGACCTGATATCCCACTCAGTCACATTATCCTGACACTGAGCGAACGAGTCCTTGCCCTATCCTAGTAATGCTGAGTGCCTGGCTAGGAAGTGACTAGATAAAAGATTCACCCGGTTCTTGTAGTACACGGGTGAACGACAACGTAGTCTAAATACGGGCGAAAATAGCTTTAGTATGGAACACGGAGTAGAATGTCTGCCTCCAGTATCAAATGGATACTTATATAGGCACAGAGTTGGTGAAATGGGAGAGAATGCAAAAAGACAAGATGGCGGCCGTAGAACGAAGTCGATTTCACTTTTAAATCTTATTAAACTAGATATTATATTATATTTTTCAACTCAAAGGTAGCGGGCTATTAATAAGACATATGTAAAGAATAATTGTTGCTTCTTACATTGTGAAATTAGTCTCTCATTTCATTGACCCGCATTTTCGGCCGTTTTTATATAGGGTTGGTATTCACCCGTCTACTGCCAGTACCGGGTGATTCCTTTATCTAGGAAGTGACAAGTGTCAATTTTTAAGTCAGTGGTTTGAGGAAGAAATGCCAGGAAGACCAAAACAATGGTTATAAGTAAAAAGACAGATAAACCAAATGTCAATATAACCATAGATGGCACAAACATAGAACAAGTATCCAAATTCATATATCTCGGACAAAAGATTACAAATGATGGGAGATGTGAGGAAGAAATTAAAAGAAGGATAACAATAGCCCGAACAACATTCTCCAAAATGTATAGAGTGTTAACATCAAGTAAGATATTAATACAAACAAGGAAGCGTATTCTTCAGTGTTATGTGTGGTCTACTCTAATGGAGGAAGGAAGAACAGAGGACAGAGGCGGATGTGGGAAAACTGAGGCGTTTGTTGTGACGCCTCGGGCAAGTACAGAGAACAGTGAGAAGAACAAAAACATATGAGAAAATGTAAGGTAAACGGTACAAGCAGGGCAACAGAGGAGGTAACACAGGCTGAGGAGGCAGAGAGCAATAAGAGGGGCTCATGAGGAGCAACAGGCTCGTGAGGAGCAATACAGTAAGGGGCTCATGAGGAGCAGAGGATAAATAGAGGAGGGCTCAGAAGGAGCAGTGTCAGAGTTGGTAGAGGGGGGGCCGAGGAGCCCTCCGCCGCAGAGGGGGGAGGGTAGGAGGGAAAGTTGGGTGGGTGGGTGGAGAAGAAAAGGGCAGAGAGCTGGAAGGCGGCTGGAGGCTGAGTGCCTGAGGGAGGCGGCCGGGCGGCCTTATAAGGGGGAAAGTGAGCAGTGGCAGGAGAGGCGTGAGTCGCTCAGGGCCAGGGGAGGGCGAGGGTGAGCAGCGGGCGTCGCGCGAGGCGCGAATGCTGGGTGAAGGCCCGGGTAGAGGGGGGGCGGATGTGGGAAAACTGAGGCGTTTATTGTGATGCCTCGGGCAAATACAGAGAACAGTGAGAAGAACAAACATATGAGAAAAATGTAAGGTAAACGGTACAAGCAGGGCAACAGAGGAGGTAACACAGGCTGAGGAGGCAGAGAGCAATAAGAGGGGCTCATGAGGAGCAACAGGCTCGTGAGGAGCAATACAGTAAGGGGCTCATGAGGAGCAGAGGATAAATAGAGGAGGGGCTCAGAAGGAGCAGTGTCAGAGTTGGTAGAGGGGGGGCCGAGGAGCCCTCCGCCGCAGAGGGGGGAGGGTAGGAGGGAAAGTTGGGTGGGTGGGTGGAGAAGAAAAGGGCAGAGAGCTGGAAGGCGGCTGGAGGCTGAGTGCCTGAGGGAGGCGGCCGGGCGGCCTTATAAGGGGGAAAGTGAGCAGTGGCAGGAGAGGCGTGAGTCGCTCAGGGCCGGGGGAGGGCGAGGGTGAGCAGCGGGCGTCGCGCGAGGCGCGAATGCTGGGTGAAAGCCCGGGTAGAGGGGGGGGTGAGTCGCTCTCCCTTCCCTCGCATCAAACGAAATGCTTCGCATTACGACCGATGCGCGAGAAGGAAGAACAGAGGCGGATGTGGGAAAACTGAGGCGTTTATTGTGACGCCTCGGGCAAATACAGAGAACAGTGAGAAGAACAAAACATATGAGAAAATGTAAGGTAAACGGTACAAGCAGGGCAACAGAGGAGGTAACACAGGCTGAGGAGGCAGAGAGCAATAAGAGGGGCTCATGAGGAGCAACAGGCTCGTGAGGAGCAATACAGTAAGGGGCTCATGAGGAGCAGAGGATAAATAGAGGAGGGGCTCAGAAGGAGCAGTGTCAGAGTTGGTAGAGGGGGGGCCGAGGAGCCCTCCGCCAAAGAGTAAGGAGAGGGCTCGAGGCGCGCCCGAGGCGGGGGCGCGGGGCGCCCGAGGCGGGGCCCGGAGAGGCAGGCCTGGTTGAGAGGAGGGTCCGGGGCCTACGTGGAAGGGGAGCGGGCGGCCAAAAAAGGGAGGCCCGCTCCTGAGGCCCGGGGGGAGGAGGTCCGGTGAGGGTCGAGCAGGGGGGCAGCGAACTCCTCAGGGCTGGGCTGGGTGGGTCTCTCGTGAGGCTGGGCTGAGTCATCTGAGGTGTGAGGTGCGAGGTGATGATCCTCGGCTTCTTCTGGGCGGCGTTTCGATCGGTGTTCGCTGGGAGGCCGTCGGTGGGAATCGCGGGGCTGTCGGGAATGGTTGGGGTGAGGCGCCGGGCTAGGCCCCCCGGGCCAGCCGGGGGGAGGCCGGCGGATCAAAAATCCGCCGAGGCGGCCGGGGTCTGGCGCTCACGGGCTTGCTTGGTGCGGCATCCGGCCTCGCTGTGCATTGTTAATATGCGCCGGACGTTGGCGCAATAGGCACAGACGTGCCGGCGCCTGTCTCCCACCTCGCCGTGAGCCTCTCCGAGGGGTGCCCGATCGCACGAGGCGGGATCGCGATTCCAAGCGGAGCAGGGAGCCCCGTGAGCGTGCCTATCGTAGGCGGTGCGTGTGTCGGGTTGCTGCCGGGGCAGGTGTGCGCCTCGGGCCCCATCGTCGCCTCGGGGAGCTGGTGTTGCCGGGGTGGTGGGCGTGGTGAGGGAGTCGACCCTGAGCGCGTTGAGGGCCACAGGGTCATGCCACCCCTGGGGGAGCCTTCCGTCCGCGATCCAGGAAAAGATGGTCTCCGAGTACCGGCGGACGGTCGGCCAGGGGTGGATGAGGACGTCTCTCATGAGGGTGAGGTGGTGTTGGTGTAGGCCCTGGAGGGAGTGATCCGGGAAGGATGGGTGGTTGACCATGGAGAGGAGGGCGAGGCTGTACTCGTCCTTGGTTGCTTCTCCGAGCTTGACTGCCTTGCGCCCCGCACCCCTCTCCACGAGGTCGCAAGGGAAGAGGTAATCGGCTGGGATCCCTCGGCGGCGCACGGTGCGATGCGCCTCGGCGGATGCGAGGAGCTCGCGGACCGCGTCGGCCGCGGATGCCGGGCTGTACTCCTCGGGATCCGGGCGGTAGGTGGGCGGTGGTGCTGAGCTGGCGTGGGCGCGGGTGTAGCCCTGGTACTGTAGGTGCGGGCCCCCGGGCTGAGTCGCTTGAGGTGGAGGCGGCGGCCGGCTCCCGGCTGCGGCGTACCCCCGAGGCGCCGGGACGTGGTGCAGGCTGCAGGCGGGCTCCCGCCTCGGCGTGGGCGGGGGGCTCCGCGGGGCCCCTCGGGCCTCCCCCCTGTCGTCCAGGTCTCTGTCCATGCGTCTGGTGAGGCGGGTGATGGCCTCGATGAGGAGGGCCGTCTCGCTGCTGGGCTGGCCCGAGGGTGCTGCCGGGGAGGTCGGGGCCGCAGAGGGGACGGGGCTACCCGGGGAGCCCGAGGAGGGTCCTGGTGTGGCCATCCCGGAGGTCTTGGTGTTCCTCCGACTCTTCCCTTTGCCGCGGCCGGGCATGGTGCAGGGTCGGCAGAGGAGCAGCAGTCCGAGGTGGAGTAGAGCCAAAGAAGAAAAGGGCAGAGAGCTGGAAGGCGGCTGGAGGCTGAGTGCCTGAGGGAGGCGGCCGAGCGGCCTTATAAGGGGGAAAGTGAGCAGTGGCAGGAGAGGCGTGAGTCGCTCAGGGCCGGGGGAGGGCGAGGGTGAGCAGCGGGCGTCGCGCGAGGCGCGAATGCTGGGTGAAAGCCCGGGTAGAGGGGGGGG